>WNWK01000061.1:820000-920000 GCA_009830355.1 Cherax destructor | reverse complement strand
TGAGCTAAGACTGAGGAAAAGTGACACAAGTCAGTCCATCTGTCACCATTTTATCCTGCAGGATCAGCCAAATGTCTGTGGTGCATCCAACAAAATAAACAGACTCTTGTCTGTCACTACCTCCCGGCACCGGCTGGGTTACCAGTATCTCTGGAAGGTTAAATCACCACCACCAGATGTATTATTATTATTATTATTATCAAGGGGGAAGCGCTAAACCCGTAGGATTATACAGCGCCTGTGAGGGGGATGTGGAAGGTATTCAGGTTTAATTCAGGGAACTGAAGCACAGATCCAATTCCCTAGATCAAGAGCCCCTCACCAGCGTCAAGGACAGAGATATAAACTTGGCCAGATGGGCAATTGTCACACCTTGCGTCATTATGTACTGGTATACGATAAAATTAATGAATTCAGAGACAATTCACTCAGAAATATTAAAGAAATGTCGAAGTATTTTATCCATAGCGGTATATTACAAATCATTCTGGAAAAATACCCTGACTTTACTCAAGGTAAATAAAACGTTATCACTTCTTTATTTTGGCTCGTGTGACGTAATTCACATCTGCATAAATAATTCATTACGATTGTGACCAGATATAAACATGTATATAGTTCATTACCACTGTAACCTGTTCAGCTATCAAAACTTTGCAGCCCAGTCCCTGGACCCATTATGTATCTCTGTAATAATTAAGATAATAAATTATCTTCTTCATTACCTCTGTAATAATAAAGATAATAAACTATCTTCATCATTAACTGTGTAATAATAAAGATAATAAACTAAAACTAACTTAGCGCTTACACCAAAAAGACCCTTGCATACGTTCGTGTTACATCTGCCTCGCATTCTCATTCCATTTTTACGAGTTCTGGACTCATTCACTTCAACTAGTTCACGTTTGGGTGTATCTTAAGGTTTGATTATAATTTCTTTGTAGTATCAGTTTCCTAAAAAAAATGGTTGAGTGCTTAGTCTTTCTTCATAAGGTACTTTTCTAGTAATGGTGCGAATTTGGTAGCCTTTCTCCTGACCCTCTCTAATATATCCTCGTCTTCTATGCAATTTGGTGATCCAAACTGCAAGGTATATTCAAGATGAAGCTTAACAGATGCATTATAGAGGGTCAGTTTGGTATCTTGTGTTTTGAGATGTCCATGTTGCTCAAAGTTGGGCATTGTTTGGTACTTATGATTACTCCAAGATCCCTTTCATGTGTTTCGGTAAGTTTGTCAAACATTTTGTATTCATGGCTGAGATTATTTCACCAAAGAAGAATTACTCTGCACCTGTCTACACTGAAACTCGTCTTCAAAGTCTCTGACGACATCGCCAACCTGTCCACATCATAGTGAAACCCATTTTTTTTTTTTTCTAAATTTGATATGAAGTATACCTCGAGATCGTTAATGCGTGTTATGATGAGGACTGGAACTAGTACCGATCCTTGAGGAACTCCACTGTTTACGGGAAGGCACTCTTGACTAACACAACCAGCATGGAGAATTAATGTCAAGAAAACTATCAGTTAGAGGGTCGACTGTTGATGGACACTAGTGCTGGAGAGCCATACTGTACACAAGCGAAAATGACTGAAAACTGTGATGTAAATATGGAGGGAGAGAGAGGGGGAGTGGGGAAAAAGAAGGAGAGAAAGAGAGGGAGGGAAGAGAGAGAGAGGTGCACAGATAAACAGGGGGGTCAAAGAGAGACTGGAAGAGAGCTATCCAGACAGTTCCCACGCCAGAGAAATATCTCGACCCTACTCCCCTTTCTCAAGAGTGTTAGTTGACGTCATTATAGGGCTCTTTCATTCAAGGAATTTGAGCTACCCTACCTCTCCTGATTACCTCCCATTCCCCAGGGACTGCCTGTCACATTAAGAAAAAAATAGTCAAAGTTGGTTGTGACTCTAATCATACAATAGAGCGGAAAAGTAATGTGAGGGACCTGGGAGTGGCAATGTCTGAGGATCTCATTTTCAAGGATCACAAAAGTGCCACGATCACATCTGCGAAGAAAATGATCGGATGGATAATGAGAACGTTCAAAACAAGAGAAGCCAAGCCAATGGTGACCCTTTTTAAATCACTCGTTCTCTCTAGGCTGGAATACTGCTGTACATTAACAAGTCCATTCAAAGCAGGTGAAATTGCCGATCTAGAGAATGTACAGAGAACCTTTACTGCACATATAAATTCCGTCAAATACCTTAACTACTGGGAACGCTTGGAAGCACATGACTTGTACTCGCTGGAACGCAGGCGAGAGAGATGTATAATAATCTACGCTTGGAAAATCCTAGAAGGACTGGTCCCTAATCTGCACACAGAAATCACTCCCTACGAAAGCAAAAGACTGGGCAGGCGATGCAAAATACCAAAATGAGAAGTAGGGGCGCCATTGGCACACAAAGAGAAAGCGCAAGAAGTGTCCAGGGCTCAAGACTGTTCAACAGCCTCCCACCAGGCATAAGGGGAATTACCAATAGGCCCCTGGCTGCCTTCAAGAGGGAGCTGGACAGATACTTAAAGTCGGTGCCGGATCAGCCGGGCTGTGGTTCGTACGTTGGACTACGTGCGGCTAGCAGTAATAGCCTAGTTGATCAGGCAATGATCCACCGGGAGGCCTGGTCGTGGACCTGGCCGTGGGGGCGTTGATCCCGGAATACCCTCCAGGTAGACACACACCGGCCATGGGACCACCAAAAGCAACACTCAGGTTGATCAGGCAGTCAAGAAAGACGCCTGGCCCCAGGTCAGCCTGTGAGAGTACATCACAAGACTCACCACTAAGAACACGCACAATCCTCAGTGAACCTGGCTCAGCCACCCAGGCAACACACAGTACAATGTGCTCTTGGATCATCCCTGACGACCGGCGTCTTTCCGATTTCTTCCTCGATATATTGTTGCCTCACCCCTCAATATCTTCCTACACGCCTCTCTTTTTTAATTTTCTAATTTTTTTAATTCTTTACACTGTACACCACTCATTGTGAATCATTGTTTTAATACACTTCTCCGGAGCAAGTGCGTCTGCCAGTCTACCCATCTCATCCGTGTCTGTGTCAATACCCTCCCTTCTTCTAGACTCCTTGTCTTCTCAGTCTGTGTACTTATCACTAATAGTTAACATATCTCCGTCACTTTTTCATTCTTCCCTGGATTGCTCTCCCTCTCTCTTTCTCTCACACATGACTCGTCTATTTTAACGACGACGAAGCGGCATACCAGACAAGCTATCACTATCACTTTTGGCAACGTGAATTATCACTTCGTGCGTCGTAAGACTTTGATTAATCTATCGTGGTTACCCTTTCAAGAGGCAGGAACACTGGACATCCTCTGTTGTGCTGGGTCAGCTGGTGTTAAGTTTATCGACTGAACACTTGCTAGATATTCTGAAGAGTATACCTCCTCTGATGTGTATTTGTGAAAAGCACCAACGGATATGTATATCTCGTTATGTATTATATCTTAGGAAACTAGTAAGTAGTGAGTCTCTGCCTTTTAAATGGGGTATAAAAACTAGGCCGAGAAAGACAGATGATGACCATTGACGAATAATCACATTATAAAAATCAGTGTCAGGTAACACTTGTCCTCGTTCCTGACGAACAAAATACCACGACCAGGATGTATACACTTAAGGTTTGCTTTAATCCCTGTATTACACAAAGGTTCCATCAAACACCTTAACTTCTGGGAACGCCTGGAAGCACTAGACTTATATTCACTGGAGCGCAGGCGAGAGAGATATATCATAATCTACACCTGGAAGATTCTGGAGGGACTGGTCCCTAATATGCACACATAAATCACTCCATACGAAAGCAAAAGACTTGGCAGACGGTGCAAAGTACCCCAAGTGAAAAGTAGAGGCGCCACTGGTACACTAAGGGAAAACACAATAAGTGTCCGGGGCCCAAGACTGTTCAACAGCCTCCCACCAGCCATAAGGGGCATTACCAGTAGACCTCTGGTTGTCTTCAAGAGGGAGCTGGACAGATACCTAAAGTCAGTGCCAGATCAGCCGGGCTGTGGTTCGTACGTTGGACTACGTGCAGCCAGCAGTAACAGCCTCGTTGATCGGGCCCTGATTCACCGGGAGGCCTGGTCATAGACCGGGCCGCGGGGACGTCGATCCCCGGAATGCCCTCCAGGTAGACTCCAGGTAACATCCTTTGGGTGGCGGTGCACAAGTGACATGAAGCCTTAATGGGTTGCTTGTATTATTTAACATGGGAGGAACGCTAAACAAACAGGGAGGTAATAAAATTTGATACAAAGAAAGGGAGGGTGAAATTCTTTTCTTTACGACACCTTCAGCGTCACGGTACCTCTTTAATAATGACCATCACAAATGGTAATTTGCGTTGATAAATATTAGCAATTCTTGTCAAATTGCACCTATTATCTCCCGAGGAAGAGACATAGATATAAGAGCACAATGTTATTGGCTATTTCAAATAAAAGATGTCCAGTTTGTGGGGATGTTTTCCTTTGATAGTGGCAAATGACACATTGCTTCAGGCTTCCTGCTTTTCACCATAAGGATCCTTTTCCTTCGATGGTTCAACCCGTGGGATTTTAATCTCCAAGGGTGTTCTTTCTCCAGAATAGATAGAAATGACTTATTTACAAATCAAAAGTTCACTTTAGGTTTATTTTACTGCCTGAGGTAGGATTAGTTTACCTGCTCATTGCTGGTACAAAATGTTATCTATCTTTCTTTAACATGTTTGTTTACCAACGTTCTCGCTGACACCGCCATTAACATACTTGAGAGGAAGACACCAATGACACTAACCTCCTCCTCCTGCGTCAGGACTGCGTCAGCTTTAACTTCTTCAGGTTCGAGGACCATTTCTTCAGACAATTCTTTGGCATGACTGTGGACAGCCTCTTAGTGTCGTGCTAGCTAATATATTTATGGAAATTCTGGAAACTGACGAATTCCACTCTAGCGTTCCGAACACCCTGACTCGGTTGCGGTATATTGACATTTTGGTCATCAACTCTAGACGCCTTGATATTCACCATCGTAGACACTACAGTTTGACTAATCAGGAATTGGCTTATTAAATTTCCTCTTGAAGACAGCTAGGGGTCTGTTGGTAGTATCTGTGATATTGACAGAGCTCTTTGAGGTGGGGGTTTGTTGGGAATTTCTTTTATATCTGAAAGATGTGTATTGAAGTCCTGAATCCTTTACACTTATTCATCTCCAGCCTGAGGGACTGACCACCTCTTAACTAGTACTACTACTACTACAAGGTTAATGGCCTGATCGCATCGTCTTTACCTCTCCACTGCTGCTGTTGTCTGCATATTTGTCACCTCTATTTGACTGAAGAAGCCTACTGTGTAGACGAAACGTTCCGAAATTAAGATACACAAGTGTTGCACATGTGTCTTACTGTCTACATGTCAGTATTAAACACCTTTATATTGTTTACCGAGTTCGTCAAAGACGCCATCAAATACCCATAAGTATGTAAACAAAACTAGTGAAGCACTGACAATTTTGAGTTTCTCCCCCAGCTAGCGAAACGTTTATTTTCATAAATGTCCTAGTGCTATACTTGTTTCATTTGTACACGTATTATATCTTAAGTGTGCCTAATGCACCCTTGCTTTTCATTGTGGAATTTTGCACCGCCTGCCGAGCTTCTTGCTCTTCATATCTGGAACCAGTCTCTCCATATTTTTCCAGTTGTAAATTACGATGTGGGTTTGACAGATACAAGAGTGGGAATGGTTGGTTATGAGCAGGAGCCGCCCAGCACGAACCAGCACACCCACTGCAGTTGATACTCTATTATGTTTTTATATTATTGTATAGGAAAGAACTGATTTCGCAACCGAGTTGTTGAGTGGAAAGTGCGGGCGAGTTAGACTTACCTAACACAGGCTAACAGGCTTACTGGCTCTATTCAAATTTTCCTTGGTGGAGGGACTAGGCTTTTGATACTCCACCCTACATCCATTGTGGACGGCAGCTGAAATACACACAAATGGCCTGGTAACTGTTAGTTAAAAGAGGTTCACATAAGTACATCTGCGTATATTTATAATTTTTAGTTCACCAGTTACAAGAGAATTTAGGATACGTGCTCAAGATGTTTGGTATCTATATAATTTTCAATAACAAGATATCTCGACATATCACATGCGTTATTGTACTACATATACCTCAATAAGTGGACATACACTAATGCTCAATAAAGTGGACTACAAGTTACAGTTATATCACCGTCTGTGCATTTGCTAAGTTGCAACCAAGCCTAAGCCTATTTATTTTGTAAGTTGCTTCTTAAACGATCTTAACTGTGCTTCCTGTATCAGAGTTGTATATCTACTTAAGCTTCTATGCTATTCTGATAGATTATTTACTTCTCCTTTAATATCGTTTTAATGCTTGACACAGATCAATATTATGCTTAGCTTCAAGTGCTTTCTTTGGTTGACTTATCTTACAAAAAAAATAAAAACAGCTTTTCGAAAGCACTATGCATAGATAAGTCGACCCTTAATTAAAAGCTTAACTCTCGAGCCATGCTATATTATATACAGTATTTGATATATACACACTTTTATAATATCAACTAAAATATAATTAAAGAGTGATGTAAATATCTTCCATATATTGCATGTTGCTAACAGTAATACTGTATCAATTAATTACTTTAAAACAGTTAGTTATTCAACCATCAACATTTAAATGTTCTAATGAGGAAAATTAAAATTTTCCTCAAATAAAATGCAAAAAGAAAGCACGCTGAACAATTCAACATTTAAAGCAAGATTATGACCAAAAATCAAACTCGACTCTCCATGCTTGAGGCATAACACAACCAGCAAGACAACACAGGCAAGAGGATCACCAGCAGAGCAGACCTTCCCTTTCTTGAACAAAATTGCCTCCCATTTTCTCAGGAGCCGAATGACCCCTATGGGTTTATCTCCCCAGTGGGTTAAGCAATAGGTGCTAGGCATCGTTACCGTGTTTGAGCTTAAACTCCTGGGCCTCTTGAATGTATTGATCGCCAGCTCCTGGACCTCTTGGGGGATGGGTAGAACTAGGTCTAATGAGGGAGTTAAGCGGCAGCTCCTCTGCTTTATCAAGGTTTTGAGATACAACTACTGGGTTGCGTTCATTGAGATCTAGGTAACTAGGGTCATGGAATAAGCAGATAAACGCTTACGGGTGTAGTAGCGAACAAAAACATCTAGTTTAGGTAGTAATCGTCCCAATAAGCATTACTTTAAACCTTAACAATTATGTACACATATTCGTGTATAAGAGATTACTTTATGTTATATAGGCAGAGATACACCTTTCGGTTCATATACATCGATACAATAATATATATATATATATATATATATATATATATATATATATATATATATTTTTGTATACATACAATACTGATCATCACATCGATAATTAGTTATCACTAGATAATCTTAGTGTACATACACTTGAGTGTACATCTCTGTTTATACATGCAGCGACAGTAGACAGTTCGCATTTTAGAGGACACTGTGAAGACAGACAGCATACACGACAAGGAGTGTTTATTATTTTGGTTTGTTTTCTTAACAAAATTGATAGAGCACATCGTGCGGCTACCTTGAACTATCTGACATTTTACAAAGCTACTACAAGACTTGTTTACCTAACACAACCAGCAAGCAGAATGGCAGCTCATACTCGCTGCAGTGGTGATTGGTGTTGGAGGTGTTGGTGTTGGAGGTGTTGGAGGTGTTGGAGGTGTTGGAGGTGTTGGTGTTGGAGGTGTTGGAGGTGTTGGTGTTGGAGGTGTTGGTGTTGGAGGTGTTGGTGTTGGAGGTGTTGGTGTTGGAGGTGTTGGTGTTGGTGTTGGAGGTGTTGGTGTTGGAGGTGTTGGTGTTGGTGTTGGAGGTGTTGGATAAATCGAACTTGCAAGGATCGTTCAACACGCTTTTTCACAACCGCCTGAATCTCAACGGGAAACAAAATCACACACAAGTCACCAAAGACTGGCCACAGGACTCGCTGTTCTTAATCAGTCGTGCTGGAACAATTGCTGCCTTCCTGGACTAGCTGGAGCCAAATAATCACTACGTGAACCTTAATGGGTCAGTTCAGCGAACAGGTCGTACTGTAAAGTTTACAAAAACAGTGCATAAAAACAACTAGGATTAGACTAAACAACTAGCTCAACTTGACAGCGTATTCTGCTAAATTTACAAATGACAACCATTACACAAACTTATAGGAAAAAAATATATTTTAGCTAAATCGTCCCTGCAAAATTAACAAGTATGTTATAACAACTATTAATTAGCTAACTGCTACACAAAATAAAGGATTTCGTATCTCTGAATGGATTCCATCTTTTCTAGGCGTCACACTGAGGCTCCCAGCTGTATGCCATAATGCGCCTCTCTCATTTCACTTAAGATTTTTTTTCATTGATCGCTGTTTATTACACTGCTGCGTTGATCTAAATAACGGTTGGTTAGTGAACTACCCTACGCTAAGGGTATTAACGGAACGACATTCCAGAACCCATCCCCGCGACGTGATAGGTCACACTGGTGTTACAGGTCACGTCTTGCCCTACGCAAACATCTCAGCTCGGGTGCTACTCCACGTGTGTTGACGCCTCTACATTCATGACAATGCTGACTAAAATATTGCCTTCTGAATCACTCGACCATTTCATCTTTCACCATCTTCGATATAAAATCATATATTCATAGACGATCGCTCAACTCTTAAGGGTTATACAGCGAGTAGGGAATGGCAGGAAAGAGGGAGAGGGGATGGCCGTCAGGTTTGATCCCAGGAAGAAGATAGTTCCAATTTCTTGGACCAAGAGCCCTTCACCAACCTGAAGACGTCCCCCTTAAAAAGCTTCAATTCGGAAGTCTCTCAGTAATTTCACACACCGCTGAAGTTAATTAACCTGTGTCACTACAATATCTTAAACTTTCTGAGCTTCACACTACAGTACAGTATCTTAAAATTCCTCAGCTCCACACCACAGTGCAGTATCTTGATCTTCCTCAGCTCCACACCACAGTGCAGTATCTTGATCTTCCTCAGCTCCACACCACAGTGCAGTATCTTGATCTTCCTCAGCTCCACACCACAGTGCAGTATCTTGATCTTCCTCAGCTCCACACCACAGTGCAGTATCTTGATCTTCCTCAGCTCCACACCACAGTGCAGTATCTTGATCTTCCTCAGCTCCACACCACAGTGCAGTATCTTGATCTTCCTCAGCTCCACACCACAGTGCAGTATCTTGATCTTCCTCAGCTCCACACCACAGTGCAGTATCTTGATCTTCCTCAGCTCCACACCACAGTGCAGTATCTTGATCTTCCTCAGCTCCACATCACAGTGCAGTATCTTGATCTTCCTCAGCTCCACACAGTGTAGTATCTTGATCTTCCTCAGCTCCACACAGTGCAGTATCTTGATCTTCCTCAGCTCAACCCTTCTCGCTGACATTACCAAACATCTCTCTCATTCTTTTGCAATCTTTAAAATCCACTTAGTAATTGAATTGTGCAAAAAAATAATTCTTTTAATTTGCTACTGTCTTAGATTGGTATGAATGAGAGCGTGACGTCACCTGGGGCTGCCCTGAGCTGTCACTCACATGATGCTTGAAGAAGTCGCTGTCTGCTTCATTAAACACTCGAACTCGTCCTAGTGTTTATTCCACTCGACAGTCTCCTCCTTCCAGCGGCCATGTTTAGTTAACACTCGACGTCTTTTTTTTTTTTTTTTTTTTTGTTATCGGTTTCGCCATTCCGCTTGCCAGTTCCACCCCTGAGGTCCCCCCTGCCAGCTAGCTGCTCTCCTCCACTGTGATCGCCTTAACATCTTTTGGCTTCTCCGAGTCTTTACCGCGTCACCAACAACCTGGCGGGTTACTTTTTGCGGAGGGAAAACCGAGTCTCCGCCACTACTTGCTCCGAATGACCTACAGATCTTATCTTTACTACCTCGTCACACTCTTCTTGGAAAAATGAAATAATGGCAGTTCTTACTAAACATTTTCAGGTCTTGTGAGAAGTTCGCCTGTTCGTATCGTTTTCTTAAGGTATTTCTCGCTTATTTTTAGGGAAGTCCTTGAGCATGTTCGTATCGTTTTCTTAAGGTATTTCTCGCTTATTTTTAGGGAAGTCCTTGAGCATGTATGTTCGCATTTTTTGTATTTCTAGCTTATTTTGAGGACATAAATTTTAATATATACTATGAGCCGAGATAGTGACTTGGAACAGGTGTGCTCTTCACGTTTTGGAACAAGTAAATTTTCTGCATTCTCGGTATAGTTTTTATTAATAATACAGTGCTTTTTGGATCCTGGTAAGTCGAGTGGCACAATCATGGATGGGGAAGGGGAATCTTAAGCCCCAGATTTTGACTAATTTTTGACTGAATTCTATCGAGCAGTTGCCGAAAGCACAAAAGCTGAAGAAATTTCAAATACAAATTGAAAAATTCGTCACTTCTGCTGTCTTCAACCTGTACTATGTATTTGACCGAAGATACCCGACTGTTGCACACGTGTCTTACTCATGATTTTTTTTTTTTAAGATTTCATTGTTTCATTATCATACGATTTTGAAGACCCTTCCTGGCTGCACCACTGCAGTGGCAACGATCATCCCCATACCCATTGTTCCGAGCCATACCATAGTCGTGATGCTGTACAGTGCCCTTACAGTATTTACTGTTATTCCTTCGTGAAACACTGGACCTGTGTTGGGTGTATTCAATGACAAAAAAAATAAAATACGTCTTGTTTCATAACGCTTTACTGGAAAGCCGGATAAATTCAGGTAGATTTTTTTTGTCTGACAGACGAAAGTAGATGTTACGGTCATACCGAGATGGTATGGAAAGACACTTGCATACAGGTCAAGACATGTATTAAAGAAAACGTTTCGCCACGAGTCGCTTCTCCAGTCTTAATACAAACACAACTATACACGTTTCTTAGTAGTCTCTAGTAGTAGTATTTTTAACGTAGGATTCCATCAATCAGTTATATAGGCCAATACAAAATAAGTAATGAAAGATCAAATTAGTGACATGGTTCTCTGAGAAATAGATTAAAACCAAACAAATCGTCGGGTCCTGACGAACTGTTCTCAAGGGTTATAAAGGAATGCAAGGAGGTACAAAACATTAACTAGTATTTTCAACAGATCAACACAAACGGATATAGACCCGGAGAATTGCACAATGGCAAATGTGATACCTATCCATAGAGCGGAAAATAGGCCGCTAGCTTCATATTAAAGACGAACTAGCCTAACCTCCATTGTGGAGAAAATGGATGGAATCAACAATTGCCAAATCGATTCGAAAGTTACTTTGAAGGATGTAAATTGATAAATGAATCTGAGCACAGTGAAATGAAGGGGGCGTTCTCGCCTTACACATTTACTACCATTCTTCACTAAAATATCTCAGGCGATGTATCATGAATGATACGATATTATGTTCACGGACTTTAAGATCTCTTGATATTATTATTATTTCAATCAAAACTAAGCGCTAAACCCACAAGGATCAAGGTCTTCGATTAGAGTTCCACACAAGAAACTGTTGGAGAAAGTAGAGGAAACATGGAATAGGCGGGACAATTTTTCATGAATCTAGACGTGGATGAATAAGCAAGAGTGAGGCAGTAATGGCGTACAACACCGATAAGTTGATAAATTAGACACATGTGCAACACTTGGGTATCTTTAATGAGGAAACGTTTAGCCACACAGTGGCTTCATCAGTCCAATACAAAGCAGAAAGTAATAAGGAGAGGAGGAGTTTGAGGTAATCAGTACCTCAGCCTGGAATCGATGTATTCAGTCCATCAATCTTGCTTCGACTCACCTGTCTACAGTATATAAGCCACTGCTTTGGCGCTATGCTGTACGTTCTACAAGCAGCAGCAGACAGTGACACGTTAAGCAGCAGCAGACAGTGACACCTTAAGCAGCAGCAGACAGTGACACCTTAAGCAGCAGCAAGCACTGTTAGCCCCAGTACCAGCAAACAACATTAGCAAAAGCAAATTGAGATACCATTAACAAAGCAATCAACAAGCAACTCGGCAAAGAAACAATATACATCAGGAACAAAAACGGAAGCAAAAAATCGAAGGAAAGGAAACAGTAGCAAAAGGACGTCAAGAATAAGGAAGGAAATAAGATGAACGATAACAACAAGGCTGAGCGTAAAAAAGCAACAGAAAAAGAAGTCAAAGAAGCAGTTGGAAAAGATGTGAAAGGAGTCTCCCAAACGGCGGCAAAAGGGAGAAAAGAAGCTAGAGCAACAGCAAGAATAACAGTAGTAGCAGTAACAACAACTGCAGCATCAACTACAACAATTTTAACAGAAACAGTAGGAACGGAATTTTCTAACAGAAGGTGCAGCACCAGAAACAGAAGCTCCAGCACCAGAAACAGAAGCTCCAGCACCAGAAACAGAAGCTCCAGCACCAGAAACAGAAGCTCCAGCACCAGAAACAGAAGCTCTAGCACCAGAAACAGAAGCTCCAGCACCAGAAACAGAAGCTCCAGCACAAACAACGAGATTAAAACGATTCTCCAGCCAGGACAATTATTTTAATGCATAAGGAAAGTGGGGCAGCATTGGAAGAAGAAAAGAGACAACGAGGAATGGTAGAGATTAATGGTGGACTTACAACTAGGGATGTGCCAAAATATCGGTATCGGCGAATATGGTATCGGTATCGGTTAAAAAAAACAGAAGATACCAGCCGATACTTTTTAAAATGTTAATGTTGCAAGTGAACAATGTCAACATTAAAACTCTACCTCATGATTGTGAGTTACTCAAACACACCTGCGTGCACACACACAACAGTCAAAGACCAGGTGATCAGGTTGAGGAAAGAAGATGGGGAACTCACAAGGAACGATCAAGAGGTATGTGAGGAGCTCAGGAAGACAGGAAGGACTCTAGGAAGAAAGAACAGAAGGGGACACCAACAAGGAATATACCAACAAGTGTTGGATGACATACACACAACTGAGGAGGAGGTGAAGACGCTGCTAAGTGACCTTGATACCGTGGGTCCTTAGAGAGGGAGCAGAGACGCTGTGTGTGCCACTAACCACGATCTTCAACACATCCCTCGAAACTTGGCAACTACCTGAGGTATGGAAGACGGCAAATGTAGTTCCCATTTTTAAGAAAGGAGACAGAAACGAGGCACTAAACTATAGACCAGTGTCACTGACGTGTATAGTGTGCAAAGTCATGGACAAGATTATCAGGAGGAGAGTGGTAGAGCACTTAAAACAGAACAAGATTATAAATGACAACCAACACGGATTCATGGAAGGCAAATCCTGTGTCACAAACCTCCTGACGTTTTATGACAAGGTAACAGAAGTAAGACACGAGAGAGAGAGGGGTGAGTTGACTGCATTTTCTTGGACTGCAAGAAGGCCTTCGACACAGTTCCTCACAACAGATTAGTGCAGAAGCTAGAGGATTAGGCACGCATATCAGAAAGGGCACTGCAATGGATCAGAGAACACCTGACAGGGAGGCAACAACGAGTCATGGTACGAGATGAGGTATCACAATGGGCACATGTGACGAGCGGGGTGCCACAGGGGTCAGTCCTAGGACCAGTGCTGTTCTTGGTACATGTGAATGACATGACGGAAGGGATAGAATCAGAAGTGTCCCTGTTTGCAGATGTGAAGTTAATGAGAAGAATTAAATCAGATGAGGATCTGGCAGGACTCCAAAGAGACCTAGACAGGCTGGTCACGTGGTCCAGCAACTGGCTACTCGAATTTAACCCAGCCAAATGCAAAGTCATGAAGATCGGGTAAGGACAAAGAAGACCGCAGACAGAGTATAGGCTGGTGGTTAAAGACTGCAAACTTCCCTCAAGGAGAAAGATATTGGGGTGAGTATTATAACGAACACGTCTCCGGAAGCACACATCAACCAGATAACTGCTGCAGCATATGGGCGCCTGACAAACCTGAGAATAGCGTTCCGATACCTCAGTAAGGAATCGTTCAAGACACTGTACACAGTGTACGTCAGGTCCATACTGGAGTATACAGCACCAGTTTGGAACCCATATCTGGTCAAGCACGTCAAGAAAGTAGAGAAAGTGCAAAGGTTTGCAACAAGGCTAGTTCCAGAGCAAAGGGGTATGTCCTACGAAGAAAGCTTAGAGGGAAATAAGCCTGACCACACTGGAGGACAGGAGGATTAGGGGAGACATGATAACGACATACAAAATATTGCGAGGACTTGACTGACTTACTGAATGACTCCCATTTCTGTAGCTCGCTCCACACCGTAAATATTGACACCATCAAGAAACTCACTAGTCTGGCGTCTGTCATGCGTCCCACAAGCGTTCTTAAGCCAGAATCCAGCAACCAATCACAGAACCAGAATCCGCCAGCCAATCACATGGCCAGACTCCGCCAGCCAATCACAGAGCCAGACTCCGCCAGTCAATCACAGACCCAGACTAAGCCAGCCAATCACAGAGCCAGACTCCGACAGCCAATCACAGAGCCAGACTCCGACAGCCAATCACAGAGCCAGACTCCGCCAGCCAATCACAGAGCCAGACTGCCAGCCAATCACAGACCAGACTGCCAGCCAATCACAGACCAGACTCCCAGCCAATCACAGAGCCAGACTCCGCCAGCCAATCACAGAGCCAGACTCCGCCAGCCAATCACAGACCCAGACTCCGCCAGCCAATCACAGACGCAGACTCCGCCAGCCAATCACAGACCAGACTCCGCCAGCCAATCACAGAGCCAGACTCCGCCAGCCAATCACAGAGCCAGACTCCGCCAGCCAATCACAGAGCCAGACTCCGCAAGCCAATCACAGACCCAGACTCCGCCAGCCAATCACAGAGCCAGACTCCGCCAGCCAATCACAGACCAGACTCCGCCAGCCAATCACAGACCAGACTCCGCCAGCCAATCACAGACCAGACTCCGCCACCAATCACAGACCAGACTCCGCCAGCCAATCACAGAGCCAGACTCCAGCCATCACAGAGCCAGACTCCGCCAGCCAATCACAGAGCCAGACTCCGCCAGCCAATCACAGAGCCAGACTCCGCCAGCCAATCACAGAGCCAGACTCCGCCAGCCAATCACAGACCCAGACTCCGCCAGCCAATCACAGAGCCAGAATCCATCAGCTAATCACAGACAGAATCCATCAGCCAATCACAGAGCCAGAATCCATCAGCAAATCATAGAGCCAGACTCCGCCAGCCAATCACAGAGCCAGAATCCACCAGCCAATCACAGAGCCAGAATCCACCAGCCAATCACAGAGCCAGAATCCACCAGCTAATCACAGACCCAGACTCCATCGGCTAATCACAGAGCCAGACTCCACCAGCCAATCACAGTGCCAGAATCCGCCAGCCAATCATAGACCCAGACTCTACCAGCCAATCACAGACCCAGACTCCACCAGCCAATCACAGACCCAGAATCCACCAGCCAATCATAGAGCCTGAATCTGCCAGCCATCACAAAGACGCCACCAGCCAATCACAGAGCCAGAATCCATCAGCCAATCACAGAGCCAGAATCCATCAGCCAATCACAGAGCCAGAATCCATCAGCATATCATAGATCTAGACTCCACCAGCCAATCACAGATCCAGACTCCACCAGCAAATCACAGAGCCAGACTCCACCAGCCAATCACAGAGCCAGACTCCACCAGCCAATCACAGAGCACGACTCCACCAGCCAATCACAGAGCACGACTCCGCCAGCCAATCACAGAGCCAGACTCCGCCAGCCAATCACAGAGCCAGACTCTACCAGCCAATCACAGAGCCAGACTCCACCAGCCAATCAAAGAGCCAGAATCTGCCAGCCAATCACAGAGACAGAATCCGCAAGCCAATCATAGACCCAGACTCTACCAGCCAATCACAGACCCAGACTCCACCAGCTAATCACAGAGTCAGAATCTGCCAGCCAATCACAGAGCCAGAATCCATCAGCCAATCACAGATCCAGAATCCATCAGCTAATCAAAGAGCCAGAATCCGCCAGCCAATCACAGAGCCAGAATCCACCAGCTAATCACAGAGCCAGAATCCACCAGCCAATCACAGAGCCAGAATCCATCGGCCAATCACAGAGCCAGAATACACCAGCCAATCACAGAGCCAGAATACACCAGCCAATCACAGAGCCAGAATACACCAGCCAATCACAGAGCCAGAATCCGCCAGCCAATCACAGACCAAGACTCTACCAGCCAATCACAGACCTAGACTCCACCAGCCAATCACAGAGCCAGAATCTGCCAGCCAATCACAGACAAAGACGCCACCAGCCCATCACAGAGCCAGACTCAACCAGCCAATCACAAACCCAGACTCCATTAGCCAATCACAGAGCCAGAATCCATCAACCAATCACAGAGCCAGAATCCATCAGCCAATCACAGAGCCAGACTCCACCAGCCAATCACAGAGCCAGAATCCGCCAGCCAATCACAGACCCAGACTCTACCAGCCAATCACAGTCCCAGACTCTACCAGCCAATCACAGACCCAGACTCCGCCAGCCAATCACAGACCCAGACTCCACCAGCCAATCACAGAGCCAGAATCCATCAGCCAATCACAGAGCCAGAATCCATGATCCAATCACAGACCCAGACTCCACCAGCCAATCACAGAGCCAGACTCCGCCAGCCAATCACAGAGCCAGACTCCACCAGCCCTTCACAGAGCCAGATTCCACCAGCCAGTCATAAAGCCAGACACCAGCTACCAATCACACAGCCAGACTCCACGAGCCAATCAGTGAGCCAGATTCTACCAGCCAGTCATAGAGCCAGACTTCACCAGCGATTCACAGAGCCAGACTCCGCCAGCCAATCACAGAGCCAGACTCCGCTAGCCAATCACAGAGCCAGACTCCGCCAGCCAATCACAGAGCCAGACTCCGCCAGATAATCACAGAGCCAGACTCCGCCAGCCAATCACAGAGCCAGACTCCGCCAGCCAATCACAGAGCCAGACTCCGCCAGCCAATCACAGAGCCAGACTCCGCCAGCCAATCACAGAGCCAGACTCCGCCAGCCAATCACAGAGCCAGACTCCGCCAGCCAATCACAGAGCCAGACTCCGCCAGCCAATCACAGAGCCAGACTCCGCCAGCCAATCACAGAGCCAGACTCCGCCAGCCAATCACAGAGCCAGAATCCGCCAGCCAATCACAGAGCCAGACTCCGCCAGCCAATCACAGAGCCAAAATCCGCCAGCCAATCACAGACCCAGACTCCACCAGCCAATTACAGAGCCAGAATCTGCCAGCCAATCACAGACAAAGACTCCGCCAGCCAATCACAGAGCCAGATTCCGCCAGCCAATCACAGTGCCAGAATTCGCCAGCCAATGACAGAGCCAGAGTCCAACAGCCAATCACAGAGCCAGACTTTACCATTCACAGAGCCAGACTCCGCCAGCCAATCACAGAGCCAGACTCCACCAGCCAATCACAGAGCCAGACTCCACCAGCCATTCACAGAGCCAGATTCCACCAGCCAGTCACAGAGCCAGACTCCACCAGCCAATCACAGAGCCAGACTCCACCAGCCATTCACAGAGCCAGATTCCACCAGCCAGTCACAGAGCCAGACACCAGCAACCAATCACAGAGCCAGACTCCACGAGCCAATCAGTCAGCCAGATTCTACCAGCCAGTCACAGAGCCAGACTCCACCAGCCAATCACAGAGCCAGACTCCACCAGCCAATCACAGAGCCAGACTCCGCCAGCCAATCACACAGCCAGACTCCACCAGCCAATCACACAGCCATACTCCACCAGCCAATCACACAGCCAGACTCCAGCAACCAATCACACAGCCAGCCAAACCCCTGTGGAACACCGCTCGTGACGCTTCCCCACTCTGATTTCTCCCCATTTATGCAAACTCTCGGCTGCCTATTTGTCAACCACGTCTCTATCCAAGAAAAAATTTCTCCTATTCCGTGTGCCTTAATTTTCATGAATAGTCTCTCATGTGGGACTATGAAATTCGTAAGGCATTAATGCCCTTTTGTAAAACCTTTGTATCAAAAATCTTTCCTTCTAGGATGGAATGAGGCATTAAATCTGCATTCTCTGAAAGGGATAGAATTACGGGGAAGATGGCGGAGGATGTGACAACTGTACAAATGGAAGACAGGAATAAATAAAATTTGGATATAAATAACATGCTGAAAATATCTATCCAAGGCAGAACTCGCAACAACAGGTTCAAGTTAGCAACAGTGAGATTTAGAAAGGATGTGGGAAAGTAGTGATTGGTAATGGATTCGTGGATGAATGCAACAAACTCCCAAGTAGCGTCATTGAAGCGAGAATCTTGAGTAGTTTTAAATACGCTAGACAAGTACATGAGTGGGTGTGGGTGAGTGCGAGTTGAACCTGCCTAGCATAGGCCAGTAGGCCTGCTGCTGTTGTCCTCCTCTATATTCTCACTCGTGTGCTTGAAAACACTTGTGCAACTTTTGTCTATTTTCTAAGCCATTTATACACATCTTGTCGGTGTTGTATACAATTATGATATAAAAGGGTATAGAGTTTGGAGTTGTGGTCGGAAAAGGGATGGGGCACGAGGGGTTGGTGGGTGATGTCAGGCAAGAAAAAATAGCCAAAACTAGAAAACAAGTATTTCCATCAAGCTGACGTCTCCTAGACAATGGTATTTCTGGCGAGATTCTTGCAGTCACTGGTGATACCATCAGCAGGCAGGCATTGTTCCGCCCACCCACCACTCCATGGGAATAGTTGATAGCTGAGAGAAATGTTACCCAGTCCTTAGGTGAGACGAGTCTGTTACCCAGTTCTTGGAGGTGAGACGAGTCTGTTACCCAGTTCTTGGAGGTGAGACGAATCTGTTACCAAGTCCTTAGAAGGTGAGACGAGTCTATTTACCCCGTTCTTGGAGGTGAGACGAGTCTGCTACCCAGTTCTTGGAGGTGAGACGAATCTGTTACCAAGTCCTTAGAAGGTGAGACGAGTCTATTTACCCCGTTCTTGGAGGTGAGACGAGTCTGCTACCCAGTCCTTGGAGGTGAGACGAGTCTGCTACCCAGTCCTTGGAGGTGAGACGAGTCTGTTACCCAGTTCTTGGAGGTGAGACGAGTCTGCTACCCAGTCCTTGGAAGGTGAGACGAGTCTGTTACTCAGTCCTTGGAGCCCAGTGGCATACTGCCCGACGTCTTTAAGACGTTGATAACTAGTACCATTATGCATGGTAATTTTGAGATGGCGGACATTTCAGTCCAGCAGACATAACCAGCATCCATACCTAATCTAATCTATCTTAATCTGCATCCTAGCATGACAGAAACATCCGCCCTTACCACAAGTATCTGGCCGAAATGTTCTAGGCCAAATAGTCCGCCGGCCGAAACGTCCCTCCACCTCAGATAATACTGAAGACATGCGTTACAGCACAACTAAGTAGGGACAAAGTTTCGCTCTGGCTTGATAAAAACTGTATGTGTACGTACCCACACACACACACACACACACACACACAGAAGGGACACAGCAATAAGGGGTCACAATTGGAAGTTGAAGACTCAGGTGAGTCACTGAGAAGTTAGGAAGTATTTCTTGTCATAGAGTTGTCAGAAAGTAGAACAATCTAGAAAGTGATGTAGTGGAGGCAGGAACCATACATAGTTTTAAGAAGAGGTATGATAAGACTCATGAGCAGGGAGAGAGTGGACCGACTAGCAACCAGTGATGAGGAGGGGCCAGGAGCTGTAAACTGACCCCTGCAACCACAACTAGGTGAGTACATACATATACGGATCAGGCAGGACTACAAAGGGAGCTGGACAGGCTGCAAGCCTGGTCCAGCAACCTTACTCAAGGAAAAGGATCCTGGGGTGAGTATAATACCGAGCACATCTCCTGAGACGCACATCATCCAAATAACTGTTGCAGTATATGGGCACCTGCCAAACCTAAGAATAGCGTTCCGACACCTCAGTAAGGAATCGTTCAAAACTGTACACCGTGTACGTCAGGCCCATATTGGAGTATGCAGCACAAGTTTGGAACCCACACCTGGTTAAGCACATCAAGAAATTAGAGAAAGTGCAAAGGTTTGCACCAAGACTAGTCCCGGAGCTAAGGGGCATGTCAAGGGAAATCGACCTGCCGACACTGGATGACAGGAGGGATAGGGATTGACATGATAACGACGTATAAAATACTGAGAGGAATTGATAAGGTGGATAGGGACAGGATGTTTCAGAGATGGGACACAGCAACAAGGGGTCACAATTGGAAGATGAAGACTCAGATGAGTCACAGGGATGTTAGGAAGTATTCAGTCATAGAGTTGTCAGGAAGTGGAATAGTTTGGAAAGTGATGTAGTGGAGGCAGGATCCATTCATAACTTTAAGAGGTAGGATAAAGCTCATGGAGCAGGGAGAGAGTAGACCTAGTAGCGACCAGTGAAGAGGCGGGACCAGGAGCTATGAATCGACCCTCTGCAGCCACAATTGAGCGAGTACAATTAGGTGAGTATACACACACACACACACAGAGACGTACCTCTCGATGTGTATAACCTACAAGTTGGTAATTACATACACAAACCACTGTCAGGCACAGAACACACATGATTCATCAACTAGTTTAACTACACAAGGTTCATCCCTCTCCATAAACACTTCACCTTCCATGTAAAACAACGGGAGGACTTTCTAAACACTCGTCCCCCCTTCGTCTTCCCCTTCCCCCTACACTCGTCCCCCCCCCAACACTCGTCCCCCCCCCCAACACTCGTTCTCCCCTATACTGGTGACATTCTCATTCTCTTAACCACATTACTCATTTGTTGTATCATTATCCAAATTTTAGCCATGTTTCCTTTCTCTTATTTTTTTACAGAAAAAAACGAGAAATAATTGAGATACAAAATACCTTTTGCTGAAGATAGTCGTGATAGTTTTTTTCCTATCCAGCACTCCCTCCCTTTCTTCCTCTCTATACTGCAATGTTGCTTCAGTCTACCACACTCCCTCGTTCCCTCTCTACACAGCACTTCCACTTCCTGACTTCCTACCCACAATCCAACGACTCCCTGACTTCCTACCCACAATCCAACGACTCCCTGACTTCCTACCCACAATCCAACGACTCCCTGACTTCCTACCCACAATCCAACTGACTCTCCACAATCCAACGACTCTGACCCTACCACAATCCAACGACTCCCTGACTTCCTACCCACAATCCAACGACTCCCTGACTTCCTACCCACAATCCAACGACTCCCTGACTTCCTACCCACAATCCAACGACTCCCTGACTTCCTACCCACAATCCAACGACTCCCTGACTTCCTACCCACCACTGGTGCTTCACCCTACGACTCTGGAAATCTCAACTGGTCAAAGAATTCAATGTTATGAATCTCCCCACTAAATGTTCGGCTTATCAATACCACCTTAACGATGGATGTCCATTACGTCCTATTATAAGTATATAATATTATATTATATAGATGGTTCTGATAAGGACCTTCCTTGCATGGGCCAGTAGGCCTGCTGCAGTGTTCCTCTATTCTTATGTTCTTAAGTAATGCCAATTCTGCGACAACCGGTCAAAATGAATGACCAAACATCCGTCTCCTACACTGGATCGCATTACTAATTCTCACCTAACTGTCAGAACTTCATTGAATGTTTGAAACTTAGCGACCCGCAGCTTGTCACTTTGGAGGTCGACGCACTTTTTATTTTTTGTATTACTCCATTCTTAGAAGCAAATTTATCGAGTTAATGAAAATGCTATTAAAAAAATAATTAACGATTTTTTTTATAGACAAACGTCGTACTCTTTTGTAATATGAGATCCTCTAAGACAAATCTCTGCCAGTTTACGGAATACTTGGAGGCTTAGTTATATAATATATATATTTTTTTAAATTATTATATAACACGCCCCAAAAAAATATGGTGAAGGTTATGTACTCGTACACATTTTTTTTTATATATATATAGGCCGGCTGGGGAAAAAAATGGAATAAAGATTAACACAACACAAACACACCATTAAAAATTAGCAGGAAATGAACCCTACATTTATTCATACAAGAGTTTTTTTTCACTCTCCTGACTGGTTAAAAACTTAGACAGCTCTTAACATTCAAATCAATAGTTGAACGAAATATAATAAAACAAGTATAAAATAGTATTGACTGTATAATGAACACAAGTTTTGGAATTTATAAACTAATTTTTTTATCTATGCATATATAATTTATACTTATGCCGACTTTGCAAATTACTTTCCCCTGACATGTCACTCGTGACCTGGCATACCAGGGGTTAATATACAACTAAGGTCCATGACTGAGGTATCGCCCTGTGTTGTCAGGTCAGTTTCTGATGTTCACCTTTTACTTTATAGCAACGCTCTTCTTGCCGAATAAGGCAAGCGAAAATTTTTGTATACAATAATTTGAAAAAGTATATATTTCATTGTGTTTGTTTATTATTAAATTATTGTAAATTTATCTAAAATATATTTAATTGGATTAGGCTAAATTAAATTGCGCTTATTATAATAAGGTTAGATAAGTTTTTTAAGTTTATTTTAGTACAAAATTATTAATTTTTACATTAATATAAATGAAAAAAAATGCACTTTTAACTTATAAGGGAAAATTTTAGAAAGGACTTAATTTTAAATGAGTTCGTGCTAATTGACCAATTTTACCTATTCGGCACATTATATATATATATATATATATATATATATATATATATATATATATATTAGTCAACGGGGGAGACTAAACAATATCACGCACTCCTATTAACATTTATAGTTGTCAACAGAGTTTAACGGGTCATGTTAGCTTTCAACTTCGCCTCTCAATTTTAGTGATCTAATTAGCACTGAAATGTTTTTATTAGCTGTGATACATCACTACCTACTGGTGATGTATCTAACTATGCATATTATACCCTAAAGATCCTGGTGATCTGAAACTGAAAGTATACCATGTTTTTGCTGATGGTTGGGACCTGCAGGTATACCGTATGTTTCTTGACGAGTTGGACCTGCAGGTATGCTGTATTGTTTATGTCTTAGACGTGCTAGTAAACCTCTAATTTAGCTTTGTTGTTTTTCTTTAACTTAAGTCATGTTGGGCTAGACAGGTCACAGTTTACAACCCTGGCCTGATCCTAGTACACGCTCTGGACCCGGTGAACTAATCTCCGGGCCAACATGAGTACCAGATTGTGGAGTGCGTTGCTACCAAGATCCTCCTGTGGAACGAGAATCTGGAGAAATTCAGGTATATGACCAAGCCTATGCCAACAAGCTTTTGGTGCCAGCAACACTAGAGAGTCTCTCAGCAAAACATTCCCAACATGAAAAACTCCCTTTGAGGAAGCCAATTCACATTTTTTTTCTGAAGACGCCTATTGCAATCGTACAAACAACACAATACATTGAAAGATCACCACCAGAACACTTTTAGAAAGGAAACAAAACACCCCTTAGATATATACATTAAATGTTCTCCATAAAAATAAACATCACTCCATCGGAGATCCTTTGTGACAAAAGTCACCCGCTGCAGAACAAAGCTTTTATTGTTCTGCAACATATGTCTTTTCTTCACTATTGTTGACAGTAAGCCATTTGGATAGTGAGCTTTACTCAGGGTGAATCATAATGAGGATACTGATGGGTAACTCTGGTATTCTGCAGCTCAGGTAATTATATAGCATCAGTTTGTCATCTGGCGGCCAGCCCAGGAGACTTTAATGCATATTTTATAGCCCCACATAAGTCATTAATTTATGGCATGTCAGTTGCCCGCTGATGGACGCTTTGCGTTTTGTTTTACAGAATCACATAATACCTTCCATAAACATTCAGGTACTTTTGGAGATTACTTTTATAATGAGTCGTAACTGGTTAGTGTACTAAGTGTGAGGAGTGAGATACAATTTTCATGACATAAAAGCCTGTTAAGAACATTCTCTTGTGCCTTCTCTACATCACCACTACGTAAAATGATGAATAATTGTGTGTGTGTGTGTGTGTGTGTGTGTGTGTGTGTGTGTGGAGAGAGAGAGAGGGGAGAGAGAGAGAGAGAGAGAGAGAGAGAGAGGGGAGTGGTGTTTGTGGGGCACAGGTGTGATGGGGGGAGGAGGGGAAAGCTCGAGTGAGAAAGAAAATATATAAATCAGATAATACTCAGCTTAAGAAGAAAACATACTCAGATGAAAACACAGAAATTAATGCTCATGCAAATTTTATCAAAACAGTCCAAGAAAATACTGACAGAAGGACCAAAAAAATTGATTGAATGCTGATTGTGAGAAGATGTGAAAGAACCATTGGTAAGAAGACAAGCTTTCAACTGCGTATTAATGCAAAGAATACGCTGAAATACAAGCGTACACTGAACAAAGAATACGCTGAAATACAACCATACAGTGAACAAAGAATACGTAGAAATACAAGCATACAATGAACAAAAAATACGTTGAAATACAAGCATACATTGAACAAAGAATACGCTGAAATACAAGCGTACACTGAACAAAGAATACGCTGAAATACAAGCGTACACTGAACAAAAAATACGTAGAAATACAAACATACAATGAACAAAAAAATACATACGTTGAAATACAAGCATACACTGAACAAAAAATACGTAGAAATACAAACATACACTGAACAAAAAATACGTAGAAATACAAACATACACTACCTTAAACGACGATGTTTGTGTAAATGAAAGACTTAGGACAATTCACTTTCGGATCTGAAGAAAAATATTTGTCAATCTTTCCAATCTTATTTTTTTTTTACATTGCACTGTAAAACTAGTCCATACGTTAATCACTCTTAGATAAGAAGTGCTAATCCCCGTTGAGCTAAAAATCATTTACTGTTTTCCTAAATAATTGTTACTCAATATTCGATAAAATATTTGATCTATTTTTTTCTGAACTGAGATCGTCATACTCTCTGATTACTCTATATACGTGTACGTAATCAGCTCTTGATTCCCACCTTGCAATACTGAATATATATATATATATATATATATATATATATATATATATATATATATATATATATATACATACACACTGAGGGGTGTCCATCTCAGTGTATATAAACAGAGCTTAATTTAAACTCTTTTTTTAAGGAATAAAATATCCTTGACTGTTGGTGTAGAGATGACTTGCAGTCTTAATGACCCACGTGTAGTCGACAAGCTTTAAACTTTAAGTAAACTCACTGCGTATAATTTTCGTGGCTGGGCGCTGAACCTCCAGCAGTTTGTCTACATCCTTTCTGAAATATGGCGAGAAAAACTGAGAGGTAAATTCTATAATAGGTTGCACCAATGAATTTTGCTGAGTACAGATGATTTTCTCGTCTCGAAACTAATGATAATAAGAACGGATCCTAAAAGTATGTATGCCTTATTTATTGCTTCACTACACTGTGTACAGGACTCAAATTATTAACAACTATTACTTTTTTATTTCTTTATATCAGACCTTTGGTGTTCGTTCAATTGCCTACAGTCTCGCTTTTTTTTTCTGATATGCATTACTTTGCATTTATCAACACAAACTTGATTGCAAAGCATTCGAATTTACTACTCTGTCTACTAGTTTGAAGAAGAAAAGAAGACAGTTCAAGTGATGTGATTTTCTTCTCCAGTTTGCAAAGACAAATTTTTGTTATGTTAACCATAACCTGTTATTGATGTCATTTACACAAATCAAGAACAGCACTGGTCCCTAGACCAGTTACAGACAGCTATTATTTTGGTGCACATCCGTTTAGCACTACCCGGTGTTAGCACATAGCTAAACAATATTCTATTTTACTGCACGCCCATCTATAAGCCTTTTTTTTTTTGTTAAGTCTTTGATGAGTAGCAATTTGAAGAGCTTGCTGGAAATATAAATGGTTTATATAGCGTATGAAGCCTGACTTTTCCCGTGGACTGTATATCAACAAACAGTCGAGTGTATTTATTAAACATTAACGATTTCCTGGTTAAACCATGCTGAGAAAATTTTATTAAATTACCTTATGGCCTTTTAAATAAAGTCAGTGGTGGAAAATTCGGCTCAACAGAAAATAACTTGGCTCGATTCCTGGGTGGAATGAAACCTCCCTCTTCACCTGTTGTACATACGTAACAATTAGGCGATTGTCACTCCATGATCGTATTGGTCAAATATCTTTGTGAAATCGTCGTAGACTACGTCTGTGTTTTGGTTTTATTCCAAGAACCTCCGTATTTTTTTTTTATAACCGTTTAATAATAGTAGTAGTAATAGTAATAATAATAATAGCAGTAATAGTAGTAGTAGTAGTAGTAAGCTCGAACCAGTGGAAACAAGCCATCTTACTTGCCTCCATACTAATTGCCTTTATTACGTAATCCCGGGATTATGAATTACCTCGCTTGGGTCAAGTAACCCTCAGGATGTCTGCTGCTGCTACCAGTTGCTGACGTCCAACTAATCGATCTCATTCCTTGAAAAAGTTTTTTTTTTTTCTGGACCATTTGGTGTAACATCTATAGGTCTTCATGGTGGAAATAATGGTTAAAATGATTGGAAAATATTACTAAGATTAAATGTGATCCTTTATTGACAACTGTTTGTGACTTGATAAAGCCCACTGTGTGGGCGAAACGTTGTCAATAAAGTATCACATTATACTGCTTATGTGTTCAATTTTCCAGGTCTTCATGGTAGAGAAAGAGGTCTTTCAGTACAGTACGTATTGTCAATTTTATCGCTAGTGTCTTGTTTTACTTCAAAAATTTCCACTTAAAGTTGGTAAATTTATTATCTCTAGGTTTAAAGTTGGTAAATTTATTATCTCTAGGTTTAAAGTTGGTAAATTTATTATCTCTAGGTTTAAAGTTGGTAAATTTATTATCTCTAGATTTAAAGTTGGTAAATTTATTATCTCTAGGTTTAAAGTTGGTAAATTTATTATCTCTAGGTTTAAAGTTGGTAAATTTATTATCTCTAGGTTTAAAGTTGGTAAATTTATTATCTCTAGGTTTAAAGTTGGTAAATTTATTATCTCTAGGTTTAAAGTTGGTAAATTTATTATCTCTAGGTTTAAAGTTGGTAAATTTATTATCTCTAGGTTTAAAGTTGGTAAATTTATTATCTCTAGGTTTAAAGTTGGTAAATTTATTATCTCTAGGTTTAAAGTTGGTAAATTTATTATCTCTAGGTTTAAAGTTGGTAAATTTATTATCTCTAGGTTTAAAGTTGGTAAATTTATTATCTCTAGGTTTAAAGTTGGTAAATTTATTATCTCTAGGTTTAAAGTTGGTAAATTTATTATCTCTATGTTTAAAGTTGGTAAATTTATTATCTCTAGGTTTAAAGTTGATAAATTTATTATCTCTAGGTTTAAAGTTGGTAAATTTATTATCTCTAGGTTTAAAGTTGGTAAATTTATTATCTCTAGGTTTAAAGTTGGTAAATTTATTATCTCTAGGTTTAAAGTTGGTAAATTTATTATCTCTAGGTTTAAAGTTGGTAAATTTATTATCTCTAGGTTTAAAGTTGGTAAATTTATTATCTCTAGGTTTAAAGTTGGTAAATTTATTATCTCTAGGTTTAAAGTTGGTAAATTTATTATCTCTAGGTTTAAAGTTGGTAAATTTATTATCTCTAGATTTAAAGTTGGTAAATTTATTATCTCTAGGTTTAAAGTTGGTAAATTTATTATCTCTAGATTTAAAGTTGGTAAATTTATTATCTCTAGGTTTAAAGTTGGTAAATTTATTATCTCTAGGTTTAAAGTTGGTAAATTTATTATCTCTAGGTTTAAAGTTGGTAAATTTATTATCTCTAGGTTTAAAGTTGGTAAATTTATTATCTCTAGGTTTAAAGTTGGTAAATTTATTATCTCTAGGTTTAAAGTTGGTAAATTTATTATCTCTAGGTTTAAAGTTGGTAAATTTATTATCTCTAGGTTTAAAGTTGGTAAATTTATTATCTCTAGGTTTAAAGTTGGTAAATTTATTATCTCTAGGTTTAAAGTTGGTAAATTTATTATCTCTAGGTTTAAAGTTGGTAAATTTATTATCTCTAGGTTTAAAGTTGGTAAATTTATTATCTCTTGGTTTAAAGTTGGTAAATTTATTATCTCTGGGTTTAAGCCTGTCTGCTACACGAGGATCATTAAGGCTACCAGTTAACTGTGCAATACAAAAAATATTTTGTTACCCAACATAGTGAATAAACTTTAATTGTATCTCGGTAGATATATTGTTATAGTAAACGTTAAGAATATACTGAGATATATTAAACTAAGAATATTTATACCGAGATGTATTCCACTCTTTATATACAAATTGCTGACCTTAGCGCATACACTTTGAGATATGATCTTCAGAGTTAGTCATCAAGAATTGTAATCGTCTCTTTGGTTTTACGCTGTAAATATCTCCAGACTGTAAATGTAAATGATTTAGGAGAAAGTCTCTTTCCCCCCGACATGTAATGGTGGTGGTCAAGGCACGTGGTTAAAGTCTTCTAAAGTAGAGATAAAAGTAAATAACATTATTACCATATCTGCTTCATCAAGTATTTAACAATCAACAAGTCATTAATGTACGACTTGTAATTACTTGTTCCCAGACGATGAGTTTTTGCGTGTTTGGCAGCAGCGTTAGGGAAACCTCGGGTATATTTCTGAGTTCTCGCTTTGCTGTAATCTATAATTAATATTCAGTGATTTATTAAATACAATCAATATTAATGACTTTGACTGGTTTCAAAGAAATAATTATTCATGAGAAGACGAATATAAGTCAAAACGAAGTTTTATATTTACGGGGAAAACTCAGGTCACAGAGCGCCTGGGGACTGGGAGGTCACAGAGCGCCTGGGGACTGGGAGGTCACAGAGCACCGGGAGACTGGGAGGTCACAGAGCGCCGGGGGACTGGGAGGTCACAGAGCGCCGGGGGACTGGGAGGTCACAGAGCGCCGGGGGATGGGAGGTTACAGAGCGCCGGGGGATTGGGAGATCATATTTTTCACATGATGAAAGAGGGCAATTCCACATAAATGCAGTATGAGATCCCTTATTGGCTACGTTTCGCCCATACAGTGGGCTTTACGTAGTCAATGAAGGGTCTCATTATACCGCATTTGTGTATTTTATATCATTTATCTCCATCCACTTTCTTGTACCAGAAGCCTGACCAGCATCAAGGCATCCTTTCCCCCAAGTATTCACACACACACACACACACACACACACACACAAAAAAAAAATAAGAACGGATGTTTACAGATCAGGGGGTCCCTAACGTGCGGCCCGAGGGCTGCATGTGGCCCTTTTAAGAAATGGATGCGGCCCCTCACATGAAATTATGAATTCACTTGTGTAGGTTCCACCCTGCACAGTGTCAACAATTATAAAATAGTTATTGTTATTATTCATAAAAATTACAAAAAGTACGAAATGCGACCCTCCTTTAAATTTGTCTTTTCAAATTGTCCCCGTCACTCTCAAAGGTTGGTGATTACTGGACTGCAGTTGCAATGAAAAAAGCTGGACAATATTGAATTATATCACACTGAATTATTTTGTTATTGCAGGTTAGAACTGCATAGTTTATCAACAGTGTTTGCTAAAAGCATTGTGTTTATTGCAACCACTGTGTGACTTAAATATGTAGAACCAAATGAAGTGAATAAAGGTCAGAACAAGGCTGTGGTATGAGAAAGGTCAGACTATAGCTGTAGTTTAATAAGGTCAACAGTAATAATAAAAAACAATGACATCTGATATTTACAGATCTTCAGTGGCATAGTGAGAAAAATGAGCTTCATTGGAACATCAATATACAATAAAATGTATCCAAGAAGCAGCAGCCCAGTACCTTGCCAGGTGTCATCCTGCAAACACTTGGCTGTCTGGTTCCATGGCTAGTTCCCCGGCTGGTTCCATGGTTGGTTCCCCGGCTGGTTCCATGGTTAGTTCCCCTGCTGGTTCCATGGCTAGTTTACCGGTTGGTTCCATGGTTAGTTCCCCGGCTGGTTCCATGGTTAGTTCCCCGGCTGGTTCCATGGCTGGTTCCTCGGCTGGTTCCATGGCTGGTTCCTCGGCTGGTTCCATGGTTGGTTCCATGGCTGGTTCCCCGGCAGGTTCCATGGCTGGTTCCCCGGCAGGTTCCATGGCTGGTTCCCCGGCAGGTTCCATGGCTGGTTCCCCGGCAGGTTCCATGGCTGGTTCCCCGGCTGGTTCCATAGCTGGTTCCCCGGCTGGTTCCATGGCTGGTTCCCCGGCTGCTTCCCTGGCTGGTTCCCCGGCTGGTTCCATGGCTGGTTCCCCGGCTGGTTCCATGGATGGTTCCCCGGCTGGTTCCCTGGCTGATTCCCCGGCTGGTTCCATGGCTGGTTCCATGGCTGGTTCCATGGCTGGTTCCCCAGCTGGTTCCATGGCTGGTTCCACGGCTGGTTCCATGGCTGGTTCCCCGGCTGGTTCCATGACTGGTTCCCCGGCTGGTTCCATGGCTGGTTCCATGGCTGGTACCCCGGCTTGTTCCATGGCTGGTTCCCCGGCTTGTTCCATGGCTGGTTCCCCGGCTTGTTCCATGGCTGGTTCCCCGGCTGGTTCTATGGCTGGTTCCCCGGCTGGTTCCATGGCTGATTCCCAGGCTTGTTCCATGGCTGGTTCCCCGGCTGGTTCCATGGCTGGTTCCCCGGCTGGTTCCATGGCTGGTTCCCCGGCTGGTTCCATGGCTTGTTCCCCGGCTGGTTACATAGCTGGTTCCATGGCTGGTTCCCCGGCTGGTTCCCCGGCTGGTTCCATGGCTGGTTCCATGGCTGGTTCCCCAGCTGGTTCCATGGCTGGTTCCCCGGCTTGTTCCATGGCTGGTTCCCCGGCTGGTTCCATGGCTGGTTCCCCGGCTGGTTCCATGGCTGGTTCCCCGGCTGGTTCCATGGCTGGTTCCCCGGCTGGTTCCATGGCTGGTTCCATGGCTGGTTCCATGGCTGGTTCCCCGGCTGGTTCCATGGCTGGTTCCCCGGCTGGTTCCCTGGCTGGTTCCCCGGCTGGTTCCCTGGCTGGTTCCCCGGCTGGTTTCATGGCTGGTTCCCCGACTAGCTGCTTGTTTTTACGGACTTACTCTCTGGCTAGTTTGTTGACTTCCTGGCTGGTGCTCTAACACTAGGCTGTTTTCTCTCGTCGTCTTAAAACAATACTTAGATGAACAAGTCTTATTAGTAACTGGAGCGCCAGATTAAAGTGATGCGGGTCAGTCATTGCAAAGGAGTGGTAGAGGCTCGGTACTCCGTTCTATCGGGCTGTTGGTGGCAATTCCCCCCCCCCCCCATTAAATTACTGCAACCACACAGCCCAGTATGTGGCTAATAAGGAAATAATCTCAGAACTCGGTGAAATTATATACAAATTACTTTATCTCGGGGCAAAAATGGTAATAATCATACGACTAATATGACGAAGTAATTTATGTTAATTATTTTTTAACAACCAGTCGTCTCGTTTAGGAGGACCAATGTAATCATTGGTTACTTTCAATTAATATAATTAATTTTTAAAAATGCAATCATCCAAAAATAATTTTTTAATTGTAGGTTTACACTGTTGTTTACTTAATCAGGTTTACTTCTGAGTTTGTTGTAAATTCGTTAGTTAGTCTATAATGATTGTTTTTTTTTAAAGCTGTCAGCTCATTTTAGAGCTCATCAAAATCTGAGACATACTATCATCCCTATAACAGTCGACTAACATCCTATAATGCTCAGTGAACATGGCAGCAGGTGTAAGGTGACTTATTCATACATAAGAACATAAGAATGGAGGAACACTGCAGCAGGTCTACCTGGAGGTCGTCCCGGGGGTCAACGCCCCCGCGGCTCACTCCTTGACCAGGCCTCATGGTGATTGCGTGCTGGCCACACGCAATCCAACGTACGAACCACAGTCCGGCTGATCGAGTACTGACTTTAGGCATCTGTCTGGGGATTAAGCCTGGGTCTCTTCGGGTGCAAACCGAGCGGTTTCCCTACACTGAACTACGAGATACACTGAGATACTTAGATGCTGGGTAATTTGGGATTCAAGTCATAGCTGTGATTCCTGTAGGGATTCCCTCTTGATATTCAGAGCGCGGGTTCACGTCGCTAACTTACTAATGAATGATTCAGTGTCGGGTTCATGTCCTTTAGATCTAGAACACGTTCCTTTCAAGGGGATAGAGCACTGGTGTTGAAAGGCTCTTTATCCGAGGAACTGAAGCCACCCTTTCCTCCTGATCAAACTTTATGAAGCTTACTACCATAGTACTATTAATAAACTACCATACTACTACTAATATAAAAATAAAAAGAATAATTATTAATAAATTAAATAAAGTAATAAATTAAATTAGTAAATTAGTTAATAAAATGAATAATAACAATTGTTATTTTTAAAAATAATCTAGAACACGTGTACATAGCAGGGTGTTAACACTAGAAGAATTCTCAGATAGTTTAAACTGTTCGGTGGTACCTAGCGAAGGTCCTTCAGCTGGTCCAGCACTCGTGTCCAGAGGCCGCCTTATCACTGTGCACACGAAGGAATTTCCACTCACGCCGACACTATTCGAAGAATTGGGTTTCATGCTGTGAGAAGAATGACTTTATGAAGCAGACTTTGGCACTGGTGTTATGACTTCGAGATTACCAAACGTGGACATGAATGTCTAGCGGCGAATCTTTTGAAGTCTCACAAACGTCTCAAGAGGTCATATGCGAGCGGAGTTATACTCAAAATCTACACAAACAGCTTCAGATACTGAGATATCCGTAATGTCGTCAGCAAGAACTGAAGTTAACTGGAAGATTGGTTTGTACACAATGAGGGTGTTATTCCGAATGTGTTGCAATATAACAGGAAAATATAGCTAGCTTTTGTTCCCAACTATCTCTCTTACATAATACGATACCAGCATATAGTTGATGTATCCGGTTTAAGTACAAAATATGCGGCATTGGTTTAATTATAAAATGTTCTGCTTGTGTGTTACAGCATTCCTGCTGCTTGTCTCCAGTGCTTTCTTCAACACTTGACTTTTCTTGCCGAGATAACGCGTGAAAATTGCTCTTGTTTACGACGGGAAGACCAAGAATGAAACGACCAGTGTGTGTCCTCTTTAAGAGGTCATTCTTGTCTCCTCACACAGACGCTTACTCTCCAGGTGCACCGGTTCTGAGATATGACGCTCAGCTTCTCGGTTTATCTTCACACTTATGAGATACTACTTGAAAAATGGTCGTGATCACATATTGCTACCACATTACAAAAACGCTGAACCTTCATGATCACAAATGCTTTCCATCACATCATTCAAAATAGTACATGTCTTTGCCCATAGCTCTCCAGGCGGATGTATGCCTCAAACTGCTTCTGAGAGCAAGCAACAAAAAAATTGCAGAAAGATTCGTTCAAAGCCTTCGAATAATCGACCACTTTTCAGGGATATCTAGACTTAAAATCGTAAGTTTAGTGACCGAATGTGAATCAGTCGACTTTAGTTCTCGAAAACTGGAGAGGGTCTTCCTACTGCTAACAATTTCTTCGAAAAGAAATCTTTATCATTTGTATGAACGAAGACAGCTGCTGCACTATTTTTTTTTTTTTTGCTCTCCACAACAAAACATTATCCCGAAAACATTATTTCTGCAGTAAAATGTGAGTTGTTGCTGTTTGTCAGGACAATTGAAGAACAAGTGTTTTGGTCTGTGTAGAGAGAAACCGCAAGGTGCTGTTGCTCTGCATCTGTTCTTCCTTCACAGCTGTGGTTCAAGATGGCGATTCTTGGTAAAAAAAATATAAACGTGAATAACTTTGTTCTTACCCGCAGACATCGCCAATAAGTTTGCATGATCCTTGTTGAGCACACATTTACATGATTAAATTCTGCTCACGGAGGCACTGCAATTATTAACTCGGCCGCTCGCACGCGCAGTAATCCCCACTTCCTGCGCATCTCGACACTGACAAGAGCACACCGTGCAATCTGAACTCAGTGCACAGATCCGCTCTGTTGTGGCTCACGTTGTGGGAACTAAAACTTAAGAGGGAACACAAAGCTCTGACACTTGTCTAGCAGTGTGACCTTCACCTACTCTGAAGGTGTGACCTCCCCTTCCCCATCACCCGACCACCTAGTGTGACCCCTCTCACCTCAACCACCTCGTGTGATCTCCCTCACCTCAACCACACCACTTGATATTTCCCAGGCGTACCTGCCTCCCCTAACTATGGCGAGGCTGGCGAGGCTGGCGAGGCTGGCCTCCTAAGCACATACACATACAAGGTTATCTGGACATTCAGGATTTCCGGTCACAGTTTTAAGCGTCTAACAAAAACTTAATTTCGAGATGAGCGAAACGCTGAGCAGAAAACGAACATTTTCGAGAGACGTGGTAAATTATTCCTTCCTCCACCCCCACCCCGCTGATACCACTGGTTAGGATATTCTGTTTATGATGCACTTTTTATTTTGTTATAATTATTTATGCATAATCTGACGAATTGTTTAAATTTTAACTTGTGATTTGTCGGGATCAACAAATAGTGACAGGGAAGGTGAGAGAGAGGAGAGAGAGAGAAGAGAGAGAGAGAGAGAGAGAGAGAGAGAGAGAGAGAGAGAGAGAGAGAGAGAGAGAGAGAGAGAGAGAGAGAGATTTACAAGCTCTTAACTTGTAAATAGAGGTAGGAACCTTAACCTTATAAAAAATGAGAGACACAGACAGAATTCGGGGATGAGGTGGATATCTTAGGGGGTGAAATTTGATTCGAAACTGTTTATGAACAACTATATAGTAAATCTTGCAAGCAAGGCAGCCAAGAAGCTAACAACACTAAGACGAATTTTGCACCTGCTTGATAGCAGAGGCTGCGAGACTGTCCGAGGCACAAGTGTGCGCTCTCCTTGAGTATGTCCCACACTCTTGGATTGCTCCCGTTTCATCTACAACTTCTTGACAGAACAGACAACAACGACGACTCATCTCCTGCCAGCGGCCTAGACAGACCTGTCATTGCAGCAGAGCCTTCAACACCGGAGGGACGTGGGTGTCCTTTCCGTTGTGTACAAGGTCTATGTTGTCAAGGTGCCACACTAGGCTCTACTTCGCGGACAGTGAGGAGACAGCTTCTACACAACAAGACGGGCAGCAAAAGAGCACCTATACTCTGGCTGTACCCTTCTCAAGAATATCACTTTATCTGAGATTATTTATTCCAAGGATGACTCCAGTCTGGAACATGTTCGTACAACATGAAGTCAGTTGACCAAATGAAATCGCTGGCCCACAGATGGCTCCAACTTCACCCTATTCCCTATTTGTATGTCTCATGAAAAAAAGCTTTTAAATGAGCTGATGTAGGTAACAGTTTGTAAATAAAGGTAGGAACTCTTAACCTAAGAGAGAGAAAGAGAAAGAGAAAGAGAGAGAGAAAGAGAGAAAGAGAAGAATGAAAGAATGAAAGAAAGAAAGAAAGAAAGAGCAAAGAGAACCAAATTAAAAAAAATGACGAAAATGAAATAAAACAAAAGACTATTGAATGACTCTCACCTGGAGAAGGTGAGGGATCACGCTGGCGGCTGCACCTCTCCTACCCTCCTTGTCCAGGGGAGACCCCCAAAAAAATATATAAAAGGCGGCGTAAAATCCTACAATTCAATAAGACAGCGAGCCCCTCCCTTCCCCTCCTCCAGCCCAGCACTAATCCTAATTTATTGAATCATAAAAGGCATTTATTACAATTTCAAATAGATATTCTTTCCTCGAGACTTTTTTTTTTTCCCCCCGGGGAAGAAAAGATTGTGAACGTGCCTCTCCCGGATCATTATTGAGCAAGTTCACGACCCTGGCAGGAAACTCCCAGCGTGAGGCTTTTCTCCATGCAAGACTCGGGTGGGGGTAAGGAAGACGGAGTAAAATGGGGAGCTGAGGAATGGTGGAGGAAGGAGGAGGAGGAGGAAGGGTATGGAACCCGAGGCAATACATAATTGGTTCTGGCATGAAGGGTAGGGGAAGGGGGGGAGGCGGGAAGTGATTACTATATTCGTGGCTATCTGTGAGAACTGAACCCTTTGGGATATAGAGGGTTAACGCATGTGTACACACACCACACAAAAAGCAGGCCAAGTGTCTATCGACAAGTGCTTTTGTCAACTAGTAAGTACACCCACACACACTCACTAAAACACAAAACACACACACTACACACACACACACACACACACACACACACACACTACACATGCACCTACACACCTACACACACACTATATACCTACCCCCACAAGCACACACCTACCTACACATACACCTACCCACACACACACAAACCTACCCACACACACACACACAAACCTACCCCCACACACAAACCTACCCCACACACACCAAACTACCCCCCCACACACACACACACAACTCCCACACACACACACACACAAACCTACCCCTACACACACACACACAACCTACCCACACACACCACACACACAAACCCACTACCCCACCACACACACACACCTACCACACAAAAACACCCACCACACTACCCCCACCACACACACAACAACCTACCCCACACACACACACACACCCTACCCCACACACACACACACACAAACCTACCCACCACCACACACACAAACCACCCCCACACACACACCTACCCCACCACACACACACACAAACTACCCCACACACACACACAAACCTACCCCACACACACAAACCTACCCCCACACACACACACACAAACCTACCCCACACACACACACACAAACCTACCCCCACACACACACACAAACCTACCCCACCACACACACAAACAAACCTACCCCCACACACACACACAAACCTACCCCCACCACACACACACACAAACCTACCCCCACCACACACACACACAAACCTACCCCCACACACACACACACAAACCTACCCCACCACACACACACACAAACCTACCCCCACCACACACACACACACAAACCTACCCCCACACACACACACAAACCTACCCCACCACACACAAACCTACCCCACCACACACACACCTACCCCACCACACACACACAAACCTACCCCCACCACACACACACACAACCTACCCCCACCACACACACACACAAATTTACCCCCACCACACACACACAAACCTACCCCCACCACACACAGACAAGTACATATTCAAGACTGACATATCTGAAGTCGGAAAATAAGGGTATTTACTTATTTAAAAAAGTCAACACGGCAGAAAGCGAGGAAGAAGGTTGGGTCGATACGTAGACAAGTTGGGCAGAACTTTAACACAACCCAAGTCTCAGTGACGCTTCGTAAATGCCTGCGAAAAGTATAAAAAAAAATGGTTGAAATTTTTGAAAACTGGTTGTTTGGTTCATGTTGGCATCACATTTCCACGAGTGAAGTATCCACAGGTCTTGGCTAAAGTTGAAAGTTCATGTGAGGAAGAACGTAGAGGCCAGAATGGGTGGGGAACGGTGGGTGGGGGAGGTGGTGAGGGTGGGTGGGAGCATGTGGTAGTGAACGGATGGTAGAGGGGTGGGGGGCGATGGGTGGGCATGTGTGGTGGAGTACAGGTAGGTAGGCAGGCGTGTAGGTTGGTAGGTAGGCAGGCAGGTGGGTAGGTTGATAGGAAGGCAGGCGTGTAGGTAGGTAGACAAGCGTGTAGGTAGGTAGGCAGACATGTAGGTAGGCAGACATGTAGGTTGGTATGTAGGCAGGCGTGTAGGTTGATAGGTAGGCAGGCGTGTAGGTTGGTAGGTAGGCAGGCAGGTTAGTGTGTGTGTGTGTGTGTGTGTGTGTATGTGTGTGTACTCACCTAGTTGTGGTTGCAGGGGTCGATTCATAGCTCCTGGCCCCGCCTCTTCACTGGCTGCTACTGGGTCACTCTCCCTGCGCCATGAGCTTTATCATACCTCTACTTAAAGCAATGAATGGATCCTGCCTCCTCTACATCGCGTCCCTAACTATTTCACTTTCTGACCACTCTGTGACTGAAGAAATATTTCCTAACATCCCTGTGATTCATCTGAGTCTTCAACTTCCAACTGTGTCCCCTTGTTGCTGTGTCCCATCTCTGGAACATTCTGTCTCTGTCCACCTTGTCAATTCCTCTCAGTATTTTATATGTCGTTATCATGTCCCCCCTATCTCTCCTGTCCTCCAGTGTCGTCAGGTCGTTTTCCCTTAACCTCTCCTCGTAGGACATACCCCTTAGCTCCGGGACTAGTCATGTTGCAAACCTTTGCACTTTCTCTAGTTTCTTTACATGCTTGGCTAGGTGTGGGTTCCAAATTGGTGCTGCATACTCCAGTATGGGCCTAACGTACACAGTTTACAGGGTCCTTAACGATTCCTTATTAAGATGTCGGAATGCTGTTCTTAGGTTTGCTAGGCGCCCATATGCTGCAGCAGTTATTTGGTTGATGTGCGCCTCAGGAGATGTGCCTGGTGTTATACTCACCCCAAGATCTTTTTTCTTGACTGAGGTTTGTAGTCTGTGTGTGTGTGTGTGTGTGTGTGTGTGTGTGTGTGTGTGTGTGTGTGTGTGTGTGTGTGTGTGTGCGAGGCGCGAAGAGAAGAGAAAGAAAAAGAGAGAGAAAGATAGAGAGAAAGAGGGAAAGAGAGAGAGAGAGAGAGAGAGAGAGAGAGAGAGAGAGAAAGAGAGAAAGAGGGAAAGAGAGAGAGGAGAGAGAAAGAGATAAAAAAGAGAAAGAGAAAGAGAGAAAGAAATAGAGAAAGAAATAGAGAAAGAAATAGAGAAAGAAAAAGATAGAGAAAGAGAGAGAGAGAGAGAGAGAGAGAGAGAGAGAGAGAGAGAGAGAGAGAGAGAAAGAGAGAGAGAGAAAGAGAGAAAGAGAGAGTGAGTTGGGTACATAGTGTAAAAATGTGGTGGAATCTGTATGGGGGGATTTCATATGCTGTGCAACATTGGAAATGTTATGTCGGTACGAGCTGTTCCTCACTCAATTTCCTCCATTACTAAGACATTTTACCCGCTACCGATATTGACGTGGTAGGGCAACCACGACTTGAGGCGGGTGTACACACCACACTCACTGAGGCTGCCTATGTTCATCAGCCTTGCTGGGCGCCAGCACTGTTTGCACTAGTCACCTTCCGCTCCATTAAATCCAGAAACTGGACTTCTGTGGTTTTCATTACTCCATTGCAGCAGTGATGGCTTACCAGAGGAACCTCGCTACTTTTAGGTATGGTAGGTTAGGCTTCTTGTTTGTTTGTGTATTTAGCAAAATTGGATACATCGTCAGTGTGATGTTATTCTATTCTACATGGCAGTTACACAGTGGGAGCAAAAGCTATGTTGTTCTGTCATATTCCATCACGTACGACGGGGCTCATACAGTGCTGACACCTGTCAGCCTGAGTTGGGAGACATCACTATGTCGCCAAATATTCCATTAAGGGATCATCAGCTACGGCAGTTTCAAAGGTTTCGTTCCAGCATAGCTGGAGTTACAATTACTTGGAAATTTAGCATGTGGGCTAAGCATTGTGGGCTAAGCATTGTGGGCTAAGCATTGTGGGCTAAGCATTGTGGGCTAAGCATTGTGGGCTAAGCATTGTGGGCTAAGCATTGTGGGGTAAGCATTGTGGGCTAAGCATTGTGGGCTAAGCATTGTGGGGTAGGCATTGTGGGGTAGGCATTGTGGGGTAAGCATTGTAAGGTAAGCATTGTGGGGTAAGCATTGTGGGGTAAGCATTGTGGGCTAAGCATTGTGGGGTAAGCATTGTGGGGTAGGCATTGTGGGGTAGGCATTGTTGGGTAGGCATTGTGGGGTAAGCATTGTGGGGTAAGCATTGTGGGGTAAGCATTGTGGGGTAAGCATTGTGGGGTAAGCATTGTGGGGTAGGCATTGTGGGCTAAGCATTGTGGGGTAAGCATTGTGGGGTAAGCATTGTGGGCTAAGCATTGTGGGGTAAGCATTGTGGGCTAAGCATTGTGGGCTAAGCATTGTGGGCTAAGCATTGTGGGCTAAGCCTTGTGGGGTAAGCATTGTGGGCTAAGCATTGTGGGCTAAGCATTGTGGGCTAAGCATTGTGGGCTAAGCATTGTGGGCTAAGCATTGTGGGCTAAGCATTGTGGGCTAAGCATTGTGGGCTAAGCATTGTGGGCTAAGCATTGTGGGCTAAGCATTGTGAGGTAAGCATTGTGGGCTAAGCATTGTGGGCTAAGCATTGTGGGCTAAGCATTGTGGGCTAAGCATTGTGGGGTAAGCATTGTAAGGTAAGCATTGTGGGGTAAGCATTGTGAGGTAAGCATTGTGAGGTAAGCATTGTGGGGTAAGCATTGTGAGGTAAGCATTGTGAGGTAAGCATTGTGGTAAGCATTGTGGGTAAGCATTGGGTAAGCATTGTGGGGTAAGCATTGTGGGTAAGCATTGTGGGGTAAGCATTGTGAGGTAAGCATTGTGGGGTAAGCATTGTGAGGTAAGCATTGTGGGGTAAGCATTGTGAGGTAAGCATTGTGAGGTAAGCATTGTGAGGTAAGCATTGTGAGGTAAGCATTGTGAGGTAAGCATTGTGAGGTAAGCATTGTGAGGTAAGCATTGTGAGGTAAGCATTGTGAGGTAAGCATTGTGGGGTAAGCATTGTGAGGTAAGCATTGTGAGGTAAGCATTGTGAGGTAAGCATTGTGAGGTAAGCATTGTGAGGTAAGCATTTTGGGGTAAGCATTGTGAGGTAAGCATTCTGGGGGTGTCAGATCAAATGTGAATAGCCTTCCAGCAGTCATAAAATATACTCCGGTTGAGGCACAATTAACTATGGTGTGTATGAAGCGAGGGAGAGGTCTCGTCCCTATCATACCTTGAGCTTAGCATCCAAATCATAATACTCACTACCAAAAGAACTTAGGAAACTTACCTAACCTTATTATAACAAGCGCAATTTAATTTAGCCTAATTCAACTAAATATATTATAAACAAGTTTACAATAATTTAGTAATAAACAAACACAATGAAATATGTTTTTTCGTTAGGTTCGGAATAATTTTTGCGAAATTATTGCATACGCAAATTTAGCTTGCCTTATTCGGCAAGAAGAGCGTTGTTATTTAAGCCAAAATCGCAAGTTCTACCTATTCGGCACGACATATATATATATATATATATATATATATATATATATATATATATATATATATATATATATATATATATATATATATATATAATCAGCAAATTTAGACGAAAGAAGAAATATCCCTACCATTTATGCCGAAATATATTCTGGGCTCTAATGAGGCTAAGCCACTCAAACCTCACCACCACGTTAATGTGACCAATGGTTGGAGAAACCATTGATCTCAGTACATGCCATCGAGTATTCCAGACCATGTTTTGCAGGCACATCGTTTTTCAACACAGTCCATTTTGCAGCTGCGTCTGATGAGCTTCAGAAGAGCTTCTGGAGCTGGTGGTAAATCTGTTGCTCGTGGTTCAAGTCGACGTTGACCAACACATATCTTTATTCAAAACCATACCCATCCACTACTGAACTCGGAGATAAACACGGGCACTGTGATACAGTGATGTTGCAGGAGCTGTGTGTGGCTGTATAAGAGCCTGCACAGTAGTAGTGCTGTGGAAAATGTTCCACGAAATTGCTGGTTATGCAATATATGCAAATCTTCACCAGGGGTACCATCGTGCAGGCAGACGAGCACCTCTTCTTCAACTATGGTCACTCAGCAGAATACTTCTGCCTGTCTTGAGATGAACATTACTTCACAGCTTCACCAGCAGTAATGTATACGTCTTCCAAGTGATCATAAACTTAATATCCTTCTTGAGACCTGCTGATGTCTTCACAAATCTTATTTTATCCTCTTCGTCAAAGAGCACTACAGATACGTCGTTGGTGGGCTCTTTGACAGTTACTACACATACCGTCTCATTTACGTTATTGATGACGATATTGTCTCAAGTATTCTACGATCTTTGACATCACGTGTGCCACTATAGGCGTCATCACTGTAGTATTCTTCCATCTTCTGTACATTATCATTAATTGTTACTTGTTCTTGATTTTTTATCAAATTGTCTGCCACTTTTTTTTAGCATGGTTTCTCTGCTAACGTGATGGTAAATAACACCTGCAGCTATTAAATGTTGATCAAATGTGAACTGACTTGCAATATTGTGAGACCAATCGTCGCTGTGCTCATTGCGGTGCACTGACTGAAAATCGGTGGTTCTTAAAGGTTAGACACTTCTCCCTCTCTCCTTTTCTCCTGGTAATTTTGCGGGATGCGACCAATAGTCGGCTAACACCCAGGTACCCCTTTACTGTTAAGTGAATAGAACCAACAGGTGTGAGGAAACATACCCAACATTTCTACTTATCTTGGGTTCAAATTCGGGCCCTTCAGTTGTGAGCAAAAGATGCCATTACTTGAAATGAGGACGTACACACACGCACGTACACACAATGGGAGACTAATCATCAGGAGAACTATTGGAAGAAATAGGACCTGTACGTAAGGCCTGACTTGTGTGTTTTTTATTTACAGAGGACTAGAAACGTTCGGTTATTCAGAAATTTAAAAATATTGTTAAATATTATCAGTTATCGTTAACAACTTGCTACTGTCGTGACCACATTACATATATCGTAACAGAAATCAAGTAAAAGTATTCATTCAGTGTTTTTCACATCCTTTAATCCATAGGCTGTATCGGAAAATTTGGACGAAATGAGAAACATTCCCACCATTTATGCCCAAAGAGATGCTGGATTCTTAGGAGTGTGTGGCACCACCCCCAAGACAGGAGGCCCCTCCCTGCCCCTAAACACAAACCATAAACCCACACCACAATGTTTAGGTGACCCAGCGTTATTGGAACCTGTCGTGCCTAAGTCAAATTGACGGAAACAGTGTTAGAAAGTTAGCTAGTTAGATATAGAGATAGTTACATGCCTAGTCTTCACTTTGAATCACCATTTATACGAGACAATGCAAGTTCCTACCGGGTTTAGTGATCAAGCGGTATGCTGTAACCGCCTGTGAAATCGAGTCCGGAAAAGAACTTGTAAGGAATAAGGAGAAGGGGGGGGGGGAAATTAGTTTACATAGGATGAGACTGTGAGCGGATGAAAGAATTCTTAGACGCGTCACATTGAAAAAAAACACGAAATGAAAGAAAACAGGAGAGCCAAGACAATGCCTAGAAGGAAAATGCCACGAGGAAAAGCATATAATCATAACCAAGAGAAGAGCGAAAAGAATAGAATAGCTGGTAATATTTATTTATATTGTTAAAAAAAAAAAGAGAATAGCTAGTAATATGCCACAGTCGATAAAACACGCGAGTATTTATGAGTTGTCTCTGAATTCATGAATCTTGTCGCATCATTCCATCCATAATGAAGCACGGTGTGACAGACCAGCAGAAGACGTACACCACCACAAGAGAAGTATAAAGTGAAAAAGCCCTCTAAGCGAATCAGTCACGTCAAAATTAGTGGAGCCTGAGAGGAAGCAGAGGCAGTAGGGGTGAACCCCTAGCGTCAACGTACAAGAAATCGATAAAAAAAAGATACCCTGAACAACGGGAAATGTCATTCCAACATTCAAGAAAGTGATGGATATGCAGCATTAAACATCAGGCCAGCATTCTTGACGTACATAATACTGAAGGTAATGGAGTGTGTTGCAGCAGAGGGTCAGAGATTATTAAATGACAGCGATTGTGTTAAACTACAGCCATGGAAGGTTAAATGACAACCAGCACCAGTTTAGTGAGGGCAAAACCAGTCGCACAAAGCTACTGAGCCATTGCGAATTACAACAGATTTTAGATAAGAAATAGTGTCATTACTGAAATGATTATTTCTGGTTTATAGGAAGACATTCGACACTGTTTCCCCCTGAAGAGAATAACCTACAAACTCGTAAAGCAGGTGAGGGATACTGTAAACTTACTTCAGTGGATCAGTGAAGATTAGGCTGAAAACAGAATGATCGTTTAATAATAATAATAATAATAATAATAATAATAATAAAATAATAATAATAATAATAATATCTACAAGTACATTATACAACTTGTACAGACCCAGCTGACGTCAGTGACATGCTACATAGAAAACCCCTGGTTATACAGAATATTTCGGGCAACTTAGGTTAATTTTGTCCATAGAATGCGACCCACACTAGTCTGCTAACACCCAGGTACCTACTTACTGTTAGGTGAACACTGATAACAAGTGTCTTAAGGAAACGCAAAATTTCCCACCCGTACCGGGGACACGAAAACATGGCTGAGTTCCATGAGTTACGACGTAACATGGGAAATAAATATGTAATAAGACAGAGGAAGAGTTCAGGACGTGGAAATAATTCAGGAATCATCAAACTGGTGTTACTGGATCATTGTAAGCAGAGACCATTCTCCGGGTAATGAGGAACAGTTGGCGTGGGTGGTGGATAACGGGTGCTGGAGGACGGGTTTTGTGGGTGTAGAAGGACGGGAGTTGTGGGTGTAGAAGGACGGGAGTTGTGGGTGTAGAAGAACGGGAGTTGTGGGTGTAGAAGAACGAGAGTTGTGGGTGTAGGAGAACGGGAGTTGTGGGTGTAGAAGGACGGAGTTGTGGGTGTAGAAGGACGGAGTTGTGGGTGTAGAAGGACGGGAGTTGTGGGTGTAGAAGGACGGAGTTGTGGGTGTAGAAGGACGGAGTTGTGGGTGTAGAAGGACGGAGTTGTGGGTGTAGAAGGACGGAGTTGTGGGTGAAAGGACGGAGTTGTGGGTGTAGAAGGACGGAGTTGTGGGTGTAGAAGGACGGAGTTGTGGTGTAGAAGGACGGGAGTTGTGGGTGTAGAAGGACGGGAGTTGTGGGTGTAGAGGACGGAGTTGTGGGTGTAGAAGGACGGAGTTGTGGTGTAGAAGGACGGGAGTTGTGGGTGTAGAAGGACAGGAGTTGTGGGTGTAGAAGGACGGGAGTTGTGGGTGTAGAAGGACGGAGTTGTGGGTGTAGAATGGACGGGAGTTGTGGGTGTAGAAGGACGGAGTTGTGGGTGTAGAAGGACGGAGTTGTGGGTGTAGAAGGACGGAGTTGTGGGTGAAGGACGGGGTTGTGGGTGAAGGACGGAGTTGTGGGTGTAGAAGGACGGAGTTGTGGGTGTAGAAGGACGGAGTTGTGGGTGTAGAAGGACGGGAGTTGTGGGTGTAGAAGGACGGAGTTGTGGGTGTAGAAGGACGGAGTTGTGGGTGTAGAAGGACGGAGTTGTGGGTGTAGAAGGACAGGAGTTGTGGGTGTAGAAGGACGGAGTTGTGGGTGTAGAAGGACGGGAGTTGTGGGTGTAGAAGACGGAGTTGTGGGTGTAGAAGGACGGAGTTGTGGGTGTAGAAGGACGGAGTTGTGGGTGTAGAAGGACGGAGTTGTGGGTGTAGAGGACAGGAGTTGTGGGTGTAGAAGGACGGAGTTGTGGGTGTAGAAGGACGGGAGTTGTGGGTGTAGAAGGACGGGAGTTGTGGGTGTAGAAGGACGGGAGTTGTGGGTGTAGAAGGACGGGAGTTGTGGGTGTAGAAGGACGGGAGTTGTGGGTGTAGAAGGACGGGAGTTGTGGGTGTAGAAGGACGGGAGTTGTGGGTGTAGAAGAACGGGAGTTGTGGGTGTAGAAGGACGGGAGTTGTGGGTGTAGAAGGACGGGAGTTGTGGGTGTAGAAGGACGGGAGTTGTGGGTGTAGAAGGACGGGAGTTGTGGGTGTAGGAATACAGGTGAGTAACCTTATGTTGATATATGTATATTTTAAAAACTTTCAAGTGACTGTGCAGAACAAGCATGTCAACCTTTAAGAGCGTGAACCACATTTGAGAAAATTACAGAGTTGGCGTACTAGAGTGAAAGGTAAACTTCAATTTGTTGTAAATTTAACCCAAAATCCACGTTAATGTATCTTGGGGGGAGGGGGAACTGGTAACCTAAATTCTCTGGACAAAAAGTGAGAACATTCGACATACAAGTTAAGCCAAAAAAAAACTAGTTTTTCTCACCATTAAGCAGTGACTACTTTTATATTTTCTTCAAAAAGGTTTATATTTTTCTCGAGGTGACACTTATTTCACTTTCTAACTGTTCATAGGTCTACTTTTTTTAATCGATTTTTTTTTAGTACAATTTGTATATTTGTGTGTACGTCCATATCATGATGTCATCGTACTAAGTGATCTCCATTATTAAGCTGGTTAAAGGCTTTCGATGCGAGGAATTGGTTCCATCTTTATCTTCCTTTTATCAAACTCTATTATCTTTCGTTTTCCGGCGCTGCATGACCTTTACCCCATTAATAATAATAATAATGACATTAACAATAACTGATAATAATAATAATAATAATAATCCTTCGAAATGTTTTTAAAGATAGTTCGTGAAACGACGAGCGATAAATTAAATACTTTTTCTTCTATTTTATTATTTATGGCTTCTGTGAATTACCTTTTGTAATTCTCAGACTCTAAATCAACATCGATTTCAAAAGCATTTAGACCGCAGTGATTCTCAACCAGGGGTAAATTTACCCCCTGGGGGGTAAAAAAAAATTACATGGCAAGGGGTGAATTTTTTTTTGTGCAAAACCTGAATAATTTATTTTTTTCTGACCATCTTGTTTTTCTGTCCCTTTATGATGGCGATAAATTTTTTGTATGGAAGTAAGGAATTAAATGGAGAAATACATCAAGCCGAGGGGTCAATGATGGAGAAAAATTGAGAATCCCTGATTTAGAGAGACATGAAAAACTAAGTCGTGTTTTCTAATGTGAATTCAGGTTCTGAATTCATTTTTCCAAACTATGATATCGATTTTCTTGGTGAACTGAGTTTTGCTCAAGAGTTTCTATTTTGATAGGTCAGAGTCGAGAGTTAGAATTTACAGAATTTACAGTTCTTTTCAGTTGGTCGAACTTGTGCCTCGGGTGATCCTTTTCCTGCAGGATCAGATCGTGTAGCTAAGGTGTCTCAAAGGCGTTCTTAGCCAGAATGGGAAGAAATAATAAAATAATTTTGGTAATGTAAGTATAGCCATAATAAAAGTACAAGATCCCGATAATAGATCTTCATGGTTATCTGAAAGATTACTATTTTTCTTATTATTATTATTATTATTATTATTATTCGTTGCAGGAGCGAGCGATAATCCCGTAGTGGTCATGCAGAGAGTGGGAATGGGAGGTAATCAGGTTTTATCCAAGCGGAATTTGGCTTCAGTTCATTGGATCAAGAAACCCTCACCAGCGTCAAGGCTCTTGAAAAATATTATGTCATTTAACAAACGAAAGAGCTGGGCGGTGGCCAACAACTACAGTTCTATCTACTGTCAATTATTGGTCAAGGCTTTCAGATAATCTAATTAATGAGGTTTTTGTTTACTCTCACTTGCTGATACACAATCCACAATCTTTAGAAAATTATGTTCCGCAGTTGATTTCTTGAGCGAACATTTTAGGCAGTAGCATCAGTCATTTGGTGCACGTAAGATTAAGTCTTGTAGCTGCTGCTGCTGCTGACTTCGTTCACAAACTCCTGAGAGACTAAGTTGAAGACCGATCTGAAAGTTCGTAATGGAGCCGAGTCTGTATGTCATTTCATCGTTGCCAGCGTAACACACATCAGTGTGTTACGCTGGCAACGTCATGAAAAGTTTTCATCAGCGATTTACTTCAAACAGGTCATCCTCGTGTCTCATATATATGACTAGTCTGACACCAAACGGTACACACACTGCCCTTACACCCATCAATGGCGTACTAGCTGGTGTATCTGCCAGGGGCACGTGTGTGCACCTGATATTTGTTCCTGAAAACAAAAAAATCAAAGATAATCTTTTAACATCGTGGTGTTACCTTTAATAAGCAATACCAAGTAAATGTTCAGCAATAAGGCACACCTCATGTTCCGAGATTTTTATTATATATATATATATATATATATACACACACACACACACACACACACACACACACACACACACACAGGCTGCAGGCCTTGTCTAGGCAAACCTAAGAATAGCATTCCGATATCTCAATAAGGAATCGTTCAGGACACTGTACACCGTGTATGTCAGGCCTATATTGGAGTATGCAGCACCAGTTTGGAACCCACACCTAGCCAAGCACATAAGGAAATTAAGAGAGAGTGCAAAGGTTTGCAACAAGCCTAGTCTCGGAGCTAAGGGGCATGTTTTACTAGGAGAGGTTAAGGGAAATCGGCCTAACGACACTGGAGGACAGGAGAGATAGGGGGGATTTGATAACGACATATATAATACTGAGAGGAATCGACAAGGTGGACAGAGACAAGATGTTCCAGAGATGGGACACAACAACAAGGGGTCAGTCACAATTGGAAGTTGAAGACTCAGATGAATCACAGGGATGTTAGGAAGTATTTATTCAGAGTCGTCAGGAAGTGGAATAGTCTGGGAAGTGACGTAGTGGAGGCAGGCTCCATACATAGCTTTAAAAAGAGGTATGATAAAGCTCATGGAGCAAGAAGAGTAACCTAGTAGCGACCAATGAAGAGACGGGGGCTGGAGCTGTGAATCGACCCCTGCAACCACAATTAGGTGAATACAACTAGGCTAGTACACACACACACACATTTTAGGAAAAGCTATCCCAAATGGAGAACACGAAACAAAAGGCAACAAATGCATTCGTACTTTTACACACAGCTTCGAAGAAGCAAACTTAAACAACAACAAATATTACTTAAGCACAACTATAACAAGTCTCTTGCATAGCTGCCAGGAAAGTCGCTGGCTGCCAGTGTCAAGAGTTACTTCCTGCCATTGGGAAAGGTCTCTGGCTGCCGTGGAAGGGTTGCTGCCTGTCAGGGGGTCGTAGCAGCACCCACTAACGTCACACCCTCTCACTACCAAAACATCCTGGAATTCTGCAGCCTGATTTTATTCCCATTAGCTGCAGCCTCTCTTCGTGGCCTGAAACCAACGACTGGAACGCTCCCTGGCGATCAATTAGCCTGTCTTTCCAGAGTCCCTGTCCCTTATTATCTTGCTGGTAATTACACGGGCAGCACGAACAGTCAAAGAGGAAGCTTTTGTAACCCTGAATTAATGAGAGGCTGGCGAGTCACAGTGGCGCACACTAAATAAGCCGCTCACATTTTGTCTTTAAATTTCTTCAAATGGAAATGAAAATCCCAGGTATGTGAAATTACATACTAATCAGTGCACAGGTTCAAAATTAATTATTTCATACATTGACAAGAAAAGAGAGAACATAGAAAAGATGTAAGAATGGATAAATTAATATATAAAAGACAGAAAACTAAGTCAGGGGAATGTAGGTAGCATTAAGATTAGCAGGTGTAACAACCTGCGCCTCAAATTATGACGGCCTTCTGGTTTCTAATGACATCTGAATAAAGAACAAAGTATGTTTCAGCTATGGACGTTCATGTTATAGATACACAATAACCAGCACAAGTTGACCTGCAAAAATATTAATGATTTGTAAAAGTGTTTATGCCTTCAGTATTTTATTTACTAGTGTAAAATAAAGAAAATAATCTGTTAAATTTGCAGAGTAATAGCTATTATCATACCTTAATAGATTTCAAAGCTCGGCCTTAACGTATATTTACCCCCATCCCTCCCCATGCCAGTGCCCAGGATGGTACCCCAGCAGTCGATTAACACCCAGGTACCTTATTTACTGCTAGGTGAACATGGTCGACAGGTGTAAGGTAACATGCTCAGTGTCTCCACTAGCCCCTTGATCAAACCTGGGTCCTCTCTGTTATGGGCTAAAGAAGCTACCACTGAGCTACGAGCCACAGGAGAATATAGGTTGTTCATATATTTATACTATACACGATATATCTCTTAACTAAGCTCTTATATGTAATATAATCCAATATTGGTTTCTTTATTACTGACGACGAAATTGGTAGGAGTTGCCCAGCTGACATTCCTGTCAATGTTTACAAACATGAAGCGAGATGATTATAGGGAGGCACTTTGGGGAATGAGAGGTAATCAGGCTTGATCCAAGGAAAAGGCTGCCCAAATTCCTTGGATTAAGATCTCTTCCCCGGCATCTAGGTACCCCCGTCCTTCCCCGAAGAGCGAAGTGAAAGCAGGAGAGACCAACCGCTGGCCCCACATGACTATAAACAAAGATTGTACTGACTGACTGCATAATAAACAAATGCTTTTAGGTTTACCATAAACGTATACACCAGTTCTCTGGCACGTGTCACTGCAACCACTGGTTGATCAATCATTATATTTGTTGGGAAGCGTTAGACCCGTAAAGGTCATACATTTTTTTCTCCTTTAACAAAACTGGATACATCAGCAGTGTGCTGCTACTCTGCTGTATTGTATATGATGGTTACACTGTGGGAACAAATGCTGACGACTGTATGTTTCTCTGGCATATTCCATCATGCAGGATGTGTATACACCACCAGGTGTATACACCGAGGGAGGGAAGGGTAGCCATAATTACTTGAATCAAGAGCCTCTCACCCTGGAAGAGTCGCAGAGTTTGTAAAAAAAAAAAAAAAAATCTATAATGCAAGTTCCATCAATACTGTACACTGTTGTATATAGGATTTTGTGGAATAAATTATATTTGTAAAACTGGTCTTCCAGGTTATATATTAGGATATACACCTGGAGAGGAGTGAATCAATGTATATTACATGGAAAGTTTCTTTCATCCTATTTTAAGGGATTAAAACATGATGCTAGAATTCAGTTAAACTGCCGCCCGATGGTAACTAAAAATAAAAAAAAATAAATGAAAAAAAAATGGGTTGCCAGAGAACAGGACGGAAAACCAGGAGACTTCAGGATGAGGCTGGGAATGGAAAAATAAACACAAACAGATCTGTTTGTGACTTGATAAAGCCCACTGCATGGGAGAAACGTTGTCAATAAAGGATCACATTATATTGCTTAAGTGTTTATTTTTCCATTTTGTCGGTATTTTATGCCGTTTATTTCCATGAGGTTTGGAAGGAAGATTGGGTAGCAGAGCACATGAAAAGGAAGTTACGTATTTGCACTTAAAATTCGTGCTATGGTTCTCCTAAGTTGAGAGTGTGACTGAGGCATCATGGACATGTGTAGACAACGTCAAGGCAAAAGTGCATCAGACGGAAATTGTAATTGTATACCACGGAGCGCTAAATCCGAATAGGTTGTAGCACTTCATGGTCGAGTCTCTCTGTCGAGTCTCTCTCATAAGAACATAAGAAATAAGAAACACTGCAGCAGGCCTACTGGCCCACACTTGGCAAGTAACTGTCAAAACCCAAACCCACCAACAAAAATATTCACTCACAGTGTCAACGTTACGCAAGCTTTGATAACTCATTTAACTCAAGTGCAAGTCCCACTCAAATCCAACCCCTCTCACTCATATTTATCTAACCCATATTTGAAAGTTCCCAAGCTTTAAGTTTAAATGACCCTACTGGGTAGATTGTTCCACTCATTGACCTGTTTCGGTGGCAGAAAATTATTTAATCACTAATAATACTGCTAGCAAAAAAATCATCACCAGCTGGGCACCATCCAGGACTGAAGAAGCTGGAGGAGGACTCGCCACAGCTACAGAGCCAAGAAAATAAACCCCCAAACACAGCGACAAGCAACACAACGTAGTTTGTTTTTGCAAACATTCAAGGTCTTAAACAGAGTAACACCACCAAAATACGGATCATCAATGGTCTTCTCACTGAGTGGAATGCAAAGTTTACAGCTTTTATGGAGACCCGTGTAAAAAGCTACTCTGATAACGAAATATGTGTACCTGGGTTGTAGCATTAGTAGTAGTAGTAGTAAGTAGTAGTAGTAAGTAGTAGTAGCAATAAGTAGTAGTAGCAGTAAGTAGTAGTAGCAAGAAGTAGTAGCAGTAGTAAGTAGTAGCAGTAGTAAGTAGTAGCAGTAGTAAGTAGTAGCAGTAGTAGTAAGTAGTAGCATAGTAGTAATTAGTAGTAGTTAGTAGTAGAAATAGTAAGTAGTAGTAGTAGTAGTAAGTAGCAGTAGTAGTACTTAATAGTAAGTAGTAGTAGTAGTACTTAATAGTAAGTAGTAGTTAGTAGTAGTAGTTGTAGTAGTAGTAGTAATGACATTTACAGAGCACTATTACCGCGTAGGTCACTCAGCGCTCATAGGCAGAACAAAAATTTGCACAACACATTATATACAAGGACGACATCAACAAACAATTGAAAACAACGAACATAAACATTCAGCTCAAATCTATCATACGAAGTTAAAATAACCGGTAGTAAATTATAAAGTTCAAAAGCCTCTCCTAAATGTTCCCCAAGGCCCCTACAGGCACCTCAGTAATTATAAAAGCTATGCTGAGAGCAAACTGTTAAAATATGAACCATAGTCAGTTACACGTCACAAGGTATGCAGAGAAGAACAGGTGGCTACGTGTGAGGTGTGCATTTCATCCTCAGTCAACAGAGATTCGTCTCAAAATAATTCTATTGATGGAAGGGAGACAAACACCCACGTCCTACCGAACTATCCCAGTCTGCAAGGGCCCACCATTTCCTAAGAACACGTCTGTGGACATGACCCATGAAGTCCTGTAAGGCAAATCTACTGAAGAGTGAGCTCACCACGGCAGCTTTTGCCTTGGTATCCGTTCGCTCATCTCTCGGGACACCAACTGGATACCTGGATACAGTCTACTCAGATACGATCGGAAAACAGAGGAAAGGGGTTGGTCTATATGTTAAAGAGCAGCTCATAAGCACTAAGTTAACACCGCAAATGAAGTAGTCGAAATTTTGGTGGTTAAAAGTGATGATTGTGAGGGAGACAATACTATACATCACAAAGATCAGAACCTCCACAGCAGCAGGTTCATGCATAGAGTTGCATATTATATTTTAATAACTAAAATCTTTGTTTAACAAGACGTTGCTATCAAGTCATTGCTTAGTGACAATTTAACTCTTAACTCTCCGCAAATTAACTAGTGAATGTCACTCTTATCGCAGACACTGATGCGCTCTATCTGTAATTTAAATATCGAAGATAACCATCTTTCATTACCGTCTTCGTGGGCAACAATGGAATAAACAAGGAACGCATCATAAATTCCATTTTGGATTACAATCGACGAAGCTCCCGTGAAGGAAGGAGCCGCAGAGGAATCTTTGCTTTTTCTGTTGACAGACAGAAATTGGGGCAACATAAAATGCAGTTTCATTGATTCCTAAATTTTGCCGCACATACACATACATACACACACACACACACACACACACACACACACACACACACACACACACATACACACACACACACAGGATAGGAATCTGCCATGAAATTTACTTCTTGTCTGACACTAATCTGTAAATTACAAACATATGTTATGCACCAGCAGACTCGCAGAACTGAACAGGAGCAGCCAGAACACAAAACATACAGGTGAATGTTCAGTAATGCTGATGAACACAACCAATCAGAACACAGCAGATTTTTATGAACGACCCCTGTAAGAGTCATACAGAAACAGAGTAAACGGTAATCAGGTTTGATCCAACTAGAGGGAGGGAAGCGTGGCAGACATAAGGAGCACTGGCAGTGTCAGCGGTGACACGCTGATACACTCGACAGTGAACGCACATCAAGTCCAGATCCCACTGATGATTGTGTTGTTGTGTACCACTGTATAAGGCGCCGCGAGGTGTTTTATGTGTTTATGCGTGCGTGTGTGTGTATACAGGGTGTAAACGAGCGCGTGTGGGGGGCTCATATATCAGTCTCGTGCATGTGTACTCACAGAGTTGTTTGCTGGGATCAAGACTCGGCTCCTGGCCCCGCTTGTTAAATTACAATCACCAGTCTTACGGGTTCCTGACCTCCTAGACCTTATTATACCTCCTATTGAAACTGCGTTGACCTGTAACACTGTCATCTAGCTCATTCCACATATTTACCACTTTGAGACTAAAGAAATGTTTCCTAACATCCCTATAACTTATGTTTTTAGCTTCCCATGGTCTGGGGCCGGGCCGCGGGGGCGCTGACCCCCAGGAAACGTCCTTCAGGTATGATCCCTTTGCCCCTATGCATCGTTTTATATGTCTTCATCTGCTGTTAGATCCTCTGAGTATCTTCTATGTCGTAATCATGTTTTCTCTATTCCGTCTCTATTCTACAGTCGCCAGATTCAATTCCTTTATCCTTTCCAAACTTAATCCCTTTGGTAGTAGAATTGAATGTAACTCGCACCACCCTCACTGAATGTAACTCGCACCTCCCTCACTGAGTGTAACTCGCACCTCCCTCACTGAGTGTAACTCGCACCTCCCTCACTGAGTGTAACTCGCACCTCCCTCACTGAGTAACTCTCAGCCTCTCCCAAACTTTTATTACCGGTACAGTTATAAATGCCTCACTTAAAATAGCTCCCAGCTCAATAACGCCATCTACCTCAATGAAAATAAACACTCCAAGCTATTACAATCACATACAAAAAAACAAGAATATTGCACGTGAAGCTATGCTTCTAATGACCCCAAGCAATCTCTCAATTGTAAATTACAAAGCAGTTCTTGTGTAACTCAGTGCGCGCGCGCACAACCACTCGGCTCCACCACTGTGGTGGACGCGCACGCGGCTTTCGGTAGGGAGGTGAGGAGGTAGTGGGAGGGTAAAGAGGTGGTTAAATTTCCAATGTGGTGGATAAGGAAAGAATGAAATGTCAGAACCTGTCTGGAACGATTCACCAGTAACTCACAATTAATAGACGAGGCTTACGACGGCGCGTCGGCCCGTTTAGGGCTGTAGATATATGGTTCCGTTCAGGGCTATTGTCAACACAAGGGCGGAATATGGAAGCCTATGGTGTGGGCGAAACGTTTCAACAAACATACGCAACTGTTGCACACGTGTCTTAATCATCAAAAAGGACAGACCGAAACGTGGTCACAGGGTTTCTCTCCTAAGGTGAGGGATTTTGGTGAAAGGAAGATCTAGCCTACTACGTACGAACAAATAAATTTACATACCTAAGCATTTCTTTCTCATATTCAACTAATAAGCGAAATATAACAAGAAATCATCAATGCCCGAGACGATCTGCACAATTAATAACTGTTCAATAAGATTGTAGTCCAAATTACATATATATCTGTATCCATAATATATTACAGTGTTTAGAAGTGAAAACTCGAAGCTTCATTTCTGTGTCAAGTACGAAAATTTTAATTCCTTAAGTTTAAATCTTGGCGGACACGTTCAGCGTGCAAGATATCTGGTTAAAGGTTAAATCCGTGTGGGTCATTCAGGGAACGGTGAAGGCTCGATGCTACGTCCGGGAATCGTGAGGCGGAAACTACTCTCGCAGCCTGGGGGATGTGTACAGTGAATGGTAGCTTCCCCCGCGCTGAGTGGACATAGGATCGAGCCTCCACTACTTGCTTGCGCCGAATATTCCATACGGATTTATCACTCGAAGTGAATTAAAACAAAAAATCCCTCCCTCTGTCAGACAGTCCTGTTATTAAGTATACAAAACGATCCTCATATATCATTTCTATAGAACATACTAATTACCAGTAATTTATATAAAAAAAAATGTATTGACACATCGGGAGGTTCCCAGGAAGGCAAGTGACCCTTATAAACATTTTATATCCTATAATTTGTATAAACTTCTCGTATATTGGGAAATGAACATTATCTATTATGTAATCTTCTACCAAGATAATACGACGAACTGATTTTCAGATAACAGCGAGTTTAAAAAAATTGATTTTGTAATTTTCAATCAAGAGAAGCGCTAAACTCGTAAGGATCCTACAAATCCTGGGAAATGGGAGGCATTTAGGTTCGATCCAGAAGCGGAGAAATAAGTGAGGATCCTGTGATGATCTGGGGAAAACATTAGTAAATGTTTACCAGAAGAAAATATATATCATGATGAAGCGATAAACCTGTAGGGGTAATACAGCGCCTGGGGGAAATAAGAAGACTTCAGGACTGATCCGAAGAACGGGGATGGTAGCTTCTTTCCTTGAATCAAGAGCCCTTTTAGCAGCATCAAATTTGTGAAGTTTACAGGTAACCTTTTTGCCATGATAGTCTACATACACACACACACATACACACACACATACATACACACACACATACATACACACACATACATACACACACACATACACACACACACACACACACAGTCAGGTATGGCAGAACAATCTCGACTTTATTGAAACTCATAATTAAGAATGTCCATTAAATTCATTTTTGGAAAATTCAGCAACTGTTTACCTCCAAAATTTTACACATAAGCAAAAAATCACCAAATTTACATTCATCAAAAAAATATTGACTATGTTAATATTTCGGCAGGATAGCGGACACCCGATCCGGCGAGTGATTATGCAGTGTAAAGGGTAATACGTGAGGGTGGGCCTGGAGCTGCAACCTGACTCTCTCACTCAAACACCTCAACTCATCCTTCACAAGAAAATTATGCAAATCTCCCCTCCCCCTCGTTCCCCTCAGTCTTATATTTACAATGAAAAGGATTTTATTAACAGATCAAAATTGTAACACACGCACGCACTAAGACACAGACACAAATTTTGGTGATTTAGTGAAGAGGCGGGGCCAGGAGCTAAGTATCGACCCCTTGATTTATTTCTTACGACTGTATTGGACTGATCAAAACTCTTGGTGATCAGATCTTTCCATAATAAAGTTATCTCGCGTTCCTTGTTTTATATACACAAGTCGACATTATACGAGTTGTTTGCAACACTGTTTTTGTACCAGTCTGTAACCAGCCCTATTCTTCATTAAGCCTTGTTCTTCATTAAGCCTTGTTCTTCATTAAGCCTTGTTCTTCATTAAGCCTTGTTCTTCATTAAGCCTTGTTCTTCATTAAGCCTTGTTCTTCATTAAGCCTTGTTCTTCATTAAGCCTTGTTCTTCATTAAGCCTTGTTCTTCATTAAGCCTTGTTCTTCATTAAGCCTTGTTCTTCATTAAGCCTTGTTCTTCATTAAGCCTTGTTCTTCATTAAGCCTTGTTCTTCATTAAGCCTTGTTCTTCATTAAGCCTTGTTCTTCATTAAGCCTTGTTCTTCATTAAGCCTTGTTCTTCATTAAGCCTTGTTCTTCATTAAGCCTTGTTCTTCATTAAGCCTTGTTCTTCATTAAGCCTTGTTCTTCATTAAGCCTTGTTCTTCATTAAGCCTTGTTCTTCATTAAGCCTTGTTCTTCATTAAGCCTTGTTCTTCATTAAGCCTTGTTCTTCATTAAGCCTTGTTCTTCATTAAGCCTTGTTCTTCATTAAGCCTTGTTCTTCATTAAGCCTTGTTCTTCATTAAGCCTTGTTCTTCATTAAGCCTTGTTCTTCATTAAGCCTTGTTCTTCATTAAGCCTTGTTCTTCATTAAGCCTTGTTCTTCATTAAGCCTTGTTCTTCATTAAGCCTTGTTCTACATTAAGCCTTGTTCTTCATTAAGCCTTGTTCTACATTAAGCCTTGTTCTACATTAAGCCTTGTTCTTCATTAAACAGAAACAAAAACAATATAGGTAAACATTTATACAGAAAACTGGTGCATCATGGGTCAGTAGACTAAGGGTCTAAACACCTTCAAAATGTATACTAAGCAAATTACAGTGTCCCGTGGCTTGGATGGTAACGCACTCAGCTCACACATTGAGGTCTATGGTTCGATCCCCGGTACGGGTGGAAACACTGGGGTGTTTTTCCTTATGACACCTGCTGTCCTTGTTCACCTAGCAGTAAGTAGGTACCTGGTTGTTAGCCGACTGGTGAGGGTCGCATCCTAGGGACAAAATTAACCCAACTGCCCGATATACATAACCAGGGGCTTTTTATATAGTATGTCACTGATATCGGCTATGGTCTGTATAAATTGTATCAGGTATTTGTAGAAATAAATATTATTTTATTATTATATTTATTATTATTATATTTATTATTAATATTATTACTATTATTATTATTATTATTATACTACAATCAACTATGGGAGTAACGACACACATGTGCTTAGTGAGGACTCTGATAGAAAGGAAAATTTCACCACTGTGTGCTGTTGATTACGTAATTTCTGTACACGTTTAGTGAACATCGAGCATGCCAACATCTGCTCATTTATTATTAAGTCATGGGTAAGTAAAAACTGGCTAGGGTTAATATATATTAATTGTGATTCCTGCTCAGGTCGTGTGTTTATCTGGCAGAGGCACACTGAACCATGCGACTTGAGCATGCGACTCCACTCTTGAGTCGAGGTGCTCCATGCTTAAATACAAGCTTTAAAAATATCATACTGTTATGATATTAAGGAATTACAAAATATTTCTTAAAACTGTGTAAGCAGAGGCAACGACTGAAAGGAAATTACACAGAAAAGTCCATAAATAGGACATTCATTTACGACCTGGAAATATACATTACAATGAAGACTGAAATCTCTGAAGAACTTGAAGACAGACCATGGAGTGAGAGCGTCCCGCGATGGATGAGGCTCTTGTGGTGGACCTGAGTGAACTCAGACGAGTCATTAAGACAGTCTTTTAATCTCGTCCTTCGTTCTTAAAAGTCTTGCTCTTCACATTCTTAGGTCTGCAGAAAAGAACCACTTCCTAGTTAAAATATTAAATATATATATATATATATATATATATATATATATATATATATATATATATATATATATATATATATATAATATATTTACCAATAGGTATGTTTTATTACATAATATGGTACAAAAGATTTGAGAGATACATTGTTGATATAAAGATGGCATATACAGTACACGAGGTGAGAGATACATGTCTAGTACATATTGTTACATCTTTGTCACTGATTATAATGCGAAAATCTCATCCAGCTCTTCCGAGCTGGTGCGCGTCCAGAATACAGCATGCATTACCCCTCTGAACAACGCGCGAGTCGCTGGAACAGAAAACTAGCTGCCCTGGGATCCTAGTTACCCTGTTGAGTCTTTTGCCCAGCTCCTGAGGAACTTAGATGCACTCTTTCCCCATGAGCCAAGGGTCTCTGAGCCTATGGGAACAAACATATAATGATGGGCAAGTTCTCCATATTTTCTCGACTTCTGGACTCCTGAAGGTGCAGCAGCAACCCTCCTTCCTCCCTGGTGTACTGGAGATAGGTATCAGCCAAGGTAGATGCACATGTGTATATATATATATATATATTAACTTGGACGAATATGTGCAGGGTTAATTCGTGTGTCAATAAGTGCGTACAGCTGTGTTTATGTTGACAATGATACGTGTAAAACTACGATGCATGAAAATGGACATTTCGTCGCTTTACTAAAGCAAGCTTCGTGTCCCTTCAAAAGGCGACGATGGCGAAAGGCTCTCGATCTGAGGAAACGAAGCTACCCTTCCCCTCCTCCGATGCAAACCCAATGCCCCTCCATTTACTAGGCGCTCTGTGACCCATAAATACGAGAGTTTCTCTTTCAAATAACTCGGCAAGTCGCAGGAAGAACCCAGATTTATTCTTCCCTTCCACTCTTTCTCTCTTCTCATTCCTCGAGTTTTATACCTCACTCTCTCTCCTCCTTCCCTTCCTCCTGTTCACCCTTGCCTCTCCTTCACGTCTCCCATTTTCACGTCTAGATTATCAAGTGATCACTGTGCACTAACTCTGCTGCAGAAAGTGGACACGTTTAGCCAGTATTTCGTTGGTAAGATACTCCTCCCTTGGTGCTTAGCCTGAGGGAAGAGTCGTGGACGCCCTGGTGAAGGAGGGGGGTCAAGGGAGGAGCAGAATGATAGGGGTGCAAGGGGAAAGGTGGTAAATGAAAGGGATTGGGGGGTAGAAGGCTTTTTGAATTATAGAAGGAAGGAATGAAGTGAGGGGAAAGATGTTGAATGAAATAAGTAGGAAGAAGATATGTAATGAATGATGAAATAACAAGGGAAGGTGAAGAACCGTAGAGGTGAAGGGGAAAGGTGAAGAATGATAGAAGTGAAGGGGAAAGGTGAAGAATGATAGAACTGAAGGGTGAGGAAGAGACAGAGAGGAACTGAGGCAGTGAGAGAGAGAGCAGTGGACGAGCTCCGCCTCCTGGACCAGGCTGCTGGCCGGGTCGTGACGTGTCTTACTCAGAGAATTTCTACCCTAAATCATCTCGGCTAAGATAATTACTTGGTGAAATACCTGGCTTGACCTCCCGCGTTGTTAATACTGGTGAGGGAGGGGCGGAGGAGGGAGGGGCAGGGCGGAGGAATGGCGGGGCGGAGTGAAGGGAAGAGGGAGGGGCGGATAGAGGAAGGGAGGGGCGGATGGGGGAGGAGGGGCGGTTAGAAGGGAGGGGCGGATAGAGGAAGGGAGGGGTGGATAGAGGGAGGGAGGGGTGGATAGAGGAAGGGAGGGGTGGATAGAGGAAGGGAGGGGTGGATAGAGGGGAAAGGGAGGGGTGGATAGAGGAAGGGAGGGGTGGATAGAGGAAGGGAGGGGTGGATAGAGGAAGGGAGGGGTGGATAGGTGGAGGGAGGAGGGAGGGAGGGAGGGAGGGAGGGGTGGATGATGGGCAGAAAAGGAGGGGGCTGGGAAGAGGTTATGTTTTTTCTGATTGTTCAGAAAGTACCTGTGTACTCACCTAGTTGTAGTTACAGGGGTCGATTCACAGCTCCTGGCCTCGCCTCTTCACTGATCGTTACTTGATCACTCTTCCTGCTTCACGAGCAGACTATTCCACTTCCTGACAACTCTGTGACTGAAGAAATACTTCCTAACATCCCTGTGATTCATCTGAGTCTTCAACTTCCAACTGTGTTCCCTTGTTGCTGTGTCCCATCTCTGGAACATTCTGTCTCTGTCCACCTTGTCAATTCCGCTCAGTATTTTATATGTCGTTATCATATCCCCATCTCTCCTGTCCTCCAGTGTTGTCAGGTCGATTTCCCTTAACCTCTCCTCGTAGGACATGCCCCTTAGCTCCGGGACTAGTCTTGTTGCAAACCTTTGCACTTTCTCTAATTTCCTTACGTGCTTGGCTAGGTGTGGGTTCCAAACTGGTGCTGTGTACTCCAGTGTATGTGTGTGTACATGAATGTGTGCATGTGGATAGGTGTGCAGATGTGAATGCGTATGTAAGTATGAATGGGTGAGCATGTGGATAAGTGACCGAGTGTGTTAATGATTAATCGGGAGTGTCAATGGTATGTAAGCAGGAGACAGTTACCAGTGTCATGGCATGAAAATGTGACTGTCACCTCGAGTCACTGCAAGGCCACAATGCTCACCTATACGAGTTCAACCCCCGGCTCCACCCACGGGCATAGTCAGTCACAACGCAGACACTGAGCTCCTAATATTATGGATGGGTGACGTCACGACCGTCTACCAACAGACTACGGGCAGAATAGTTGTGTATTTCTCCAGTGCCTCTAAAACGTTCCATTAATCCAGAATCCTCAGTACGACTGGTGTGTGCAGATGGGTGAGCGAGTGTGTGCAGATGGGTGAGCGAGTGTGTGCAGTTGGGTGAGCGAGTGTGTGCAGATGGGTGAGCGAGTGTGTGCAGATGGGTGAGCAGTTGCAGATGGTAGTGTGTGCAGATGGGTGAGCGAGTGTGTGCAGATGGGTGAGCGAGTGTGTGCAGATGGGTGAGCGAGTGTGTGCAGATGGGTGAGCGAGTGTGTGCAGATGGGTGAGCGAGTGTGTGCAGATGGGTGAGCGAGTGTGTGCAGATGGGTGAGCGAGTGTGTGCAAATGGGTGAGCGGATGTGGGTGGGAAAGAGGATGAGTATTTAGCTAGTAATTAATTATTTTCTGTGTTGAGAGTTAGCTCCTGAGCCTGCTTCCTAACCTCTTTGCAGACTTTAAAGATAGTATACTTCTACTCTTTTTCTATATGTATCCAGCTTCCACCAACAGCCTGGTGGATCAGTCCAGTAGACATGATCTGGGACCCAACTGCAGGGCAGTTGGGTCCCAGCAAGGGGAGCACAAGCTCGCCTTGCTTGCTTGTCCTCTAACCTGCCTATATTACAGCGGTAATTTATTCGTCAGGGCAATCCAGCCAGTGCGGTTCTTCATCATATGAGCAGCTTATTGGCTCATTAAGAGCATCTTGAAGACCCTTTCATTGTTTATGAGCTGGGTTCTTCACGGCACGCACTCAGTCAGTGTAAAATGTGCTAACGTAGTAGTGTATAGCACGCGCACACACACACACACACACTCTGTTTCTGCAGTGAAGATATACACTTCTCGTTATAATTGCAGTGCGAGATACACACCTCTCGGGCTGTGTATATTCTTCAAGTAAATATTGTCCTGAATGTTTCTTTGTGGAGATTCTGCAAGTCTTGCTAATGTTTACAGCGGAGGACGAGTGTGTTCTCTTTTGAGGGCAGGTTTTTCGGGATATTAATTCCAGCATCTCTTTCTCTGTTAAATTATGAGAGCTGCACTTCACAAGTGTTGTAAGTTGGGTGTTGTCTCCGGGCACACATGCACACACCTTCATAAGTGTGGTAAGTTGGGTGTTGTCTCCGGGCACACCTGCACACCTTCGTCACTTTACATTTGCTCTGGTTGAATTCGAGTAGCAAATTTTCTGTCCACTCCTGTAGCCGGTGGAGGTGGTCCTGCAGTTTTTGCAGTCCCCTCCTGTGTGTAATCTCCTTGGTATCTTATCGATACTTGCGAACATTGCTGTGATGTGTGTGTGTGTGTGTGTGTGTGTGTGTGTGTGTGTGTGTGTGTGTGTGTGTGTGTGTGTGTGTGTGTGTGTGTGTGTGTGTGTGTGTGTGTGTGTGTGTGTGTGTGTGTGTGTGTGTGTGTGTGTGTGTGTGTGTGTGTGTGTGTGTGTGTGTGTGTGTGTGTGTGTGTGTGTGTGTGTGTGTGTGTGTGTGTGTGATGCGGTGATAGATGGCAGTTAAGTGGAAAGAATTGCGTGTAGGTGTTTGGTCGCATTTGGTCGCGATTCCCTGAACAAAACTGTTATATCAACAAAAACAGTTGTAAATGATTTGTTCATTGACCGTTCGTGAATAAAAAAACAAACAACTGGCCCAACATATTATTGTAAGCGTTCGTGTATCAACTCGATTCCAGCCACTTCACTTGTTTATCCACAAACTTCCTTTTACAGCTGAGCCTTTTTTTTCCTAAATATTCAACACATCTTCAATATCAATTTCATTCACTGAACTAACACCTTCTGTATTTAAATTCTTGGTGTTTTCATTGATTTTTTTGGGGTGCTATTTTATGAATTCCTATGAAATTAAAGCCACTGTTAACTAGTTAACAGGTTATCTGATCCAGACTCGTGATAAGAGACGTTGCTGTTTTCTGATGAAGAAAACGCCATTTAAATGTTATCACTCTGAGATCCGACGGGGACTCTGCTGGAGAGAGCTTGAAACCTCCTAGTCTAGGTTCGGATCCCGTTTAGGTTAAGGTCTAAGTCTAGGTTCAGGTTTAGGTTCTACTTAAACCTCATAGGTATTAGTCTCAAGAGTAAAGTTTAGGATCACATCAAAGTCTTGACTTAAGTTCTGATCTGGATTTATTATTAAGCAAAAGTATAGGATAAGATCTACAAGATTCCAGACAGGATCCGATGTCAGGTCAGGTGTACTCTAGGTCAAAGTGAAGGTCCGGATCCCCCGTCCAGGTCCAGGTCCAGGTTACAAGTTTCAGTGTAAGATTAATGAACTAGTCGAGGCCCAGGTCGGGTTCCCTTTCGCTAATACAACCTCCCACACTGACACCAAACACACTGCCCACTGCCACAGTTTCTCATGTTTCTTCACACACTGCCTCTGTTACACGCCTCAGTTACTCGTGTCCAATCCTATACAATCCTCCCCCTTCAAATAAAGAGGAGGATTCCTAGATGGTGAGGGACTTTTGATGCAAGGAATTGGAGCTACTTACCTCTTCCTCCGATCAAACCTGATTACCATTCAGGCATTATATTTCCATGACACTTACGGGTTTAGTACTTCCCAATAGAGCCCTACATCCAGCCAATACTAATTTAAATGTATTTTTAACAAATTAAATGGACTGCTCTGGGCAAAGTATATATAAACATTTATTCAATGTCAGCAGTTAAATACGGCATGTAGTTGGCAAGCCTCAGAGAGCAAAACTAACCCGTTCTCTGTTACCACAACAGCCTGTTTTCCACGTCTCAAGCACTGCTGTCTCCCATCGTCTCTGTTGGCCCTGTCTCCTACTGTAGTCTCCCAGCCCAGTTTCAGCTTCTATAACCAGACAGCCTTACAATAATTTCAATGCTGAGTGCTTCATTGTCCACTTACTGAGCAATATAGAGTGCAGTAACCAAAATATGTTAAGATATCTCTGTGATAATTTGCTTGTAACGTGGAGAGTATCAGTGTAAATACAAAGGCGTTCTCCTGTTGACTCATGCGCTTTGTGTAACCGGGACTGTAACAGAATAAGGTTAGATCTAGATTCTTGCATTTTGTGTATCTGGGACGGGAATAGAACAAGCTTAGATCTAGATGTAAGTTACAAGTGTATTGGAAGGTCTCACAGCGCCTGTGTGATAGAAGGTAATCAGGTTTGACCCCAGACAGGAGAGGATGGCTCCAGTTCCATGCCCTTCACCAAAATGGTTTCCAAGAGTCGTTCACTGGTTGAAGTTTTCAAGTTTCAGGCTTTAGAATAAGATTAGTATCAGTTTGGTATATTCTCTGGAGTTTTGTGTTACTGCTGAGTATATATGGTTTGGAGACTCGTGCGTACCAGAGCGTAACGAATTAATGATGTCAGTGTAACAACCTAATGTCAGTGTAACAACCTAATGTCAGTGTAATGCTAAAATTTAATGGTTTGTGGGTTAATGGGGTTTTCTGCCTTTCAGGTACAGTAGGATAATTAAGGCTGCACGTAACTTTTTCAGCACCAAACAAGAATACTTTGAGTAAATAACAGCTAGGCTCTAATATACAACAAATTCTAACCACACAAAATAGCGAATAACTAATGTGAAAGACTTGGGAGTGGTAATGTCAGAGGACCTCACTTTTAAGGATCACAACAGTGTCATTATCACAACCGCAAGGGAAATGATTTGCTGGATAATAAGACCCTTCAACACAAGGGATTGCCAAGCCAATGATCTTCTTTAAGTCACTTGTTCTCTCTAGGCTGGAATACTGCTGTACACTAACAGCCCCTTTTAAGGCAGACGAAATTGCAGATCTAGACAATGTACAGATAATTTTCACTGCACGTACAAGTTCTGTCAAACACCTTAATTACTGGGAACATTTGTAGTCCCTCGACCTGTACTCCTAGGAATGCAGACGAGATAGACAATTCATAATATAAATCTGGAAAATCCTAGAGAGTGGTCTTCAATCTGCACACAACAATCACTCCCTACCTCAAGAAAAAGGCAGACGAAGCAATATACCCAGTGAAAAGCAGGGGGTACATTGAGTACACCTGGAGGCAGTATGGTAAGTTTAATGGACCCAAGACTATCTAAAACCTTCTATCATACATAAGAGGAATTACCAATAGACCCCTAGCTGACCTCAAGAAGTGGACAGGTTCCTCAAGTTAATTCCTACCCAGTTCGTACACTGGATTGCGTGCGGTCAGCAGCAACAGCCTGGTTGATTATGTCTAGACCCACCGGAAGGCCAGGTCATGGACCGGGCCACGGGGGCGTTGTTCCTCGGAACACTCCAGGTAGACTCCAGGTGGGGGGGAGGAATGGACTGGAAGGGGATGAGGGGAGAGGAGTGGAGGGGTGGGGGAGAGTGGGTGGAGGGAGGGGGTGGAGGTAGGGACGGGGTGGTAGGACCTACAGAAAAACCACAAAACCTCCTTAAACACACATTCTTGTGATGTGAACTCTTAGATAAAACACTAAACCCGTACCGGTCATACAACCCAAGGAGTTGGAACGGAGGCTCGATCCCTCCGTCTGCTCTGCCCCGGGCTCTAGTTAGGCTGCTGGTAGACTTCTCCACTAAGGTGGCGAGGGAAAGAGAGGTCACACTTGCCGGGCAAGACTGAGGATCGAGCCTTCACCACCATGCCTGAAAAACCTCCCCACCGTTCAGCGCATCATATATATGACGGAAAAAACAGAGGAAACAGAAGAATCAGTCACTGTTGCCAGAAAACAGGTAGGGGGAGGTGAGCAGCAGCACTCAACCCACACACTGTTGCCAGAAAACAGGTAGGAGACAAGGTGGGAGGAGGGAGGGGGGTGGGGGTGAACAGCAGCAGTCACCCCACAATGTTGCCACAAATGGAGAGCCAAGGCAGAATTTGTCGAGTCACTAGACTGAGTCAGTGTTGATGGTATATTTCAGTGTCATTCGTACATTTTTCACTCCAATTGGTTCTCGTGTGGGATTCAGAAATGTGCACTAATCTGTGTGTGTATGTGTGTGTATGTGTGCGTATGTGTGTGTATGTATGCGTATGTGTGTGTATATGTGTGTGTACTCACCTAATTAAGGTTGCAGGGGTTGAGTCAAAGCTTCTGGCCCCGTATGTGTGTGTGTACACACACGTACGTACGTTCTCACCTATTTGTAGTTGCAGCTCCTGGCCCAGCATCTTCGCTGGTCGCCACTAGGTCATTACACTTCCTGCTCCAAGAGCTTTATCGCACCTCTTCTTAAAGCTGTGTATGGATCCTGCCTCCACTACATCCCTCTTCAGATTTTTCCACTTTCTGAGAATTATGACTGAACAAATACTTAAACATCCTTGTGACTCATCTGAATCTTCAACTCCCAGTTGTGACCCCTTGTTGCTGTGTCACATCTCAAAGATTGTCATAATCCCCCTGGTCAATTTCTCTCAACATTTTATATGTTGTTATGTATCCCTTATCCCTCCAGTGTCTTCAGATCGATTTCCCTTAAACTCGACAACGTAGAACATACTCCTTAGCTCCGGGACTAGTCTTGTTGCAAACCTTTGCACTTTCTCTATTTTCTTAACGTGCTTGACCAGGTGTGGGTTCCATACTGGTGCTGCATACTCCAATATGGGCCTGACGTACACAGTGTATAGTGTCTTGAATGACTCCTTACTCAGGTGTCGAAATGCTGTTATGTTTGCTAGGCGCTCATATGCTGCAGCAGTTATTTGGTTGATGTGCACCTCAGGAGATATGCTCGTTATGATACTCACCCCGAGATCCTTTTCCTTGAGTGAGGTTTGCAGCCTTTAACCCGGAACCTGTACTTCGTCTGCGGTTTTCTTTGATTCTCCTCAATCTTCGTGACTTTGCACTTGGTGGGGTTAAACTCCAGGATCCAATTGTTGGACCAGGCTTGCAGTTTGTCCTACCTGATCCTCGTCCTCTTGACTTCTCATTAGCTTAATATCATCTGCGAACAAGAACACCTCTGAATCTCTCTCTTCCGTCATGTCATTCACATGTACCAAAAACAGCACAGGCCCTAGGAGTGATCCGCGTGCGTACGTATATGTATGTATTTGCGCAAATTCTTAGCTACTCAGAGATTTTGGGGTATGCGTCCTGGTGTGTCCGTGCGTGTGCGTGCAATAGTCTATTTTTGCCCCTTTTGCGAGTGTCCACAAATTTGTTTCCGTAATGGTGGCGTTTAAACTCTTGTTCTCGCCTTTTAACCGAGTATCACTCACTGGCATTGCTTCCTGCCATGGCCCTCCCAATCATCTCTCTCTTGAAAGCATGTTCGTAGCTTCCTGTTCCTCTCCCTCTACTAGTTCCTTCCTCTAAGTATTTCCTAATTTTCCCGAGGTGTATTTTGCCCTTGAGCAGCGCGGCAAGGAAGAGGACAAGGTAGAAAGAAGTACTGAATATAAGGGTAACGAAGCGGAAATAAATAATAGGTCTCCAGTGTTGGCGTAAAAAGGCGTCATCTTTAAGAGTTTTAAGTATGGGCAGGCATGCGCAGCTTCTTCCAGCCAGGGTTGGGTATAGCGTGCTCAACCACCACACGCAAGCCCCACAAATGTCTAGCATAAAGAGGAGGTAAATTGATTTAGATCGCAACAAAAAGAAGGTCTTTGTTGATATAGTCAATAATTCCTTCATTTTCCGCCCCTTTCCGAGGATCCTCCTTTCTCGTTTTTTTCGTTTTTCCTTCATTAAATATTTAAGTAAGAGGTAATGACAAGATATTTAATTTATTCTCATGAAAATTTGTTTTCCATTCTTAAATCTGTCTCACTTAAAATATGTCTAGCAGATATTTAAGATTTAATGTATATTTTTTTGAGTATTAGTTTAAGTAGGGATTCAGTAATGCTCAAAAAAAAAAAAAATTCTCTGGCTTGACAGTGAAATCGAGGTGTTAAGAATTTAGCTCGATTATACACGTTCTCTACACCTGGAGGAGACTGGCCAATACCACATATGCCATGGTCGTGTTTTGATATTTCCACACCTGCCGTGGCAGTGTCTTGGCTCTTCCATACCTACCATGGTCGCATTTTCGATCTGCCACACCTGCCGTTGTCGTATTTTAATCTACCACGACTGACATGGTCATAATTCAACGCACCACACCTGACAAGGTCGTGTCTACACCACACCCACCATGGTTGTGTGTGTATACACCACACCCACCATGGTTGTGTGTGTATACACCACACCCACCATGGTTGTGTGTGTATACACCACACCCACCATGGTTGTGTGTGTATACACCACACCCACCATGGTTGTGTGTGTATACACCACACCCACCATGTTGTTGATCCACCCGCATGCTTGTGTCCCACATTTGAACCACCCCATATTTGGTCAACACATAGCACATACCTTTGTCTCCCCCCTCCCCCACTTTAAAGATCTTAGAGACAACATTCTGCCGGATATTACTGGATGTGTACGAGATGAAAGCTCTCATCACGTCTCATCAGCTCCTCTTATTATGACAATTACATTATCATTATTTAAAATCAGTTTTAGAGCAGTCTGCAGGTTGAAGTTGACTACGCTTAATAGCTTATTAATTATACTTGAAGTATATAGAAGATTCAGAAGTCCCCTCAGTGGATTTTCGGTTCTTGACACTAGAGAACAATGGCATTAAGTCGAAAAGTGGAGAGAGAGAAAAAGACAGTTGCAGAGACTCTTTATCGGAACGTTTCGCCTGCAGAAGCTGCTACCTTAAGTCACTGACTGAAGGAGGCTGTGTTACATACGAAACGTCTCAAATGTTCCTCTCTGCATCTGCCTATTTTTCTTATTAGATGTTGATAGTGTTCATTTGCTGTCTGTTCTTGAGAGAGGGGGGGGGAAGTGTCCTCCAATGGGAAGAAAAAGCGCAGACGTAATATTCTTGGCAAAGCTGTATCAAGCCTCGCTGAAGCTCGGTACATTGTGTACGATACAAGTTTTTCCTACACTAAATTACTCTCCGGCAGACTTGTAGGCAATACCTGCCAGATTCTACGTTTTGTCGTGCCCATCCGGGTGTGTGGCATCCGTGCCTGCCAGCGTAAGACAATACCTGTGGCAGGTGCTTCACCCCCTTCCCCCCCCCCCTCGCCTGGTTGTCGTTCCCTCGGGAATAAAAGTTATTGTACTTGACCAAAGGCGTATAGTCTGGATCCTCGGGAGGGGGGAGGGGAACTGGGGAACTTTGCCCACATTTGTCTATGAAAAATACATTTTTAAGGAGTCGAATAAATATTAGCATCACTGCCTGAAATTACAATGTCTTTTTTTTCCCCTTGCAAAATGCCCTTTCCAACGTGTCTAAGTCACCACCTTATGAACTGCAATGTTGACTGGAGATCAAATAAGGCTATTGGGGATCTGTTTAGGTCAAAATAATATGTATGTGGAGTGTCCGGGTGATCGTGTTAAGGCATAATGCTGTTACAATTATTCCCCGACACACCATACCAGACAACACAAAGTCAATAGACCAGAAAGAATAAATTATGCGCGTGTGCGCCTCAGAAGAGAAGAGAAAATTCCCGAGATTTATTTGAGATGCCTACTTTTTGAGTCCTGGTTCTTCTTGAAAGCTTTTAATGACTTTGATAATTGTATAATCGTTTTATGGTACGAACAGTAGAGCCGCTGGTTATGGGGCGACATTGTATTATTAAGTGATATGTTACACATGGGAGAGTTAACTTGATACCGGTGCTGAGCTCTTGATTCAAGGAATTTAAGCTACGCCTCTCGTTTTTTAGATTAAACTTGATTATCTCACATTCTCTCCAGGCGCTGTAAGAACCTTATGGATTTAGCGCTTACCCATGAAAAATACTAATAATTCACACGAGTCTTACTGAGGGGTAATGGATATTAAGTGTAGGGATGGAATAAGTTGGTAACAAACTACCTCGTAACTGACCCACAGACACTGAGGATGGGAAACGCGATGGGAAAGACGTTGCATCTCTCAGACAACTCAAGACCTGGTCGGCAACACAACACAGGTGGGCCAGCTGTAAGCTGCACAACTACTACAGATTGCTTCTCTCCATCTTTAACAGTTTAATATGACGGGAACTGAGTGCGTGACTGTTTCCTGGGCTCTAGTTACGACGTCGTCTCCTGTGTCCAAGATACCATTAACAGTGGGTCCTGTGCTCACCTCTGGTCTTGTGCTTACCTTCGTCCAGGATATTTATCACAGTGGCTCCTCATATTCATCTGTGTTTGGGATTCTCGGAGAGAAGGAAAGTGCCCACTACGTTCATCATTCTTTGATCCGTGTGCAAAGGATGAGACTTACTAGAAATAGTTGGGGATAAAATAACGACTATATCGCACGTGAAGAGCCGGGCTTTCTTTTGAGGGAGTGAAGCAGTGCTGGCTGATAGATAAATGAAGAGAAATTTACAAATATTAAGAGAAATGGTGAAAAAGAGAGAGAAAAGAAAAGAAAACACAGGGTGGTTTCCATATGGCAACATTGATATGATGCCATGCCCTCTCGCTAGCATTTGATCCAACATTATATTATTTTTACCTACGGGCTTAACGCTTTCCCCTTGATTATAATAATAATAATAATATATTATTTTTGACATTTTTTTTCACGCTAAACGACGAAAATGTAAAAAAAAAAGTCTTAATTGTTGTTTTTGGTTTTGATCATTCATTAGACGCAGCTGGGAAGTCGTTCCTTCACGTCTCAAAATAAATTTTTCCCAGGTTATGAAGTTCAGTAATGGCGGTAGCCAAAATATAACAGCAATGAATTCGTTTGGTAAATTCTGACTTGCAAATGATAAGGAAAGCGGCTGTTTGGTAAAGAAGCTGATGATGAATATAACAAACCAAAAAGTGTTAATGTAATAGTTTACAAAGCGGATAAATTGAAGAATGAGACACTTGTGCAAGTGTCTCATTCTTCAAGAAGTGTTAATGAATCGAAAATATTTGAGAAGTTTTAAAAATAGTCGAGACAAATACAGGAGAAGGGAAATGGTGGTTGCAAGTTCGACCTCCCTTTGGAAAGTAGACCTATTGTAATACCCCTTAATTTTTATATTCTTCTGTGTATCATATCACGTCCCTGTCAGATGCATCGTCTGAATGTCCCTTTCCATAATAACATTATTATAAAGGGACTGTGTACATGCCCTGTACAGGTTAGCAGAGGTAAAATTACTGAAGTGTTTTATCGAAGGCAAACTATATACAATTTTCTCAAGTTTTGGCTGCATAGGACTGATGGTTTCAGCAGCTGTGCTGTGGGACCGCCCTGCGAGTGTGCGCCTCAGGCACCCACAACACCAAAACTAATAAGAACGTCTGCTGCTCTGCAGAAATACAGTTCTATATTGTTTAGAAATTATTTTGCCTGAATATGGGAGGAATACTTTTTAATTTATACACGTTTTTAAGTTTTGGTTTCGACAATTTGAGTTTCCCCTTTATCCAAAAAAATTTTGCCTTGTGAGTACATTAAAAAATAGGTATGTGCAACACTTGGGTATCTGTTTGAAGACGTTTCGGAAACTACTGTTTTTTTTCAGTTCAATACAGAAATGATACACGTAGAAGCTGAGGTTTAGTCCCACGTATTATTCTCCATGACTGATGGATTGAATTGAAAAGTCCACTGGTTGGCGAAACGTCTCAAATTGATACACCCAAGTGTTGAGCATGTATCCGATCCCATATCTTGTCGGTATTGTATACCATTACACTGATTATCTGTCCACAATCTCTTATCTTTGCGCCTTCTGGGCTGGGTCGATTTTTATTTTTTATTTCCATGCCTTTCTCTCAGAAACCTAAGTTCCAGTCATTCTATTTACCATCCCCTTTAACACAGTCCGTTTGATAATTATTTTCATACCAGTTTTCAGCATTCAATATAACACAAGAAACAAGAAAATACAGCTGCCAATGACACTCGGAGTTGGACTTCCTCTCTCTATGTTATTTGTGAATACTAAAATGCTGCGCTTTATTTCGGTCACCATAATTACGGAAGGAGATTTACAGACTTGGTGGTACCCAGCGGTAAACGATTAATGTTATATCCCGGTACCCATCCCCCCCCCCCTCCAAAGAAAAAGTAAATAATAGAAATGTCAAAGAACCAATAAATTGTCCACTTATTGTGAAACAGATAGACAGTAATAATAAGCTATATAATATGTCAAGATATCATATTAATGAAAATAACAGACATATTAAGCAGCTTTATCGTTACTTGCAAATATAGGGCCCCTTTTGGGGCTTAGGTTCTTAGGCCTTTTGTGTATCCATATGCTCTTGTGTTACCGTCCACAGGATGGATATGGGGCATACAGTAAACTAGTCACTTCGGTGGCAAAATCTAAAATCTAATCGATGAATTTATTCTGCCTTGTAAGACCAAGTACTTATGGTTTAATCTAGCATAACGCACAAGAGTTGCAATGTGACAAGTAAACGACATTTGTGCAACGAATGTGTGTACCCATGTACCACCACCACTCCTGACGGGAAACACTTGTCCTGTGTCTTGTCAAACCTTACCTAACCTAATTCCAGATATCATTCTCCGTGTACTTGCTCACTAGGTATCTTGTCTGCATTCGTGTATCAATAATGACGGTGTTCCAGACCTAAGGGACGCACGCCATTAGTTTTTCGCAAATCAAAAAACACAATTTCTGTTACAATACTGAAAAAACTGCTTACTGGACGAACCATCCACCACAAGAACGATGTTTGACAAGTTGTATAATACAGAGAATGATTTTCTTGTATATAGGGGAAAGCGCTAACCCGTTGGGGTCATACAACACCTAGGTATGGGAGGAAATCAGGTTCGATCCAAGGAAGGGAAGGCAAAGTTCAACTCCTTGAATCAAGAGCTTCTCATTGGCATCCAGGAACCTCCCTTGAGAGATAGAATACAGAGAAATGCGTAAATTAAATCGTGCGCGACATTAGGCAACCTTTCTTGATAGTTTCGCTCACCAGGCCAATGTTTCGCTCACCTGGAACTTTTTCAAACCCACATTTCGCTCACCAGAAAAGTCAACAGTTCCAATGGATGAATAAAGCTCCTGGTTAGCGAAACACTACATTAATAAAGCTCCTAGTGAGCAAAACGTCTCCTAATAAAATCATAGCAAATGTGAACGTTTCATACACAGGAACATTATTACGGTATTTCTCATCTGACTTAGTTAACTTGGTGTTCCTCATCGACACATTTAGTTGATTTTTTCATACATTAATATATTCATGCGGAGCCGCTAAACCGTAAGGGTAATTTAGAGTCCAGGGAATGGGCGTTAATACGGTTTGATTCAATGTGATGATAGCTTAAATTCCTTGGTTCAAAAGCCTTCAACAGATAGTGCTCAACCAGTCATCAATAATACAAAGGCGCAACTGAAAATAAAAGGTCTTAGGTGATATTTTGTTTTGGTCAACGAGGAATGTAGACGACAAAGAAAAAGGAAAAGAAGACGAATAAGAAAAAGACGAAGAAAAATATATACGCAGGTGCCTCTCCGTAATCCCCGCCTAGGCATGATTTCCGTGTGCCTGGGTTTGTAGCCCAGGCGCTGGGAAGGTGTGGAGGCCGTAGGCAGATGCTCCGGCCTCACTCTCTCGACAGCGGCCGTGTAGACAACTCCTTCCTTCCTGGTCCATGGCTTTTGGCTGCCCCTTTCCCTCGTTGCCTGGTATACCCTCGGCCAACGGTCTAGTCGTGAGTTTACAGTATCCTGCTCGCCAACTACCACGCCAATCTGCAATAACGGTAGACTGTCCCATACCGGGCACATCTACATACCCCCATTACAAATTGGTGACGGCGTTGGGCCCAGCACAGTGAGTGAGGGGTCCCAAGTGGAGGGCAGAGTCGGGCCCAGCACATCGGTTTGCATCCTCTACATCCACGAATTTACGGAGTCCAGATCCGTACCAGCACGCTGCAAGGCGAGATAGGAAGCTTTTCGTCCATATTCAACTCCATAGAAGAAGAAAAGTAAAGACAAAAAAGATGAAGACAAAGAAAAGGGTGGAGAGAGAGAAAAATAAAAAAAAACATAAGACAAAGGTTGAGTCAAATGCAAGGACGAAGGAAAGGAAGAGACGGACGAAGAAAAAGGCGTAGACAGATGCAGACAGAGACGAAAAATATACTAAGAAAGACGAGGAAAAGAAAAATAGACGAACAAAGAAAAGACGGAGAAAATACCGAGAAAAGAAACGAAGCAATGCGAAGAAAGTGAGACGAGGAAAAAGACGAAGACAAAAACGAAAATAGAAAATACTGAATAAACAAGAACATCACGCAATCTCTATTGGTCAACGAGGCGAGGTTATCGAGTTGCCTATGGCTGGCCGGGCCGGGAGATCAAGTGAGCCGCGCGACAGTGTTACAGATGATCACAGCGGGGAGGAGCAGAGGTTGTCCAAGTCGCCGCCGCCGCTGCTGCCGTAGCCGCGCCCAGCTAGGAGGACCGCTAGCAGCAGCTTGAGTCTGTCTCTCTTCCGGTGCCTTACCCTTGTGACGTAAACCTTGGAGGAGGAGGAAAAAAAAAACCCGCAGACGTACCGGATCTCCAGGTTGTGTACCTGCCGGTCACCTACGAGAGGCGGGTCACCGAGGTGGCTGACCCGCCTCGTCCCGCTCACACACCTGAAGCGGTTTTCGTAGAGTTCATTCATGGTTTCAGCAGCGTTACTCCTTAAAATAATGAAGGGATGTTAAGAGGCCCTCAGCAAGCTTTCATTTTAACGACGTTTACCTCCAGTTAAGAGCTTGATCAAGCTTGTATAAAGCTCTGCTTAAGAGCGAAACTGTCACAATAGTGGCTTGCTCTGCACCTGGGCCTTCCCGTCAGAGTTCATTCATGCTTTGTGTCGCAGCTAAGCTCCCCGTGGCTAGCTCCGCACCCTTGCAGTCGCATCAGAGGGAGGGAGGGAGGGGTTCATTTTTACCTGCATCGGAACATATGTATAAAATGCGTAAGAGAGAAAGAGAGATTATTATAATCAAAAGAAGCGCTAAACCACAGGAGAGAGAGAAAAAAAAAGAAAGAGGGAAAGAGCGAGCGAGCGTTTTTATCAGTTGTCAATAGACACGCGGCCTGTTTTTAACCGCTGCGTCGCAATATATATATATATATATATATATATATATATATATATATATATATATATATATATATATATATATATATATATATATATATATATATATATATATATATATATATATATATATATATATATATATATATATATATATATATATATATATATATATATATATATATTTTTTTTTTTTGCATTTGTAGTTATATTAGTGCACGTCACCAATGGCGCCTTGGGTGAGCGTGGTTTGTTGTCATTGAGAAGTACACAGTGGTGCTCGCTCACCTCAGGCGACCACTCGACTCCACCATGAGAACACATCACCCTCAAAACTCCCAGCAAAGTATAGCAATCGGTACGATACCTTCAAAGGCCTGGTAGACTATTACCTGGAATAAGGTTATATTCACAACGATGAACTTGACCCCCGTAAAGGGTTCGTTGGGGTTGTGAGGGATGGGGGGGGGAATTATGGCGGAGGTAGTAATCAGATTTGATGAGTTTCGAGTCGTTCTACCCTCGGAGCCCGGCCATGGGACAGACTCGTCGGGGTAAGGCAGCTACAGCTCCTGGGATCACGAATGTGTCATCAGCCTCAAGGAATTTCTCTTCATAGTATTAATAAAATATATATCAGCGTATATACACAGGTGTATATCTATATGAGTAAATACACAGAAGTATATCTCGCAGCGTATGTACACTGAGGTTCACATTTGTATATCTACATCTAAAGATATTTTTATTAAAACATGGCATCTTTAGGTGTATATACCTAAAGATGTATATCACTATATATATATATATATATATATATATATATATATATATATATATATATATATATATATATATAAGAGAGAGAGAGAGAGAGAGAGAGAGAGAGATAGAGAGAGAGAGAGGTGTGGGTCTCACCGTATACACAGACTGCCCAGGAATGCCCTAAAAGTATGCTCATTACTATTTATTGTATTCATTTAGAAGCGGGTACTTAATCACTGATATTCAGCACCTCGATAGCTTCTTAAAGCCAGTTCCTGACCAGCCGGGCTGTAGTTTGTTGGACTGTGTGGGGCCAGCACTAACAGCCTGGTTGATCACACCTTGATCCACAGAGGGGCCTGGTTATGGATCGGGCCTCTGGAGCGTTGACCCTCGGAACACCCTCCAGGTAGGCTCGGTAGGTAGACCAATACATCAACGGTAGCTTAATCACGGATATTCTGTAATGGTGCGCCAACGGTAGGTTAATTACTGATATTCTATTGGTACGTCAACGGTAGCTTAATCACAGATACTCTGTAATGGTGCGCCAACGGTAGGTTAATTACTGATATTCTAATGGTACGTCAACGGTAGCTTAATCACTGAACGGGTCATCAAATATTGCAAAGGAGCGTTAGAAGACTAGTCTGCTGGCCTCTATATATAGTACTTCCTCCTCTTCTTTTTTTTAGTGTGACTTTGTAAATTGTCCAAGTCGGACCGAAACGTCGTCGTAAGCTCCTTTCTTGTGTGTGCGGGTTGTGTATGTAATGTTCCTAAACGGACTAACCACCACACTTACCCCATCATTAAGCTACGATGTCGTCTCGCTAACAGTCGAAAATACAGACTCCGTCTCAACTTCGAAACCTGCTCCGTTCATGGCGAGATCTGGCGTGGCGAGGTGAAGGGAAAGGCAACGTATTAGAGCCTAACATGGTGAGCTCGTGTCATACTCGGTGACCCATAAACACCGCATAATGAGAACACGGGTTCTGAGCTTCGACCCACTGTTGAGGTGTACACAGACACGCCCTTCTGCTAGGTGCTACACCCAGTGCCCAGTCAAATTAACCCACGTTAATGAACCAAGCTTTGTTTGTATTATATATTTTACAAGCTGAGAACAACTAAATATATCCAGTAACATTAACCTTCTCAATGCATTTGAAAGTTGCTTAATGTACAATAACTCAGCTGATTGTAATATTTACAGGCAGAGACTATAAAAATAATCAGAAGGTATATCTCGTAACATTTTCAATAATTCTAATATGAAGTTCATTTCTCTAAATCCGATAAAATTATTTAAAATTCTGAATAATAAGTCAGTAAATTAGAATAATTACGCGAAAGATTTGTCTGTAAATATAGCCAGCTCTTCCACTCTGAAAAACCTGCTGTAAATAATTAAAATTTAGAGACTTTGACTGATGGTCTCACAAAACAAGATGAAACGACCTTAGAGCAAAGCAGCTTTTTTTTTTTTATCTTCAGGAAGCCATCTTGAAATAGAATTATTTATGATTGGGATTACATTTCAGGAACGACTTCAAAAAACGTTGCTAAGTTTACAGGTGGAGAGGGGGGGGGGGCCGGAAGAGCAATGGCAAAGAGGAACTTTACTGAGACGTTTCACCTGTGGAATTAACTGTTCTGATTTTTTTTTCCGCCTGTGGATTGACTCAAGAAGCTTTTACAACGGGCGAAATGTTTCAAAGTACCTTTTTGCAAGTGTTTGTCCTTCCTCCCCAAAAATAGGAAGTGTATTTTACGTCTATATTTCGGCAAGTGGAGTTTGCACTATGAAATCATTCTATTTACATTTCAATCTCATTGCTTTACGCAAAGCGGGGAAAACATACAATGTGCTACAATGTAAACTATTCAATATTTGCATAACATTTCCATTGTTGCACGTTGCCTGTAACGACAACTAAGAGGTTATAAGACGATGATATAATTTAAGTCTACATCAGAGTTACATTCCCGGAGCTTGTAACATAAATATTCATGAAGAGAAAATTATTAGACAATATTAACTCTTCGTGGTTGTGTCGAGAAGGGTCTTAACTCAGCGCTGAGGTCTTTATTGCACGGATATATCACTTTAATGGAGAGTCTTTACCTCTATGCTAATTGTCTTACCGGGAATTAATGTAGACTTAGTAGTGAGCCTCCCCAGGTAGGTCTATGGTGGTCCTCAGGTTAGGGACCACCTGAACTCTTCGCTGTGGCTCGATTGGGCAATATTTAAGGATTTTTTTTTATTTTGAAGACAAAATGACTAGTGACCCAGGGGTGGGGAACCAGCCTGCTAGGGTGTGACCTTCTCAATGAATCAGAATTATGCATAAGAAATACCTTTGATTTTTATTGGAAATACATTACCCCTCAGGATTTAGTCCTAACCGACCAAATGCGACTTTAATGCGGCCTTCCATCCTAAAAAGGTTCCCCACCCCTGGCCGTCACTAACCTATCAAACCACGGTTCGGGTGGGGTTAGAACCCATGGCGGGTAAGTCATAATTTATGTTGAAAATGGTATGAAATACCGACACGTTGATGAGTAAGACACATGTGCAACAGTTAGGTATCTTCATTGTTGAAAAGTTTCGCCCACACAGTAGACTTCTTCAGTCAAATGCAGAGTCAGCAGGTGTAGTAGTGAAATGAAGATGTAATCAGTCTTTCAACATTGGAGGAAAAGTATTTGAGGTGGTCAGTCCCTCAGCCTGGAGAAGAGCTCAACTCCATGGTCAGGAGTTCTAACCGCACCCGTACCCTGGTTTGTTTGCAAGTGTTTTATTGTATTTTCATGACTGTCCTATCCTATTGTATTTTCAAGACCGTCCTATCTTCGTGTTGCAACCTCCCTGATGCTGCACTATTTTCGGTCAACTAAATATTCCCTACGTCAAAATTCGTAATTAACGCCGGCAGGTACGGGAGACACCAGTATGTCATTGACAAGGCATTTATCGAAGATATATTTCGCCCACTGGTGGCAGAATGAAACGCAGCCCCTGCTGGGCGAAAAGTATTCTCGATATTTTGATAACCGCTTACGCATCTCTCTCTCTCTCTCTCTCTCTCTCTCTCTCTCTCTCTCATCTCTCACACACACACAAATATGAATATTTCCTTTATATCCCCTACCCCTCAAAGTTCCCCACCCCTCAAAATCCCCCACCCTTCAAAATCCCCTACCCCTCAAAATCCCACACCCTTCAAAATCCCCTACCCCCTTTTTCACGTAAAGCGGTTAAATATTAATCTGAAATTTCTAGGACAGTTGAAGGATTCTTGATCCAACGAATCGATTTTATTCTTAATCGCGAGAAGCGTTAAACCCGCAGGGGTGGTATGCCCCCCCTTGGGGGGACATGGAAGCATTCAGATTCCATCTAAGGGAAGGATAATTCCAGTTCTTCGAACCGGAATCATCATCCTGTTCCTCGGATCAACCCTCATTGCCCCTGGTGCCCCACTGAAGCGCTGAAACTCTTTCTGGTTTGAAGGTTACCCAGAAAACTATTGTTTGGATGTGAGCCGTAAATTTTGAGAGGTTATTTGAAGCAATTTTCAGCCAGGTTATGTGGCCTGTGGTTTTGTCTGGCCCTTAAAAACAACAAGCATTGGAAAAACCGGCATGGAAGAAACAATAGGCATGGAAAAAACAATAGGCATGGAAAAAACAATAGGCATGGAAAAAACAATAGCCATGGAAAAAACAATAGCCATGGAAAATAGGCCTGGAAAAACAATAGGCCTGGAAAAAATAGGCCTGGAAAAACAGGCCTGGAAAAAACAGGCCTGGAAAAAACAGGCCTGGAAAAAACAGGCCTGGAAAAAACAGGCCTGGAAAAAACAGGCCTGGAAAAAACAGGCCTGGAAAAAACAGGCCTGGAAAAAACAGGCCTGGAAAAAACAGGCCTGGAAAAAACAGGCCTGGAAAAAACAGGCCTGGAAAAAACAGGCCTGGAAAAAACAATAGGCATGGAAATAAAAAAAACAAATACAAAAATAGACAATAAAGTAGGTAAAGAATATAAAAAAAACAGAAATAAAACCAGAAATAAATAAAAGCAATAGGGAAAAACATGAGAAAGCGTGGAAAGTAGAGAAACGATAGGCAAATAAAGAAAAAAATAGACAAACAAAACAGGCAAACAAGACAAACAGGCAAATCAAAAAATGTAAATAAAATAATACAGAAAATAAGTAAATAAAACATTAAACAATAACAGACAAATAGACAAATGAGAAGAAAAATCGTGAAAATTAGACACATGCAACATCTGGGTATCATTATTGCAGACGTTTCGCCCTCCAGTGGCTTTATCAGTACTAATTCAAGGACATAATTGGAAGACAGTAGAACTATATATATACAAAAGATGAGGTAATCAGTCCCTCAGCCAAGACTGAGAGACTGATTACCTCATCTTTTGTATATAGTTCTACTGTCTTGAAGTTATGTCCTTGAATCTGTATTGATAAAGCCACTGGAGGGCGAAACGTCTGCAATAAAGATACCCAGATGTTGCATGTGTCTAATTTTTATCATGTCGGTGTTGTATACCAGTCATGTACAAAAAAAAAGTCAAATATGGACAAAAACAATAGGTAAAAATAATGAGTAAATAAAAGCAAATGAATATATAAAGACAATTGACAATAACTTGGGAATGTGGGGAGGGGTGCAGGGGGAGGGTTAAGGGGAAGAGGGTTTGAAGGAGGGAGGCGGAGAAGGGAGAAGAAGAGAGGGAGGGAGATGGAGGAGGGAGTAAGGGGAGAGGGATGGAGGAGGAAGAAGAGTGGAGAAAGGAAGGATGCAGAAAGAAGTGACGAGGGAGGAGGGAGGGGGAGGGAGGTAAGGGGAAGAAGTAGGGGGAGTTGAGGGTGCACTCGGGGAGATCGAGGTGAGGGAGGGAGGGGAGGAGTTTAGGGGCAAGCGGAGGAGGGAAATTTCGAAAACACCCTGACAGACCTGAACGACCCTTGCGGCTTTAGCGTTTTCCGTCAAGTACCTTCAACACTACCTCCTGTTATCAGTGTTATAATGTTTATTATTAACACTGAGGGGAGAGGGAGGCGCTAAACCCGCAGCGGTCACACACCACCGTGTTACGAGAAAAATCAGATTAGATCCGAGGGGAAATACCTGGCTCAAATCCTTGGATCAAGAGCATCTCAAAGGAATCTCCCCAAACAGGGGATTACAGTATCTCTGACCGCTGGTGTTAAGAGTCAGTTGCAGCCCTAACGACCCTCGTGTAGTTGATAAGCTTTAAACCCAATAAACCTAAACCAGATGCATTATAATCATATATACACCGACGAGTATTTATATCTCCCTGTACAGCAACTCAGTTTATTTTAATCCCCAATTTATTGAGTGAAGTATCTTGACTGGTGGTGAACAGGTGACATGCAACCTTGATGACCCTCGTATGGTTCTGGATGACCTTTAAACCTAGTAAACCAGTCGACCAACAAGTGAAAATTTTGATGCAAATGTTGATACAGAAGCAGTTGTTTTCTTAAGATAAAAATAATTCTTTTTGAGACCATAAAGTAAGATTTGTGTTGATGTTGCACAGAAATTTTAGTCTTTTTTTTGCCCACTGCATATTTTTATATTATATACAAAGTCCTAAAATAGTTTACTTTTTTAGCGCTTTGCATATTGTTTCTATCAAATCTACACCATTTTTCAACTGTGGTGATCAATTCACTATTATGTAAATCATAATCACGAAACAAGTAAAGCTGTTCAAAGTATTTTTCACATTCCACAATCTATATTCGTAATTGGTTCTGTATCATCGACAATGCTAAATTTACACGAAAGGGAAAATATCCGCACCATTTAGGCCGAGAGAGATGCCGGGTTCTTAAGTCAGTATTATTATAATCATACAGTATTATTATAATCAAAAGAAGCGCTAAACCACAGGGGCGTCATACAGTAGAAACCTCTTCCCTCTAGATATAAACCATTCAACACTCACGGGTTAAAGTGACCCAGTGTCAAGAGGCACAGAAAACAAAAACGAGATAGTTTTTAATTGTTAGCACTACTACTACTACTACTACCATAATAATACTTTCATTCTAAGCTAACGAAATAGTACACAAAATTGAACTTACTTCTTGATTTTCGGGTATTGTTTTCCTGGCACTGGACTGATCTAGCACCTTATTTTGGCAGAAAAGCGTTAATATCCACATGATTTTCCCCACAACACAAGCACTGCTTAATCTTTTTCTTACGTCTACTCATACTCATCACTGAAATCACTCTGAAATGCGGAGAAAATAGCGAAATAAGTACTCAAAGAGTCCCGTAACAACACACTCCTTTACCTCAACCACTAGACTGCTCCATGAGTGAGTCAATTGTCTCACTCGAGGAGCTCGTCAGGAAGTTTTAATGGTTCACTGATGAGGTTTGAAACCTATCGGCTGCGCTAGGGTTATTAAGGTTGCATGTAACCTGTTCACTACCAGTCAACAATACTTTAATCACTAAAATAGGGATTAAAGTATATACGTATATGTATATACACTCAAAGACCTACACGTCACTGACTATACGAGTATATATATTGCTGAAGTTCGGGGCTTCAGTCACTGATTAGGGAAAGACGTGTTAAGGAGGGGGGAGGAAGTGGGGAAAAATAAAAGGGAAAGGGTGTGGCGGGGAAAGAGAGGGAGTGACAGGGGGAGGAGGAAAAAATATTTGCACTTATCTATGCATTGCACAGCATTTAATAATTTAATAAATAATTATTCGGAAACAATTAAACATTTATATAAATTGTTTTATTCTCTCTTCATTTTCTTCAGTTTACTTAGAATTTTTCTTCTCCTCCCGATGACAGCACAGCTGTAGTGTGTTGTCACTGTTCAGTTATGAGCAGTGACAACACACTACAGCTGTCACTGTTGATCACTTCTTTGACTCGTCGTCTCACTGTTGTCACTCTTGTATTGGTGCAGTGATGTATGTTGTCACTGTTGTCACTCTTGTTGTGTTGGAGCAGTGATGTCTGTTGTCACTGTTGTCACTCTTGTTGTGTTGGAGCAGTGATGTCTGTTGTGTCACTCTTGTTGTGTTGGAGCAGTGATGTCTGTTGTCACTGTTGTCACTCTTGTTGTGTTGGAGCAGTTGTCCTGTTGTCACTGTGTCACTTATTGTGTTGTCTCTCAAAGTGCTAGTGTCACCCCTGCTTTTCATTGGGGGGATGTTACATCGCCTGCCGAAAGCAAAAGACTCGGCAGGCGATGTAACATCCCCCCAATGAAAAGCAGGGGTGCCACTAGCACGTTGAGAGACAACACAATAAGTGTCAGGGGCCCAAGACTATTCAACTGCCTCCCAGCATACATCAGGGGGATTACCAACAAACCCCTGGCTGTCTTCAAGCAGGCACTGGACAGGCACCTAAAGTCGGTACCTGACCAGCCAGGCTGTGGTTCGTACGTTGGACTGCGTGCGGCCAGCAGTAACAGCCTGGTTGATCAGGCTCTGATCCAACATGAGGCCTGGTCACAGACCGGGCCGCAGGGGCGTTGACCCCTGGAACTTTCTCCAGGTAAACTCACTCTTGTGTTGGTGCAGTGATGTATGTCACTACTGTCACTCTTTTGTTGTTGACGTGATGTCTGTTGTTACTCTCGTGTTGATACACAGTGATGTCTGTTGTTACTCTCGTGTTGATACACAGTGACGTCTGTTGTTACTTTCGTGTTGATACACAGTGATGTCTGTTGTTACTCTCGTGTTGATACACAGTGATGTCTGTTGTTACTCTCGTGTTGATACACAGTGACGTCTGTTGTCACTGCTCTCACTGTTGTTAACGCTGTGTCAGTAAAGAGACGTTGTGGCGCACATATACCTTACCAAACTGCTAGTATTGTGTACCAGTGAAAATGTAGTAAACTGACTATATCGTCCAGTATTCAGTTAAGAGTCATCAACTACGAGACCTTCAAATGTTTCTGCCCTTCAAGGAGGAGGAGGAGGCAGGAAGGGCTAATGGAAGTACCTTCAGGCTGGTGAAGGGGTTGCTGATCACCATCCTGCAACATTACTGGACTTAGCATACTAAAGCATCGTGGTCAGACTTGCTACAACACTGTGTGTGAGGTCCACACAGAGGCTACTATATCAGCAACTTCGGCTAACCTGACAGCTTCGCCTTCTCGTGCTGTTCCCAAGATTTATTAAACAGTAAAGATTTTTTTTTTTCATAAAGCGGAAGCTATGAGGATGTACTTAAACGAAAACGAATTCACATAAACGTGAGAGGAATTTAGATTTGATATGCTAGTGTACACACACACACACACACACACACACACACATATACACAAAGAAAGATCTCAATAGGGGATTCGAAACCACGTCATGGGAGTCTGGCAACGTTTCCCAAGTGGCATATGTAAAGGTGTATGTGTGTGCGTGAAAAGAGAGAGAGAGAGAGAGAGAGAGAGAGAGAGAGAGATAGGAGTACTGATACTCAAACACACAACTTATCCACAGAAACTCATTTCTATTCAAGTTAAACAGCATGCATAAAACTCTCCATCTCAGCAATGGTGCATCTCAGAATACAAAGATAATCACTACGGTATTCTTAAAAACTCAATCATTAGTAAAAAAATCAATCGCTCAATATACAGGCACACTGCAAGACTCCATAATCAATATTACCTCGCTATAATCAACAATAAAATACAATATCTACGCATACGTTTACTCAATAGGTTAATAGTATGCAATATAACGCAATAGACATCACAGCTACATAATCAGCTTTATTTATACCGCAATTTACTTCTTTTAAGAGACGTGTCGTACACGGTAATAAAGAGGCAGTAAGGTAGTCTTACAAATATATTCCTGTAGCACACACTAATATTGTAATATATATTTATTATTTTAGGACAATTATCGTATATATTTTGTTATTGTACACTAACTGTGAGAGAATCAGAGTGGTAACTCCGAACCTGGTGTAGATCTGCAAGACTCTTCCCACCTTCGACTCTCCTCCCATCTACGACTCTCATTTATGTCTTCTTCACCTCTCTGGGGATTGCCTTGATGCTAGTTAGGGGCTCTTGATCCACGGAACTATACTTGCACTCCCCGTCTTTGGATGGAACATGAATTCCCTCCATTATCCAAGACTCACCATCATGTCTCAACATTCTCCTGCATGACTCAAGACTCTTGCGTTCCCAGAGTCCGTTTCGTTTTAAGGATCTCGTTAACTCACACACACACACACACACACACACACACACACACACACACACACACACACACACACACACACGCACAAAAACAGCCAAGTGTCTACCGACAGGTACCTTTGCAGTATGATAACAAACACAGGAGACAGCAGGCAACAGTAGCAGGACTCCCCGCGTACCAGCACCAAGCACTCATATACTTAGGCTCACCCGGGCCTCGTAAAACAACATTATTTAGCCTCCTGGACTACGCCAGCACCCGCATTAACCTTCATAACGGCAGATTAGACAACGACGAAGCAGTTCACTTCGGTAATTATTATAATGAAAAAGATTCTTAATTAAAACAGAGGAACATATTTAACAGTCTCGTTGGAGTTATCACCTCTCTATTAGAAGGCACTTCAGTAGTCAGTCCCGCCGTGAATCTTATTAAAAGACGGATGCATATTAGTGAAAATTATTGGCTGCCTGCGTGGGGTATAAAAAACTTAATGTTGCCTGGGTGGTATATTTTTATGAGTATATTTGTGCATGTAACATTTAGCTTGAGGTATATACATGTTTGTTTCCCTGACTTATTGAGGAGTTTTTTTTTATTTTATTTTATTGCCCCCACCCCATCTTTCTCTCTTTCATTATCCTTCACTGTTTCATGCCAGCAGTGGTCGGAGAGCGAGGAGAGAACTTTCTTTATCTCTACCTTAACCATTTGATAATAGTAGTAGATAGTAGCAGATAGCCCTCTGCAAATAACCTGAGTGTAGACTATAAGTCTTTTGCAACTTGCCTTTCACATGCCTCTCTCTCTCTCTCTCTCTCTCTCTCTCTCTCTCTCTCTCTCTCTCTCTCTCTCTCTCTCTCTCTCTCACGGTCTCACACACACTGGTGTTTACAACAGGCGGGTCCACACAGGTGGGTCGGCCTCAACGATTACTAGGTTACTGTAAGCACATAATTACTAATCATAAATGACTGAGATACTGGGTGGTCTTACATGTTTAGACTACACATGCATACACAAATGTGTGTGTGTGTGTGTGTGTGTGTGTGTGTGTGTGTGTGTGTGTGTGTGTGTGTGTGCGTTTAGGCATTTTCAAAAAGAAGCCAAGAGTAAATTCAGTGTATATGAATTAATATAATTGATGCTAAATTTTACCTGATCTAAGCTAACTTGGGAAGGATTAATTAAGCTGAATTATATTACGTTGATTATAATAAGGTTGGATTAGATTGCTAAATTAATTTTAGTGTAAAATTAAAATAAAATAATTTAAAGCTATTTCACAAAATATCTAAGAATGATTGAGATAAGTTTTGTAGCCTCATTTTTGTTCCATGAAGTTTGGCTGGTATGATCGACTCCGCCTGTAACCACGACAGGTGTACGAAGCTAAGACGACCGGTTTCAGCTCCTAGGAACGACTCTTAGCTGTCAAACAACTCTAGTAGATTTTTGTTTTTGTTTGTTTAATTCATGTTAAAGGCTAAACCCATGTGGGTGAGTCAGCACAAGACGGGGTGGAGGCTCGATCCTCGATCCTCGATCCTCGATCCTCGATGCTTCTTATTAGTACTCACTTATATGTCCAAGAGCAGCAGGTGATTCAAAACCTCTTGGGTTACATCGCATCTTTTGAAACCATGCATATAGTTGGCCTCCACAGACATTCAGTTCTGTAAACCGCTTATTCCATTTGTTTTACCATTCTTGTCCTGAAAAAGTATTTCCTATGCAGTTATAGACATTCTTTTTTTATAAGCCTCTTTAGGAAATACGTTTCGTTGTTGTACGTAGACGTTTATTAGGTCAACATAAAAGTGAAACATTGTCCCAATAAAAGCTTTCTGTGCAACTTGGGTCACTGTTTTCATACCTGCCTGTAATACGCTATTTCATCCAAGTATTTCCTAGCATACTTGTTCCTCAGCTGGATGATCAACCTCCATCAATGTCCTCTCATTCTTGTCATTCTGATGTCATAAACATTCTTACCTTGTCCATCTTGTCAGTGCCACTAAATAACTTGTTTACCATGATCACTTCTCTTCTTACTCTTTGTTCCTACAGGGAATTAAGTTTAGTTCCTTTGCTCTTTCCTCGTTGCCTCCTCCAGTTGTGGAATGGGACTTGACTGGTGTGAGCCCCACACTGTGACACTGGCACCTCAGGAACAATGTTTAGGGTAATGGCTGCACTCTGGGCCTTTTCTTTGTAAGGTTCTTAAAACCGTTTTCCTCTCAATCGGTTGTTGGTCGCTGTTCGCAGTTTCTCATTCCCGTTCACAGGACTTTGCATTTTGTGACGTTGAAAGCCAGCAGCCACAGGTTGGACTATAACTGCAGTTTTTTTCTCCAAATCTTGCCTCTTCCTGCCCTCCTCCTCCTTTCTTACACTGCACATCAGCTTTGTAACCTCCGTGAACAATAGCGGGTATAATTCTCTTCGTTCACTTAGGTCGTTTACATACATCAGATGGGTGAATAGGTTCTACGACTGAGCCAAGAGCTTTATGTCCGCTGAATATTCTCTTTTGTCCTATCTGTCACACACTCCTTGATCCACTGATTCACGCCTGTCACCCTTCCTTGGATCACGAGCTTGTGGTTATCTTCCTTCCTGGGCATCACGTCATAGACCTTTAGTCAGTTTAAGAGTATGCAATCGTTCCACTCCTCTCAGTTCTGTTTGATTTCCGACAACTACAGTACTTGTAGAATCTCAGATACTGATTGAAAATTCTCCGTAGAAATTCTTGCTTGGGTTGCAGTTATGGCTTTCACTAACCTTCCCAGTAAAGAGCAGTTTCTGGTTGCAAATCTACATATGACCTTTTGTATTAATGGGGTTAGCGAGACAAACTGGTAATTTCAGAACGGTTTGGCTGCAGGTTACAATCTTGTTCACGTTTTAACAGTTGATTTCATTCATTCATTGTGAATGTATTAGTACATGCATTCATACATATGTATACAAACATGCATACATACAAACATACAAGTACAAACATTCAATTAATTCATATATATATATATATATATATATATATATATATATATATATATATATATATATATATATATATATATATATATGAAAAATATTAGTGAAAAAAAAAAGAAAATTTGCTTTTCACTGTAGTGTTTTTCCATATGTTCAGTCACTCGCTTTACTGTGATTTAAGTAGATACATACACACACACACACACACACACACACACACACACACACACACACACACACACACACACAACAGGCCTAGTGTCTAATCGACCATGTGCCTAGGACAAAATGGTAACTAAAACACGCACACACACACACGCATACCATGTGCACACACTAAGGTTTTAACACGCAAGTATGTATACGTAAGAGTAAGTATACATACACGAAGGTGTGCATACGTTTACACATCTATTTATAAGCTAAAAGCTTTATTCTTAACTTAATAACTGGTAAAAATTGCAACTCACTGTTCAACGTGAGCAACATAATATTTCGTATCTAATTAGTGAAGCTCGAATTATATTTGAATTTCTTTGCACGAAGATAATTCCAAATTATACATGATTTTTATAGGACGCGAGGCGAACAGGTGACGTTCCTCCCATAAGTTACTCTCGTGGGAGATCTTGTGGGATGTCTTGTGGGAGATCTTGTGTGATGCTTTGTGGGAGATCTTGTGGGATGTCTTGTGGGAGATCTTGTGGGATGTCTTGTGGGAGATCTTTTGGGATGTTTTGTGGGAGATCTTGTGGGATGTCTTGTGGGAGATCTTGTGGGATGTCTTGTGGGAGATCTTGTGGGATGTCTTGTGGGAGATCTTGATTTTATATATATTGTAAACTTCTCGTGGAATATTATGTGGAATATATCATGAAATATTTTGTGGGGCATCTCGAGGGCTATATTACGAAATATCTTCTGATATTTCTTATGAGAAATATTATAAAATAGCTTGAATATCCTGAGGGATATTCTAAAGAATATCCTAACGAATATCTTACGAAAGTGCTTGCATCCTAACGAATATCTTATGAAAGTACTTTTCAAAATAACTTTAGGTGAAACGTCGTATATTGACTTTTCTCCCTTATTACGCTATTCTCTACAGCTATTTTTTTTCTGAGAATTTATTTCCATGATAAACATCTGGTAAAAGTTTTAATTAGTTCCTGGTGAAATTTTTAATTAGTTCCTGGTGAAAATTTTAATTAGTTCATGGTGAAAGATTTAATTAGTTCCTGGTGAAAGTTTTTAATTAGTTCCTGGTGAAAGTTTTTAATTAGTTCCTGTTAAAAGTTTTTAATTAGTTCCTGGTGAAAGTTTTTAATTAGTTCCTGTTGAAAGTTTTTAATTAGTTCCTGGTGAAAGTTTTAATTAGTTCCTGGTGAAAGTTTTTAATTAGTTCCTGGTGAAAGTTTTTAATTAGTTCCTGTTGAAAGTTTTTAATTAGTTTTTGGTGAAAGTTTTTAATTAGCTAATGGTGAAAGTTTTAATTAGTTCCTGGTGGAAGTTTTAATTAACCAGTACCTGGTCAAAACTTTATTTAGCATCTGGTCAAAACTTTAATTATCACGAGAAAGCTTTGATTAATTGGTACCTGGTGAAAGCTTTTAATTATCAGCTGGCGAAAGCTTTAGTTATCAACTGGTGAAAGCTTTGATTATCGTCTGGTGAAAGTTTTTTTTCGAGACACTTCAATGGGAAAAAATGAACATAAATTCTATAAATCTATAAATCATGCCTTACAATTCTAAAAATTCTGTCTAAACCAAAATTCTGTACGAGAATAACACCGATTATTTTCTTTGGAATTTCCAAATTCTAAGGGGATAAGAGAAATGGGATAGGGGTTGCCTTAGTGCTGGCGAAGGGCTCTTGAGCCGAGGAACTGGAGATAGCCTCCCTTGAATCATATATGATTACCGTCCATTCATCCTCTTCTCAGCAGGACGCTGTATGTCACTTGCGTGTTTAGCGCTTCCCTGTGAATATAAGCATAATAATTATTGATTAATTGCATATGATGGCATCTGAGCTTGTTTAAGGGCGCAATGTAAAAACGAAAAGATCTACTTAGATCTTGAAAATGCTCTGAAGAGAGCCTTTGAAAAAGCTTTATCTTCACAATGAATTGTTTTGACAAGCTCAAGCATGAAAGAACTATTTGAAGGACTGAATGAGTCCATAACTAGAAGCAATGGAAGGAAACACCGAGGCAGAAGATACAACACGAATGCATGCTATTTTTTTCATGTACTACCATGTATTCTCATGCACTAACCCGGACGAAATTCTTTCACCTGTACCCCTGTATCACAATGGGACAAAAGTACTGAAACGAGGATTTTGTTCTCCCGTGAGAGAGTTGGAAGAAAGGTCGCACTGCTGACAGACATGGAGATGAAAACACGAGCTGCAGGAGCAAACTTTTATGACGACGTTTGTCAAGACTTAATAAAGCTCTTCACAGAGCGAAACATTGTTGTTCCTTTAGGACCAGATTCAAGCCTGCTCTTGAACCTGTGTCTTTGGCTTCACGTGTGAGAAAGCTGTTTGTATCTCCAGTAGCAGGTAAGGAAGGGGCCAACGCGCACTCGTTACCTCTCAGCAATGAACCCCTCATTGTTCACTTCTGACTAACGTAACAAGTTATTTTTCCGCCACACAGTTCAGAAATAATGCAGGTGCAAGAGGAAAAAAAAAACAATTGGTCTCTGAAACCTGCCGAGGAGCCGTAATTGCCATACTGGTCAGGAAGGCCCGTGTTAACACTAACTTAAGTAAATTGCGGACCTTAACTAAGACTCTGGAGACCAAATACCAGGTGAAAGGCGGACCGTGCCAAAAAATGTTCCCAGACAAGGATTTTGAGGCCGCAGGAGAGCCGTGACGAGAAACAACAACAAGGAGAATTAACCTGTGACCCTCGCACGAGCTCCACAGACACGGTTGGAGGTTCCGGCCAGCAGCTACAGGGGTAAGACACAGGGATGGAGGCTCCGCCCTGCAGCTACGGGGGTAAGGTACAGGGAAGGAGGTTCCGGCCTACAGCTTCGAAGGTAAGACACAGGGACGGAGGTTCCGCCCCGCAGATAGTTCCGGCCTGCAGCTATGGGAGTAAGACAACTGACTACCTCCACAACAATTAGCGAGCATCAGGCTTGTGTTGTGGTGAGAATGGCGGTGCTGGGAAAGCCCTCACATAAACAAACCGTGAAAAGTTGCAAGAGGGGAGGTGCTGGGATCGATCACATGAGGGAAAGTGCTGGGATAAGTCGCAAGTGGGGAGGTGCTGGGATCGATCACAGGAGGGAAAGTGCTGGGATAAGTCGCAAGTGGGGAGGTGCTGGGATCGATCACAGAAGGGAAAGTGCTGGGATAAGTCGCAAGTGGGGAGGTGCTGGGATCGATCACAGGAGGGAAAGTGCTGGGATAAGTCGCAAGTGGGGAGGTGCTGGGATCGATCACAGGAGGGAAAGTGCTGGAATAAGTCGCACTTGGGGAGGTGCTGGGATCGATCACAGGAGGGAAAGTGCTGGGATAAGTCGCAAGTGGGGAGGTGCTGGGATCGATCACAGGCGGGAAAGTGCTGGGATAAGTCGCAAGTGGGGAGGTGCTGGGATCGATCACAGGAGGGAAAGTGCTGGGATAAGTCGCAAGCGGGAAGGTGCTGGGATCGATCACAGGAGGGAAAGTGCTGGGATACCTATCAAGTGGTGCTTTTATGACAACCATTTGAAGAAATTATTAAATTAAGAAAAGTGAATGAAGGTGAAACCATCTTCACTCTTCCCTCGCAATCCACGGGGCCCCACACCAACATAGTCATCGGGGCCCCACACCAACATAGTCACCGGGACCTCACACCAACATAGTCAATGGGGCCCCAAACCAACATAGTCACCGGGGCCTCACACCAACTTAGTCACCGGGGCCCCACACCAACATAGTCACCGGGGCCCCACACCAACATAGTCACCGGGGCCCCACACCAACATAGTCACCGGGACCTCACACCAACATAGTCACCGGAGCCCCACTTCAACATAGTCACCGTGGCTCACACCAACATAGTCACCGGGGACCCACACCAACATAGTCACCAGGGCCTCACACCAACATAGTCACCGGGGTTCCACACCAATACAGTGCACGGGGTCCCCACAACACTGACACAGTACACGAGGTCCACACCAATACAGTGCACGGGGTCCACACCAACACTGACACAGTACACGGGGCAAACACCATCACTGGGAAATTTGTGGTCCTCGTGAGAGTTCACAGTCATAAACAGCAGGATAGATCTGGAGGCGGGGGCGTCCGTGGGGAATGCCAGTGTTGTATCTGAAAGATCTACAGCCTATGAATTTCTGATTATTCCCAAACCACAAAATTAAAAAAAAAGGGATTATTTCTTGCCTCGGCTTGTTAAAGATGTTCTGAGCTTACTGTGTCCTAGAATTATGATGACAGTTTCAACCTTTGAACATACATACTACTAACACACACACACACACACACAGTTGAAGACTCAGATGAATCACAGGGATGTTAGGAAGTATTTCTTCGGTCACAGAGTGGTCGGGAAGTGGAATAGCTTGGGAAGCGATGTAGTGGAGGCAGGATCCATACATAGCTTTAAGAAGAGGTATGATAAAGCTCATGGAGCAGGGAGAGTGACCCAGTAGCGGCCAGTGAAGAGTCGGGGTCAGGAGCTATGACTCGACCCCTGCAACCACAACTAGGTGAGCAACACACACACACACACACATATATATATATGTATATATGAAGGTAATTAAAGAACTATAGGTAAATATTTGAGGTTATCTATGAGTCTTTCACCTAAAAAATATTAGCTAATCTAATCGTACTATATTTTTCTCCCGTAAAATTATGTGTAGATCCCGAAACTGAATGAATTCATATAAAAACAAACTTTACATGAGGGGAACCTGGAATGAAAAAAAAGGAAGTTCTTTCAGGAACGTGAGAGTGGAAGTTAAGCCGCTGTTCTTAATGCAAATTTCTAACAACAATGCACATTTTAGACATTTCTTCATCTTTGCAGAAGACGCTGGAGCCTGAACAGGTATGAGCTGTGAATACGAAGTTGTTTGTGGCAAAAGTTGGAGCAGGTTACAACAACTGATCAAGTACGTCTCTTCTCGCTTATGTGTCCTCGTATGACACAAGAGAAGGTGAGGGAATGTTATCTTGCTTGCATGTAAAATAACACCCCCTCCCACACACACACATACACGCACACACTCACAAACACATACACACAGTCACACACAAACACATACACAGACAGTCACACACAAACACATACACAGACAGTCACACACAAACACATACACACAAATAATCACCTTTTTACTTTCTCTTCTATTGAATACCAATGGAAGGACATAGTAGCAGTATAGGAGAAGGGGGAACACAGTGGAAGGGTATAGTAGTATGAACACAGTGGAAGGGTATTGAAAGGGTATAGTAGTAGCAGCAGCAGTAGTAATAGTAGCAGTAGGAATACAGTAGAAGGGTATAGTAGTAGTAGTAGTAGTATGAACACAGTGGAAGGGTATAGTAGTAGCAGCAGCAGTAGTAATAGTAATAGCAGTAGGAATACAGTAGAATGGTATATTAATAGTAGCAGCAGCAGTAGTAATAGCAGTAGTAGGAACATAGTGGAAGGGTATAGTAGTAACAGCAGCAGTAGTAATAGTAGTAGTGGTAGTAGGAACGCAGTGTAAGAGTACAGTAGAAGTGGTACACACGGAATTTTCCATCCCTCTTTTTTTCTGAAGGAAAAGAAACGTTTCTTACATCAGCTCAAAATACAAAGATTTACTGCTGACAGTAAAGAAAAGACAGGAGCGGACCAAGGAACCTTACCATAACCCTGCGCTCTGTGTAGAGCTTTTTCAATTTATTCCATTTATTAAACTAATAAAGTTCAGCAAATGGCGAAACATAGTTACACTATAAGTTTTTTTCTGCACCTGTTTCTCGTCTTCATTACATCAGTTCACTATAATCGTTAATACAACTGTCTCTGATCGCGGGTTCTAACCCCACCCGTGTTATGGTCTGTCTTGTCCCACGAACACCACTCGTACACCTACTTACCTTCATTTCCAACAGATAACTACTGGGTTCAAACATCGTCCAGATCGTCCCACTTCGACCAGGATTCAAACTGGTGAGCGTCCAAGGTCATTCATAAACATCAAACAAGGCTTTGTTGTCATGCACCACGGGAAGGGCGCCCCACTGAGGAATTTCTCCAAACACCGCGCTACTGGCCAGCCCTGCTGCTCTCTCTCCATTGTTCCCTTCCCACCGGCACCCACTGATATATTTGGTAATAAATAGTAGCATCTTTGTTTTGCCTGTTGGGATTACTACTGCTAGCGACGTCAGTCTGAATGCACCTGTATGCATATACATGCTTTCATATGTATATGGATATATATTCGAGGGTCAAGACACAGAGGCACCTGGCGGGGATCCTATGTATGCGAATGGTTGTGTGCTTGCACATACACACACACACACACACATACACACACACACACACACACACACACACACACACACACACACACACAATATGTGGCTAGTGAAAGTGCACTCTCAGTGTACTCAACAACTAGTATCTTGAGTGATACTTGCTCGCGTGTCGAGTACTTTTGATCATTATTCGCTCCTCGTTGAAATTTAAGTGAGTGAGCTGTAGTTGCGAAGTTTTATTTACAATATAAAGATGTTCCTTTAACTTCTAATATAATATGGCACACTCGTTTATAACTTTACAAATTTCTTAAATATTATGAAAAAATAGTGACTATTAAAGAAAGTTATATATATATATATATATATATATATATATATATATATATATATATATATATATATATATATATATATATATATATATATATATATATATATATATATATATATTCAAACAAGTCAGATGCACATAAGAAAGGAGCACTGCAGAAGGTATACTGGCTGTTGCTCCCTGCTTCCAGTCTTCAGTATGCTCGTACTACTTTACTGCAAAACGAGTGCCTGTTATACATTTTTTTTTAAATTTCTTAATTAATCTATCGTAAATTCCCAAAATTAATAAGGGACGGATACCCTAACAAAACATTTACGGACTTACTTTTTTGTTTGTCAGTTATTTTCCATAAAGGTTTGTCAGATTGATGAAGATACGAGTTAAGCAGAGACTCAACCTTCTGGTTTATAGCACTGAAATGAGGAACATTGCTAATTATAACCGATTCCCTTATGTTCCTCTGTTGCTTCAGCCCATCAGTACTCAAGCATCGCTGAAAATCATCTTATGAGTCTCTGTATTTATTTTCTCCTGTGCTCACAGTTTCTGGGTTAATAAAGTCAACCTTTAAATAATTTGTATCCTTTGTAAGTAACACTTATCACACTCGGCGCAGAGAATCTTGTAAGTGTCAGCATTCATCTGGGATCTTCCAAATCTTTTTTTTTCTACGAATGTCTGAATGGAATTCGAACTGCTGAAGGCAATGTTCACATCATTAAGAGAGAGAGAGAGAGAGAGAGAGAGAGAGAGAGAGAGAGAGAGAGAGAGAGAGAGAGAGAGAGAGAGAGAGAGAGAGAAAATTCAAATAAATATGATATTATATGGTTTGTCTTGGCGTGAGAGCTAGAAGAAGCAATCACTCCATTCCTCCACTCACACAGTCTCTGTCTTCCTTGTACAGTCCACCTCTATAGTGTACAGTACCTCCCACTACTGTACAGTACCTCCCTCTACTGTACAGCATCTCCCTCTACTGTACAGTACCTCCCCTACTGTACAGTATCTCCCACTACTGCACAGTACCTCCCCTACTGTACAGTACCTCCCTCCACTGTAGAGTACCTCCCTCATCTGTACAGTACCTCCCTCCAATCCATGCTAACAGTTCTTGTACTTCCTTCCCTCATCCACTGTACAGTACCTCCCTCCTCTTATATCCTGCCTCCCTCTTGCTCTTCCTGTCTATTCACTCCATCACACACGACCTCTTGATGCCCTCTTACTCGACCTCCCCTGCCCACTCCATTCACCTGCCTCACCCTGTACCCACTCCCTCCATCTGCCCCATTCTGCACCCTTTCCATCCACGTGCCCCATCCTGTACCCACTCCGTCCACCTGCCCCATCCTATACCCACTCCGTCCACCTGCCCCATCCTGTACCCACTCCGTCCACCTGCCATCCCTATTCTGTACCCATTCCATCCACTCGCCCTACAATGTGCCCTCTCTCTCTATATTCCACCACCCTGAATTCACTCCCATTATTACCCCGAACTGTATCCTAATCACTCCTTACCCAATACAAAAACCCAGCATTTATTTCAGCATAAATGTTAGAGATGTTTCCCCTTTCGTCTAAATTTTCTATCACTTAACGATGACACAAAATGAATTACGAATGTAGTCTGTGGAATGGGATTTTGTTTTTAATAATTTTACTTGCTATGTGATTAATGTATATATGTGAGTGAATCAGTAGCGACATTAACAAGTTGGTTGTGGTTAATGGGGTTTCAACCCTATCGACTACACTAGGGTCACTAAGGCCGCACTTAACCTATTTTGACCACAAGACAAGAACACTTTAAACCCTGAAATAGGAATTAAAATAAACTATTAGCATATATACGCTGAGAGAAGTATATCCATGGTGCATATATCCTAAGGCAAGTTGATAATGATAGTAGAACTATATTAATGTTAGACACGGAATATATTTAACCCTAGAGAGGTTATATTTCTATATACCTCTATATACTTCTGTCCGCTATACCCGGTTACACTGTACTGGGTGATATACCTTACCTTTGATGTACCTTTGATGAGTTCCGAAATTTTTTTTTACTCAAGTAGCCCGGCCATGGGCCAGGCTCGTCTGGTGCTTGCCTGGTTAACCAGGCTATTGCTGCTAAAATACAAACGTTCTAATCAGAATTTATATACGTACAGTAGCGATAACTAGTGAGTGTGAGGTTGCTCACAATACTAGTGAGTGTGAGGTTGCTCACAATACTAGTGAGTGTGAGGTTGCTCACAATACTAGTGAGTGTGAGGTTGCTCACAATACTAGTGAGTGTGAGGTTGCTCACAATACTAGTGGGGAGTTGCTCAACAGTGAGTGAGGTTGCTCACAATACTAGTGAGTGTGAGGTTGCTCACAATACTAGTGAGTGTGAGGTTGCTCACAATACTAGTGAGTGTGAGGTTGCTCACAATACTAGTGAGTGTGAGGCTGCTCACAATACTAGTGAGAGTGAGGTTGCTCACAATACTAGTGAGTGTGAGGTTGCTCACAATACTAGTGAGTGTGAGGTTGCTCACAATACTAGTGAGTGTGAGGTTGCTCACAATACTAGTGAGTGTGAGGTTGCTCACAATACTAGTGAGTGTGAGGTTGCTCACAATACTAGTGAGTGTGAGGTTGCTCACAATACTAGTGAGTGTGAGGTTGCTCACAATACTAGTGAGTGTGAGGTTGCTCACAATACTAATGAGTGTGAGGTTGCTCACAATACTAGTGAGTGTGAGGTTGCTCACAATACTAGTGAGTGTGAGGGTGCTCACAATACTAGTGAGTGTGAGGTTGCTCACAATACTAGTGAGTGTGAGGTTGCTCACAATACTAGTGAGTGTGAGGTTGCTCACAATACTAGTGAGAGTGAGGTTGCTCACAATACTAGTGAGTGTGAGGTTGCTCACAATACTAGTGAGTGTGAGGTTGCTCACAATACTAATGAGTGTGAGGTTGCTCACAATACTAGTGAGTGTGAGGTTGCTCACAATACTAGTGAGTGTGAGGGTGCTCACAATACTAGTGAGAGTGAGGTTGCTCACAATACTAGTGAGTGTGAGGGTGCTCACAATACTAGTGAGTGTGAGGTTGCTCACAATACTAGTGAGTGTGAGGTTGCTCACAATACTAGTGAGTGTGAGGTTGCTCACAATACTAGTGAGTGTGAGGTTGCTCACAATACTAGTGAGTGTGAGGTTGCTCACAATACTAGTGAGTGTGAGGGTGCTCACAATACTAGTGAGAGTGAGGTTGCTCACAATACTAGTGAGTGTGAGGTTGCTCACAATACTAGTGAGTGTGAGGTTGCTCACAATACTAATGAGTGTGAGGTTGCTCACAATACTAGTGAGTGTGAGGTTGCTCACAATACTAATGAGTGTGAGGGTGCTCACAATACTAGTGAGAGTGAGGTTGCTCACAATACTAGTGAGTGTGAGGGTGCTCACAATACTAGTGAGAGTGAGGTTGCTAACAACACTATTGTACCACCAACACGCGGAGCTACCCCACTGGGGTTAATTAAAACGCTAACAAAACAATATCTGATGGTTTAAAGATAAAATAAAACAAATAATACCCAATACCCGCTAGCCGGACACAGTGTACCCCGTAACCATCCCAGAGTCACCCACCCACCGCCTATCCACTACCACCATCTACCCCACCCATCAACTACCCCACCAACCAGACGCTGTTATCTCCTCCCTCCAGTTCCCTGTGACTATAAAAACTGGGCGTGCGGGCGGGCGGGCGTGCAGGTGAACCCTAGGGCGCCACACACCTGCTGGACGCCCGTAAAAGGTCAGTCCTGCCTGGTCGTCATGGTTACCTCCGAACCTGACTCTGCAGATGACATGGCACGGTAGTGTGTTGGTGCTGTGTGTGTGTGTGTGTGTGTGTGTGTGTGTGTGTACAGGTGCGTGTACAGGTGTGTGTGTGCAGGTGTGTGAGGCGGTGTGTGTACTGATGTACACATATGTGAAGCCATTCATGAATTTGATGTAGAGATCTATTCAATACGATTCTGAAAAGGATCTCTGACTACGAGAACAGTGCCTGAGCTGCGCTCAGCGCCGGGAGGTCCGAACGACCCCACGGGTTTTGCGCATCATATATATACAAATTTTTTTTACAAGTATGTGTAAGGATGTATTTGACGTAGTGTGAGAGGAAACATCTGAGGTAACAGGTGCTAGGTGCTGAATACAGTGCTAGGATGTGCTGGTGCTAGGATGTGCTGGTGCTAGGATGTGCTGGTGCTAGGAT
>WNWK01000061.1:767500-815000 GCA_009830355.1 Cherax destructor | reverse complement strand
CAGAAGCCAAAAGCGTCCAGATGGAGTCACCATGGTACCCTGGAAGGATGGTAAGCATATTGCGTGTGGCTACACCTGTGTCTTTATGTTGGCTGACACTTACTTGCCATACTCTGAAGCAGAAGGGGGTGGGGCCGCCAGTTCCTGAGGATCAACAAATAAAGAGGGTTGCCACCTTGCTATAATTTCGTCCCAGTAGGGTCGGAGACCTTGGAGCATGAGGCAAGTGTGCTCTAAAATTCCTGAAAGAATTGGGTTAAAAACTCATCACAGAAACCAAGGACTCGAAAGTGGCCAGCTTCCTCTTTCAGAGACTCGGTGTTGCAATCCAGAGGGGAAATGCCTGCAGCATTCTGGGCACACGGCCCATGGCTGGATGGAGTATTTGAGATGTAGGCCCAGAGATGCCATTTATGTTGTTCTCCTTCCCATTGTATCTTTGCTAATACACACACACACACACACACACACAAACACACACACACACACACACACACACACACGCCCCCGGTGGCCTAGTGGTAAAGCTCTAGCTTCACGCACGGAGGGCCCGGGTTCAATTCCCGGCGGGGCGGAAACATTTCGAAGTGTTTCCTTACACACACACACACACATACATACAACAGGCCTAGTGTCTAATTGACATGTGCCTAGGACAAAATGGTAACTAACACACACACACACACACACACGCACACACACATACACACACACACAACAAGACTAGTCCCAGAGCTAAGGGGATTGTCCTACGAAGAAAGGTTAAGGGAAATCGGCCTGACGACACTAGAGAACAGGAGGGTTAGGGGAGACATGATAACGACATATAAAATACTGCGAGGAATAGATAAGGTGGACAGAGACAAAATGTTCCAGAGAGGGGACACAGAAACAAGGGGTCACAATTGGAAGTTGAAGACTCCTATGAGTCAAAGAGATGTTAGGAAGTATTTCTTCAGTCATAGAGTTGTCAGGAAGTGGAATAGCCTAGAAAGTGACGTAGTGGAGGCAGGAACCATACATAGTTTTAGGACGAGGTTTGATAAAGCTCATGGAGCAGGAAGAGAGAGGACCTAGTAGCAATCAGTGAAGAGGCGGGGCCAGGAGCTATGAATCTACCCTTGAAACCACAAATAGGTGAGTACAAATAGGTGAGTACACACACACACACACACACACACACACATATATATATATATATATATATATATATATATATATATATATATATATATATATATATATATATATAGAGAGAGAGAGAGAGAGAGAGATAGAGAGAGAGAGAGAGAGAGAGAGAGAGAGAGAGATAACATAAATACATTTTTTAAATTTTCCATCATAACAAATTTAGCAACTTTACATAACTTTACATAACGTTGTGGAAGTGATCGTAACATGTGACTTAGATTAAGCCAATTGAAACTATCTTAATTCTCCTGAGATTTAGCCATTATTATTTAAATCATATAAATAGGTGCACAACGAAATATTATGAAGTTTTAGCAATGAATTTATGTTTGGCCTATTTAATATTTTTTTTACTTTATAAACCAAGGTAACAGACACTGTTAATTTTACTACCACTGGAAACTATTTTTTTGTTTAGAAATATTAAATACTGAAGACGAGCTACTAATACGTATTTTCAAAGTCTTCTGTGACTGATTTATATATGACAGTAAGAGAGGAGGAGGAGGAGGAGGAGGAGGAGGAGGAGGAGGAGGAGGAGGAAGATAGCGGGCAGGAAGATGAGAGGTGATAGAAGTCTATACTTCCTGAGGTCAATTTTCAACAAGTTTTTCATGTGACGTATTGTAGTTACATGGAGGTGTATGACAGGAGACTCCTGGCCTCCCACGCTGCTCTCGTGTTATCAATAGAGGCTCGCTAATTGTGGGTCTTGTGTCCGCCTCGAGGCCTTCTGATAGAAGCAGTGGTGCCGTTGGAAGAAATTAATGTGCAACAGAGTCTCTAAATCCAGCCTCCTGACGCCTGCCAGTGCACGGCTCTTGTATTAAATGCCTGGGTGGTGGGCTATCTTGGTCATTAACATTGATTCAATGTAGTTACATGAAAGGGCGGAGAAGCAACTCTAGGATAAATGCCACCCAGAAAATGTAAGTAGAAGACCAATAACAAGAGTATAGAATAACGCTACCGGTACTTAATCCGTCGGTGTAACAAAGACTTTCGTTCACTTATCTCAAGGTTATACTTCCCCACATGAAAAAAAAATAAAATAAAGCAAAACATATGAGAAGCATCTCAAAGAGAATAAACCAGAACACTGGCAACACACACAAAGTTGGACCCGAGTGCATCGATTGACATAAAATTTTGTTCATTAACGTTTAGGTTTTCTTTGTATAATATCCGACTTAATTTTCATCGTATATAAAAGCATAATTATCTCCGTTTAATTTTATTTTCAGAATATATAAAAAACTATAATAGAAGACAATACATGCCCTTTTCGCCCTATTTAGTTAAGAAGATATTAAATTACAACAGTAGATCAACTATTTCAGGATAAAATTTACACATGTAAATGAAACTTAGTCGTTTTGCAATACTGCGCTTCTTCCTCACCATCAACACTGTTGCAACACATTAGCAATTTGGTGGATGGTGAGAAAGAGAGTGTACTATATCTGTACCAGGGGATACGAAAGAGTACCGTAGCTGTACCAGGGGATACGAAAGAGTACCGTAGCTGTACCAGGGGATACGAAAGAGTACCATAGTCGTAACAGAGGACACGAGAGAGTGTAGACCTGTAACAGAGGACACGAGAGAGTGCTGTACCTGTAACAGGGGACACGAGAGAGTGCTGTACCTGTAAGAGAGGACACGAGAGTGCAATACCTGTAACAGAGGACACGAGAGAGTGCTGTACATGTAAGAGAGGACACGAGAGAGTGCTGTACCTGTAACAGAGGACACGAGAGAGTGCTGTACCTGTAACAGAGGACACGAGAGAGTGCTGTACCTGTAACAGAGGACACGAGAGAGTGCTATACCTGTAACAGAAGACACGAGAGAGTGCTATACCTGTAACAGAGGACACGAGAGAGTGCTGTACCTGTAAGAGAGGACACGAGAGAGTGCTATACCTGTAACAGGGGACACGAGAGAGTGCTGTACCTGTAACAGAGGACACGAGAGAGTGCTGTACCTGTAACAGGGGACACGAGAGAGTGCTGTACCTGTAACAGAGGACACGAGAGAGTGCTGTACCTGTAACAGAGGACACGAGAGAGTGCTATACCTGTAACAGAGGACACGAGAGAGTGCTATACCTGTAACAGAGGACACGAGAGAGTGCTATACCTGTAACAGAGGACACGAGAGAGTGCTGTACCTGTAACAGAGGACACGAGAGAGTGCTGTACCTGTAACAGAGGACACGAGAGAGTGCTGTACCTGTAACAGAGGACACGAGAGAGTGCTGTACCTGTAACAGAGGACACGAGAGAGTGCTATACCTGTAACAGAGGACACGAGAGAGTGCTATACCTGTAACAGAGGACACGAGAGAGTGCTATACCTGTAACAGAGGACACGAGAGAGTGCTGTACCTGTAACAGAGGACACGAGAGAGTGCTGTACCTGTAACAGAGGACACGAGAGAGTGCTGTACCTGTAACAGAGGACACGAGAGAGTGCTGTACCTGTAACAGAGGACACGAAGAATATACACAAGTGCAGAACAAGCTTTTATTCTGGTGCCATTTCACTTTGTGGAAAACTTTATGAACTTCTACATAGAGCGAAACGTTGTCATAATAAAAGTTTCCTATATACCTGTGTCTTTTATCCGTGACTTTCTGCAGTGCGCTGTTGTATTGCAACACAGAGCAGTCAAACATGGTGGCACATGCTGAGGCAATATATTTATTGTTATATTGTTTTGTTTATGTTTGTGTGTGTACTCACCTAGTTGTGGTTGCAAACAGGGACACTTCGGAGTCTATTCCTTCTGTCATGTCGTTCACAAATACCAGAAACTGCACCAGTTGTAGTACTGATCCCTGTGGCACCCCGCTCGTTACAGGCGCCCACTCTGACACCTCGCCACGTACCATGAATCGCTGCTGTCTTCCTGACAGGTATTCCCTGATCCATTGCAGTGCCTTCCCTGTTATCCCTGCCTGGTCCTCCAGCTTTTGCACTAATCTCTTGTGTGGAACTATGTCAAATGCCTGTGTTAGTTAGTTAGTTACCATTTTGTCCAAGGCACATGTCGATTAGACACTAGGCCTGTTGTATATTTGTGTGTGTGTGTGTGTGTGTGTGTGTGTACTCACCTAGTTGTACTCACCTAGTTGTGGTTGCAGGGGTCGAGTCATAGCTCCTGGCACCGCCTCTTCACTGGCCGCTACTGGGTCACTCTCCCTGCGCCATGAGCTTTATCATACCTCTGCTTAAAGCTATGTATTGAGCCTGCCTCGACTACATCGCTTCCTAAACTATTCCACTTCCCGACCACTCTGTGACTGAAGAAATACTTCCTAACATCTCTGTGATTCATCTGAGTCTTCAGCTTCCAACTGTGTCCCCTTGTTGCTGTGTCCCATCTCTGGAACATTCTGTCTCTGTCCACTTTGTCAATTCCTCTCAGTATCTTATATGTTGTTATCATATCCTCCCTATCTCTCCAGTCCTCCAGTGTCGTCAGGTCGATTTCCCTTAACCTCTCCTCGTAGGACATACCCCTTAGCTCCGGGACTAGTCTTGTTGCAAACCTTTGCACCTTCTCGAGCTTCTTCACGTGCTTGGCTAGGTGTGGGTTCCAAACTGGTGCTGCATACTCCAGTATGGGCCTAACGTACACAGTATACAGGGTCCTGAACGATTCTTTATTAAGATGTCGGAATGCTGTTCTTAGGTTTGCTAGGCGCCCATATGCTGCAGCAGTTATTTGGTTGATGTGCGCCTCAGGAGATGTACCTGGTGTTATACTCACCCCAAGATCTTTTTCCTTGACTGAGGTTTGCAGTCTCTGGTCCCCTAGACTGTACTCCGTCTGCGGTCTTCTTTGCCCTTCCCCAATCTTCATGACTTTGCACTTGGTGGGGTTGAACTCCAGGAGCCAGTTGCTGGACCAGGCTTGCAGCCTGTCCAGATCCCTTTGTAGTTCTGCCTGGTCCTCGTCCGATTGAATTCTTCTCATCAACTTCACATCATCTGCAAACAGGGACACTTCGGAGTCTATTCTTTCCGTCATGTCGTTCACAAATACCAGAAACAGCACTGGTCCCAGGACTGACCCCTGTGGAACCCCGCTCGTCACCGGCGCCCACTCTGACACCTCGCCACGTACCATGACTCGCTGCTGTCTTCCTGATAGGTATTCCCTGATCCATTGTAGTGCCTTCCCTGTTACCCCTGCCTGGTCCTCCAGCTTCTGCACTAATCTCTTGTATGGAACTGTGTCAAACGCCTTCTTACAATCCAAGAATTTGCAATCTACCCACCCCTCTCTCTCTTGTCTTATTGCTGTCACCCTGTCGTAGAACTCCAGTAGGTTTGTGACACAGGATTTCCCGTCCCTGAAACCGTGTTGGCCATCGTTGATAAGCTCATTCCTTTCTAGGTGCTCCACCACTCTTCTCCTGATAATCTTCTCCATGACCTTGCATACTATACATGTCAGTGACACTGGTCTGTAGTTTAGTGCTACGTTCCTGTCTCCTTTTTTAAAAATTGGAACTACATTTGCTGTCTTCCATACCTCAGGTTGTTGCCCTGTTTCGATAGATGTGTTGAAAATTGTTGTTAGGGGTACACATAGCTCCTCTGCTCCCTCTCTCAGGACCCATGGAGAGATGTTATCCGGCCCCATCGCCTTTGAGGTATCTAGCTCGCTTAGTAGCCTCTTCACTTCTTCCTCAGTTGTGTGTATTGTGTCCAGCACTTGATGGTGTGTGTGTGTGTGTGTTAAAGCTGGATTAGACTAAAATTTGCTATATTTTTCTCCTAGGCGATCATATGTCACTTATTACTGCTGTAAAAGTCAGACCCATCCAAGGAGGACGACTTGATGTTCGTTTTGGACTCTTGATCTGGGAAGTTGGAGCTGTAGTTCTCTTCCTCTGATAAAAACTAATTGCCCCCGGCTCCCCCAGGCTCTACATGACACATACGGGCGTAGCGCTCTCCCGTACACACAATAATGAAATAAAAGGTTGTACTTCCTCTTTATTACCTTTCTCAAGCTGGCGTTCTTTGACCCAAGAATTTGCATGATTATGTGATTATCATATGTTTAGGTGATTATATATTCTTCCTGAGCCTCAAATGTGCGGTGAACCTTACAACCGCTTTAACAACCGCTTTAACAACCGCTTCAACAACCGCTTCAACAAGTGCTTCTCTTAACACTTAAATGAATATGTGTGTCTAGTTTTGAGCGCGTTCAGGTATGCATGAAAGGTCACACTAGAGAGGGAACATACTTATTAACTGCGTGAGCTTCATTCACAAGATTTTTTTTTTTTACCCCCTTTGATTAGAGTGTCTTCCAAGAAATGTTGTTGTATTATTTTCAACTGCATTTTTTTGGTTAGTACATTGTTAAAATACTCGTGGATATTCCCATCGCCTTACGGAAGTCTTCCATCTCAGGCTGACAGAATTCAGCACTACGTATGTAAATCCATCTTGTGTGACGGAATATGACAGGGGAAATATAGCTTTGGTTCCTACTGCGTAACTAACATACATAATAGGGCAGCAGCACACTGCTGATTTATCCAATTTTCGCTAAATAATAATAAAGAGTTTTGTTTCAGAAATGTTTCCTGATAATGGTGATTAATTTGTTACCGAAACTTTAATATTTATTAGAAAAAACTGTCTAAAAAGAGATTCCAGACTTATTCATATGCTGTATTGTTACTGGCTGTTAGATATTGTTACTGGCTGTTAGATATTGTTACTGGCTGTTAGATATTGTTACTGGCTGTTAGATATTGTTACTGGCTGTTAGATATTGTTACTGGCTGCTAGACATTGTTACTGGTTGCTAGACATTGTTACTGGTTGCTAGATATTGTTACTGACTGTTTGATATTGTTACTGGCTGTTAGATATTGTTACTGACTGTTAGATATTGTTACTGGCTGTTAGATATTGTTACTGGCTGTTAGATATTGTTACTGGCTGTTAGATATTGTTACTGGCTGTTAGATATTGTTACTGGTTGCTAGACATTGTTACTGGTTGCTAGATATTGTTACTGGTTGCTAGATATTGTTACTGGCTGTTAGATATTGTTACTAGCTGTTAGATATTGTTACTGGCTGTTAGATATTGTTACTGGCTGTTAGATATTGTTACTGGCTGTTAGATATTGTTACTGGCTGTTAGATATTGTTACTGGCTTTTAGATATTGTTACTGGCTGTTAGATATTGTTACTGACTGTTAGATATTGTTACTGGCTGCTAGACATTGTTACTGGTTGCTAGACATTGTTACTGGCTGCCAGACATTGTTACTGGTTGCTAGACATTGTAACTGGCTTCTAGTCGTTGTTCTTCACTACAAGAGGCAGTGCCTCGCCTCCAGACACTTAAGAGCTTTGCTCACAATCACATTCGTAATTTTTCCGAGGTTTTCAAAGCATATTGTGTACGTATTTATCACTAGTGCAAAAACATTGTATTAACTTACAGTCTTCTACAATGAAACTTCTCCTACGACCTTGATCGCTACACCAGCATGTCTACCTCTCTCCCTCTGCTGCTCTTAGTCACAGACATTTCACTGTTGTAAAAACATTCGGGTGGGTGGCTAATGGAGGCGCCTCAGACAGTGAATATCTGACGTAGTGGATCTTATATCCATATTTTTTAAACTTTGTGGTATGTTACAATTGGTTATTTTTTTATGGATAGAGCACAACCTAACCTATCCTATCCTAACCAATCCTAACCTAACCAAACCTAACCTAACCTACCTATCCTAATCTAAGCTAATCTATCATAACCGAAAAAGTCTGTTGCAAACCTTGTGTGAGGAATCCACGTAGATGTTCATGAAAATACGGATGATGGGATGTTCTTGTGAATACTGGCACAGTAGACCGCACATGCGGCGGATTCTTCAACTCATTCTGCGAATTTTGCAAATTACTGACGTTAATTCCGTTCCCATATCGTTTATGTATTGTAGAGTGTATATATATATATATATATATATATATATATATATATATATATATATATATATATATATATATATATATATATATATATATAATCAGCTCGATTTCAGCTGGTTTATGGCAAAAAAAAAATTCATTCTGCTAATTCGGCAAAGTGAACCCATGAAATCAAAGGTTGCTCTGCTCCAGCGCCTTATTTTAATTACTGTAAGCAGTTCTTCTTCTTCGTCTTATTATTAGAGGATAATGAGGTTCAATCCAAGAAATGGGATGCCAGGTTCAATTCCTTGGATCAAGAGCCCCTCACCGGCAACACTGAGGGCATTACACTGTAGCATCCAGTGTTTCACGACGGTGGGTTGAAAGAGGCGGCACAAGAGCTAGAGCTCTACCTCCCCACAGCTTCGTTATTGTAATAATAATATACATTAACAAAAATTATTTTTAGATTGCAAGAAAAAATAACAGCAAAGAAAACAAATGTATTTACGAACAGTCACTTCCGGGGGTCACCGCCCCTGCGGCCCGGTCCCAGACCAGGCTTCCTGGTGGCTGGCATGATCGACCAGGCTGTTGGTGCTCAGCAGGAGTGGGATCAGAGAAGAGGTAGCGGCTGATGGAACTATTAGAAACTTAATAATGTGTAATAAAGGTATATTATAAATGACGACAGGACTTCACAGGCATATGTTGTTAGACACACACACACACACACACACACACACACACACACATACACACACACACACACACACACACACACCTTAAAGTGGATGTGTACGTTTGCCTCTTAATACTTATTATTACTTCTCTCTATGAAAGTACGCATTCATGCGTGCGCATTTCTTGCTCATATATATCAGCATCCGCATTTTCTCTCCGCCCCCTCCACATCCACCTCCAGACTTCCCCTCTCCCCACTCCTCCCCCCCGTAAGAGCCTTCTGTTTTTCTATCCCTGACTCACGCATCTAGATAATACAAAACAACCCTTAAATCTAGATAGAATCGGATAAATTCCATCAGACAGCCTTGGCTTGGGCTATCAATTCCTCTGCTTTCTGTCTTTCCCATTTACTCAATTCCTCCACCCCGTATCCCCTCCAAATTTCTGCTCATTCATCCCTCCACCCCAAACCACCCCTCCCATCCGACCATAGCCACTGTAACAAGCTATGCAGACGGCACTATGTCCAGCATTAAACTAACAAAAGAGTCTCAAGACCATAATATATCACACGTGTTATTTAACCCCTTCCATTATCTGCATCATAACTTGAACTGTCAGCAAAATCTATGATTAGAAACTCTCAGCAGAGTCAGCACCCAGTTACTTAGAAAGCACGTCGGCCTGATACCCAATAAGAGTTATATACTGAACGATAAACTGGATATGCAACAAGATTTGTAGAGAGAAGTAGGGATGTTCTGGAGTAATGGTGGCAGTTATACGTATGAAGACATAATATGTAAGATAAACTTTTACTGAGACAACATTTCGCTCAAGGCAAAGTCTTATCACGTCGTTGATAAAGCTCTACACAGAGCGAGAAGCTGTCCTAATAAAAGCTTGTTCTGAATACTGTGTTTTCCTACCCCGTAAACGATAAATTGCCTCTGAAATGTAGCCGTGGCCGGGGACGATAATGACCCTCATCATCTTGATCACTAAGCACACCTAAATCCTCCATTATTCAGCCATCCATTATAATTAGGAAGTCGGAATCAGCGGATAATGGAATGTAAACAAAGCGACGACAATAGCTGCCTTTGTCAGGAGTTAAATATAATGGAGTGGAGAGGCCCGGGTCGTGAAATCACAGAGGAGGGCAACTGATCAGAATCAATTAGTCTGTCATTAGGAAATGCCTTAATATTAGTCTACCGTCGGGAGGATGATAGGGTAGAGACAGGGACTAGTAGCGCTGGGGGTCTTCAAATGAACTGATACAAGCTACAGGTAAATGACCCCGTGAGTGCTAAAAGCCTAGCACCATGGATTACCTTGATGATGAAGTTCCTTGATGATGGTACTTTATGGTAATGGAATACCTTTCAGTTTGGCGTAGTGCTGGACCTTCATGGTGGGGGAGGGGAAGTGAGGGATGGTGGGGGTGGGAGGATTAGGAGGAGAGAAGGGGATTAATGGTTGTGACTTTTGATTCAAGGAACTGGAGCCGTTCTTTTCTTCCTGAAGTCAAACCTGATTAATTCTCGTTTCAAAGACACTGTATGATTGCTACGGGCTTAGCGCTTCCCCCATGAATTCAATAGTAATAAAATAATAATAATAATAATAATAATAATAATAATAATAATAATAATAATAATAATAATAATAATAATAATAATAACAACAGGATGTATTTCAACACTATCATCACTGACCATCTTCATGATGGTACCACAGGGTACTAAGGACCGCATCCTTATCACAAAATTACAAGGTAAGTTAGTCACAGACTATCACGAAATTCCAGGGTGTAAGTTAGTCATTGACTAATTATCACAGAATTACAAGGTGTAAGTTAGTCAATGACTAATTATTACAAAAAATACAAGGTGTAAGTTAGTCACAGACTAATTACCACAAAATTACAAAAGGTCGTAATGGGAATTGGAGCAAACAGACTCAGCAGTAGACTATAATGTATATTTTGCCTTCACCCAATATATATAAATATGTACACTATGTACAGATAGAATAATAATAAGTGTATACGACGGTGACAGATGGCAAAGCAGAAGCCAGAGTGCACCGTACTCAACCAGCAGGTAGGCAAGTCTGCCAAGTGAACCACGTTGCTTCAGCTTTGGTGGACTTGCCTGTGATTGGTCAATGAACCAAGGTACTAATTTAACGACGGGTACCCTAATGATCGTTGAACCCTAAGCACCCGGTTCGCTGGTTGGGAGGCAGCCTAAATGGGAGTGTGACATACGCCGAATAAATTGTAGTGCCACAGTGTAAGTTAGTCACTGACTAATTATCACAAAAATTACAAGGTGTAAGTTTAGTCACTGACTGATTATTACATCCGTGAAGAATGTCAAAAAATAACATAAAATCATATTACGTGAGTCAGAGTATCCCATTCAGCAATCTGACTCCCTTTTACACTGAGCGAGGCAGCAATACCGACCTCAATTTGCACTGTCGCTTCTATGAGATCTCACCTCGAGATGGCATCTTGACCAAATTTTCTATGGTGGTTGAGGACTACTCCATCTATGGTCATTTTCTAGATCACCTTCCTCGGAATGAAGTAAAGGCTAGTCTTCCCAAAGACCAGAACCCCCCTTCCCCCCTTTCTACCGAGAAGAACCTTTTCCCAAAAGGGCACGTTTCCAAGACTTAGCTGGAAAGTACGGAAGACCTAACTTCAGGCCAAAGCACAAACTATTGTGCCAGAACATCGTGTTATCCTGACACCTCAATGGTTTGAATTGGTTCATAATTAAAAAAAAAACCTGAGGTTGCTAAAGAATTAAAAATCAAACCCTGATGTTATTAAAGAATTAAAAACCAAACCCTGAGGTTGCTAAAGAATTAAAGACCAAACCCTGAGCTTGCAAAACAATTACAAACCAAACCGACTTTCCGTCCGACACTTGGACCATTAAGTAGCCACATGTGAGTCTAGTTAATTTCCGTCTCCTAGGTGCTGATTATTTATGTATTATTCCAGTTACGGTATTGTCCTTTTTATTCTTTATTATTAGTTATCTTGTCTAGACACTATGTACACTACCTGAGATCAAATCTGTATGATACCTAAGGGTTTAGTGCTCACCAGTGAATATAATAATATATTATCATTAAGAACTGGCTACTATCTTAACAAATTTACTCTCAGATTACATATATCATAATCACACAGAAAGTAAAATTATCCCAAAACCCATAATTTGTTCCTTGTCATCGGCCATATCAGCAAATTTAGACGAAATGGAAAATATCCCCATCATTTACGCCAAAAGAGATGCTGTGTTTTTAGTCAGGCAAGCACTCTGTGAGGAGCGTTACACCCCACCCAGAGAAGAGGGTCTCTACCACTAGGTACAACTCACTCGAACCACACCACCACGTGTAGGTGATTCAGTGTCAGGGAGAAAATAAATCAATGGGGTGAAAAATTTCTTTGCTGTTAAGTATCTGTAACACCTGTTGTGAGTACTTATCCATGTTTCTTCACTCACTGTGACTACACGCACCATCACTGACTCTTTCTTCCATCACTGCAATACCTCTGTAGCTCCTTTTTATTCCTTTTTTCTTTGCACTTAACCTTCTGGTTAAGTGCCACTCCAAGAATTGAAGGAATTCCGGCAACTAAGTAATGTTTCTGTCTCGTGCTAAGCTGTCTCGTGCTAAGCTGTCTCGTGCTAAGCTGTCTCGTGCTAAGCTGTCTCGTGCTAAGCTGTCTCGTGCTAAGCTGTCTCGTGCTAAGCTGTCTCGTGCTAAGCTGTCTCGTGCTAAGCTGTCTCGTGCTAAGCTGTCTCGTGCTAAGCTGTCTCGTGCTAAGCTGTCTCGTGCTAAGTTGACTCGTGCTAAGCTGTCTCGTGCTAAGCTGTCTTGTGCTAAGCTGTCTCGTGCTAAGCTGTCTCGTGCTAAGCTGTCTCGTGCTAAGCTGTCTCGTGCTAAGCTGTATCGTGCTAAGCTGTCTCGTGCTAAGCTGTCTCGTGCTAAGCTGTCTCGTGCTAAGCTGTCTCGTGCTAAGCTGACTCGTGCTAAGCTGTCTCGTGCTAAGCTGTCTCTAAAAGATGCAATGAGTTAATAACAATTCATTAGGAAGTGTTGCTAAATCTTCTGTATCATAATTGGCCATAAGTCTTAGTAACATTCGTCAAGTCTGCATTTCACTTAAATTTTCTTACAAATCAACGAAAGTTTCACAAAAGTGGTGTTAAAACTGCTAATAGTTCGATAACTGCGAAGCCGATCCAACTAGACTGAAAATAATTGAAATAAGATCCCCATTAGTTGTTGGAATGACTGTGGAAACTTCATGACAGTAAAATTTTGATGGAACTGAAGAGGCAAGCTCAATGCATCCTTGTTTAGGTTCATGTTTGTAATAATAATAATAATAATAATAATAATAATAATAATAATAATAATAATAATAATAATAAGTGACTCTCTAAGACCTTAATAAAAATCTAATTTCTAAATGAAAAGAATAAGCTTTTTCTCATAAAATGTTGATAGCTATCTAGAGCGTTATTAATGTCTTAAACTTCAGTGTTTATATTCAGAAAGATCTGAGTGAAGGGCAGTGTGGTCTAATTAGAAGTGTTTATAAGGCCGATTTCGATATCTTAGATGAATTTGCCATGAAGAGAATGCAATGAATCGCCTTATTTAGATAATTCGCTCAGTATTGGGGATTACTGCAGCCGCCTCTCTCTGCTAGAAGCTAAGATTGACACTATCAAGATTGCTGTAAAATGTACAGCATTTATAGTACACGCATGCATGCACATGTAAGTGTACACAAGTATACGCACACGTGCGCGCACACACACACACAAACACACCCAACCAGGCCAAGTGTATATCGACAAGTGCCTTTGACAACTAGTAACAACAACACACACACTCACAGTCAGTATCGACCCCTTCAACCACAAATAGGTGAGTACACACACACACACACATACATACATACACACACACATAGGAGCTGAGTCTCGACTCCTGCAACCACAATTAGGTGAGTATACACACACACACACACACCCGTACACACACACACACACCCGTACACACACACACACACACACCCGTACACACACACACACACACACACACACCCGTACACACACACACACAGATGATGTGAAATTAATGAGGAGAATCACATCGGAGGAGGACCAAGCAGGACTTCAAACAGACCTGGACAAGCGTGACATCTGGTCTAGCAATCCCACCAAATGCAAAGTCATGAAGATCGGAGAAGGGCAAAGAAGACCGCTGACAGAGTACAGGCTAGGCGGACAAAGGCTACAAACCTCGGCAAAGGAGAAAGACCTTGGGGTGAGTATAACGCCAAGCACGTCTCCGGAGGCAAACACAACCAGATAACTGCGGCAGCATATGGGCGACTGGCAAACCTAAGATAAGCGTTCCGTTACCTTAACAAGGAATCGTTCAAGACACTGTACACCGTGTACGTCAGGCCCATACTAGAATATGCAGCACCAGTCTGGAACCCACACCTGGTCAAGCACGTAAAGAAACTAGAGAAAGTGCAAAGGTTTGCGACAAGGTTAGTTCCACAACTCAGGGGTCTGTCTTATGAAGAAAGGTTGAGGGAAATAGGACTAACAACACTGGAGGAAAGAAGGGTCAGAGGAGACATGATAACGACATACAAAATACTGCGGGGAATCGACAAGGTAGACAGTGACAGAATGTTCCAGAGAGGGAACACAGAAACAAGGGGACACAACTGGAAGCTGAAGACTCAGATGAGTCAAAGGGATGTTAGGAAGCATTTCTTCAGCCACAGAGTAGTCAGGAAGTGGAATAGTCTAGAGAAAGATATAGTGGAGGCAGGAACCATACAAAGTTTTAAGACAAGTTATGATAAAGCTCATGGAGCAGGGAGAGCAGAGACCCAGTAGCGGACAGCGAAGAGGCGGGGCCAGGTGCTGAGTCTCGACCCCTGCAACCACAATTAGGTGAGTACAATTAGGTGAGTACACACACCCGTACACACAATTCCCGGCGGGGCCGAAACATTTCGAAGTGTTTCCTTACACATACACACACACACACACACACACACACACACACACACACACACACACACACACACACATATATATATATACAACAGGCCTAGTGTCTAATCGACATGTGCCTAGGACAAAATGGTAACTAACACTGTGGGCTGATCTACAAACCGAAAAAATAACTGCGAATATGAAAGGAAAAGCACTTCAGGGACTGCTTAATGCTCATCATTTTGTTCATCACCGTCTCCATTAGCTGTTCATCAACAAAATTATCTGGTGTTCCTCTAGCTCTTCATCGCTCGTCTCATCTAGCTATTCATCTCGTTGTTCATCACCACCATCATCCCCGTAAGGATCGACTACTCTTTGAGGATCGCTAATAAATCCCCGAGAGTGAGTCCATAATCTTTGATTTGGATCACTCTCTTGTGATCTGGACACCTCTGGAATGAGGCCAGAAGTTACCAGACCGAAAATTATATGCTGCTGGGGGATGAAAAACGTACTCAAGGCCAAGTTCGCATGGTTGCCGATGCTTCGTCAGGAGCTATGCAATGTTGCAGTAGATAGACCGAGTGGAAAATTCTCTGAAGCAAGTAGGCAGCGTGGACAGCACCATGTTTTGTTTATAAGTGGTCAATTAGTGACAGGACCTGGTCATATAATATTTTGCAATCCTCTTTAGGAGTGCACTGTTGTAATTGCTTGTGTTCTGTATGGCAGCTGTAGTGTTATTTATGACATTTTTCCTAGATGTGTTATCATTGATAGTTATTGCTAGTTGTGGTGTTATCTACGATAATCTTTGCTAGTTGTGGAGGCTTGATCTCCGACCGTTGTCGACCTCGCTAGTGGAGGTATACCACCACCCAGTGTTTGGTCTCAATTAGTCTGCCTAAAGTATTGTTTCCCAGCGGGCAGGAGTGGGTGGGAGAGACGCATGTTGTTATGCTGCTTGCTATTCAGGTGTCAGCTCCAGCAATTTGGTGCTGTACATGCTCCCAAGTTACTCTTATTTCTCGCGATGCAATAAATTTACGAAGACATCTCGGTACTACTCCAGTTTTTATCGTCTTTATAGGCTAATGCTGGCTGACTTATGCGAGTATAATTTCAATGATTCAAGCGCATGGATACTTATCGCTGACATCAAATTGACCGAGGCTGCAAGCTGTAGCCAAGAGGCAACCAGAAACACTCCAGGTGAACCCGTTTCTAGCGGATATCCATCGCAATCACTTAAGAGACTTTGTGTAACTTAACTCTCTAAGGTCTTTATTATGGAGAATTAAACTGTGGTTATGGCAAGAGTAAAGTTGCCAGTTCAATTATAATATTTCAGACCAAGTTTGACTATAATGAAGGAAAATGAAGGGGTCGTTGGTGAGTTCTGGTTGTCAGTAATACAGACAGCAGTTGATATCAGTTATTTTTTCTATAATAATATTCCGCAATGATACTTGGGCTGGAACCCATGACAAGCCGGTCCTAAAACTAGCAGGCCAGTGCGCTATTCACTATTAGGCCGGCATGATACAGTGGATAAAACACTGGCCACTTGTTTTAGTCGGTGCATGAACACGCCTTTTTGGGTCATATAATATCCCAATCAGCGGAAATTCTGGTCATTTGACCCGAGTCTTCTCATGGCTTACAGGTTCACCCCCCAAAAAATTATGTATGTAGTATGAGAAGTGATATTTATGTTTATCCACACTAATTAAAAATAAATGAACACTTTCTCGTATCCTAAGATATTTGCTTGATAGTCAGTTGGGATGTGTCCATGTGTGTTGTCACCTAATTTTGGGGTCAGAAGTCGATTCTCTGTTCCTGACCTATCAGATTAATGTGGAAAAAGACACTTATGTACAGTTCAGGACATTTATTATAGGAAACGTTTCGCCCACGAGTGGCTTCTTCAGTCCTGAAGAAGCCACTAGTGGCGAAACGTTTCCTATAATAAATGTCCTGAACTCTACATAAATGTATTATTCCACATCTTACTGATATCACCATATCATTTCTCATTAGATTATTTCTATAAGCCTTTCCGTTCAGGTCATTTTTCCTTAGCTCCGGGACTAGTCTTGTTAGGAAGCTTTGCGCTTTCTCAAGCTTCTTGATATGCTTTATCAGATATGGGTTCCACACAGGTGCTACACACTCAAAGACAGAATTGATGTTGTCTTCTGATTTATGTGGCCGAGTCACATCTAAGTCAGTCTCAGCCATCTATGACCTTATCATACCTGCTTTTAAAACTGTTTATTCAAATTGTCTATATCACTTCCTCTTTCAAGTCATTCCACTTTCCTGTTACCATGAAACTAAGAAGTACTTCCTACCATTTTCATTGCTCCTCTGTTTCTTAATAATTTCTGCCTACCTCACCTAATTGTGGTTGCAGGGGTCGAGTCATAGCTCCTGGTGTGTGTGTGTGTGTATCTTCTTATTATACTTGTCAGCATTACCCGCCATTCAGCAATCTGTTTTCTTGTACCTGTTGGAGCAGCAGCCAAGTCTGGAAGAATGCAAGACCAGCTGTGTAGTTGTACTGATCACTGCTGGAGCCCTTGACCAGGAACGACACCCTCACCACCTGTCCAAGCTACAGTTGGTAAACACTGAGCGATAATGCCCACCTAACTTTAATTAATGACGATACACAAGAGTTGAGCGATAGGGGTTAAATGACGGGTTGAATAACAGGTGTTGAATAATAGGTGTTGAATGACAGGTGTTGAATGACAGGTGTTGAATGACAGGTGTTGAATGACAGTTGTTGAATGACAGGTATTGAATAACAGGTGTTGAATGACAGGTGTTGAATGAGAGGAGTGAGGTGAGGTAAGGTGGGGGTGAGTTGCTGTCGTCATATTCTGGGTGAGGTTGGCACATGAACCTTTTTTCTTAGGACCTTCAGTGTGTCAGCTAGTTTAGAAGCTGAGAGGCTAGATAACAAATTATACATTAAAAAAAAATAACGGCTAAAACCGCATAATGTCATGGAAGTTAGATGGTGAAGTACTTGAACTCCTACATTATATGGTGGAGAGGAACAGCTCTTAACTACTCCGCATCATACGTTGTCGAGGGGAAAGTCTTGTTACGTTATACCCTGAACAAGGTAGAAGACGTCAGGAGCTCCTAATATGATGCCTCTCGCTGAGGAGTGCCGCCCCGCTTGTCATTTCCAAGGAAAAAAATCACCTTACAGGCCATACTTTGTCACGTTATCAATAAAACTTGAGCAATATTACCCTGAGGAGAGGAAGACTCTTATAAGTCCCAACAACACAAAGAACATACAGAAATGGCAGGTCAACAACGTTATCTTAGGCGTATGCAATCAGAAAAGAAAAAAGTCCAATGCGATCTTACAGTATGAAGTTGCCTGTGTGTGTGTGTGTGTGTGTGTGTGTGTGTGTGTGTGTGTGTGTGTGTGGGAAAGTTAGTTATGGCCAGGGAGCGTGGGGACGGCAGTGAAGACCCGCCACGCATTTTGACCTTACGGATTAAATGGAAAGTCCGCCACAACACTTAAATCATGAGAGGGAGAGCTCATGACCTGAACGACTCCCACACAGAGCATCACCACCCTCAATTTCCTCCCCACCACCACCATCCCCATCACCACCCAGCACCACCATCAAACAGAACCATCACCCGTGAGAACAAGGGTTGACGTAGGGTGGGGCTGACCCTTACATCTCACCTCTGACTTTTTCGCTGTTCAACACGACCTCGTGTGACCTAAGGCGCTTCACCTATCGCCTCTCGCTGGGAACTTGACAGTGGATAGAGCAAGACGCTCAAAGACCTTCCCCGTGAGGTGTTGCTGCTACATTCTGCAACATGTGCATTAAGCAGGACGATAGCTGTGCAAGTACTTATTATGGAATATATTTCTAAATGCTTCGAGGAGCTGTAACAAGGCAAATCTATGTTGATATCTTTTTTTTTTTTTAGAGCATCTTATTTATTGTCCTCCTTGCATTATTATAATTTCTCTCTCTCTCTCTCTCTCTCTCTCTCTCTCTCTCTCTCTGTCTACAGCTCTCTTTCTGTCTCTGAGAGTTTTTCCAAACTATATAAAGAAATTATAAACTTTTCCATAAGCATGTTAATGAATCTTCTAAATTCCTTGCTTCACACTGCTTCACATTATTTAACTAAATATATATATATATATATATATATATATATATATATATATATATATATATATATATATATATATATATATATATATATATATATATATATATATATATATTCGATTCAGAATTTTTATTTCCTTGCAAGTTTATAGTGTGGTTGACATATTGTAGGAAGTATAAATGCATAGGTAATTGACAGTGAGGGTTTACAATGATTTGTAGTGCAAAGAGAGCCACTCTTATGCCTTGGCATTACGGGCAGTGTAAACTTAACAGATTACTGATTACTTAACACTAGACTTACAAAATATAGTTTGATCAGGTTGCACTAATTATACAATAGGTTATACTTCTATCAAATATGTGTTATTCAACATTTGCATTAGGTTAAAATATGAGAGTTTATTGTACTCTGAGCATTTACTTTTGGGGTTCTGAGGCTAGGGGAGTAACACAGTCAGCAATTATAATTTGGGGCGGTGGAGAGTGATTTGGTAGCTTTGCTGGTAAGGTTAAGTACTGAGTAGTTAGTTTTGGGTGAGTAGGTGGTTTTTAAGAAAAGTCTTGAATTGATGTACAGACAGGGTTCCTTTGGTATTCACTGGTAATGAATTCCAAATTTTTGGGCCCTTTATATGCATAGTGTGAGATGGACACAGGGAACATCAAAGAGTGATCTGTCTTGTGTTATGGTCGTGTCTCCTGTTAAGGTTGGTAAGGAGAAGTTCGAGTGGAGGGTTTATATTTGAGTGAAGTGTTCTATGTATGTATTAGGCACAATAATAAGTATGGATGTCCTCTATGGTGAGTAAGTTTAGACTTTTGAATATTGGTGGAGTATGCTGTCTGGAGTGGGAATTTGTTATCATTCTGACTGCAGCCTTTTGCTGGGTTATTAGTGGTCTGAGATAGTTTATTGTTGTTGAACCCCATGCACGAATTCCATAAGTGAGATAGGGGTAAATGAGTGAGTGATACAGGGCAAGGAGAGCTGGTTGTGGAACATAGTACCGTATCTTTGATAGTATGACTACAGTCTTAGAGATTTTCTTGGAGATTTGTTGTATATGTATAAAATTTGAGGCTACTGTCAAGGTGGATTCCTAAGAATTTTCCCTCTGTGAGTCTTGTGACAGGTGATCCTTTTATCCTTATGTTAAGTGGAACATTTGTAGCTCTGTTTCCAAACTGAATGAAATAGGTTTTGTCAATATTAAGAGTAAGCTTGTTAGTCATATATATATATATATATATATATATATATATATATATATATATATATATATATATATATATATATATATATATATATATATATATACCTTAGTTAAATTCACAGGAGAAATAGGATGCTAAATATACACCAGATTATTTATTAAATTTTATTTCTCCTCAAAACAATATGTTACAATCCTCGTAGTTTACAAACCCACTATTTAGAAAATATATATAATATAAATCCACTTTCATGAAGTATTAATAAAAACTGAATATTCCAGTCTCTTATTTTTTATGAGAGGATTTATGCTACATTGACCAGTGCAGTATTGCACATCGTTCTCAATATATATATATATATATATATATATATATATATATATATATATATATATATATATATATATATATATTTTTAGTAATAAATAAGCCGAGTTTGCGGAATAGGCCGAACTCCCTTAAAAATTAAAATTTAAGAAAAACAATTACAGATTGATAGCTAATTTGTTTTCATTAACAATTATATAATGGATTTTATTTTATGACTAAAACAAGCTTAGAAACGTTACCTAACCTCCCTAAAACTAACAAAAATTTGTTTAGCTAAATTCTCTATATATATCATACGTCAACTTATATGTGTTTAATATTACACTAAATCTATGATATATATATATTTTTGTTATGCTCAGATCGATTTCCGCTGATATGTGGTAAAAACTAATTTTCATTCGGCTTATTCGGCAAAATGAACCCTTGCTAAATTTGCCAAACCGGACGATTCGGCTTACTTATTATTATTATTATTATTATTATATATATATATATATATATATATATATATATATATATATATATATATATATATATATATATATATATATATATATATATACGCACACATTCACACACACACACGCTAAGGGATTGCCCTATGAAGAAAGGTTAAGGGAAATCGGCCGGAGGACACTGGAGGACAGGAGGGTTTGGGGAGACATGATAACGACATATAAAATACTGCGAGGAACTGTAAAGGTGGACAAGGACAGGGTGTTCCAGAGATGGGACACAGAAACAAGGGGTCACAACTGGAAGTTGAAGACTCAGATGAGTCAAAGGGATGTTAGGAAGTATTTCTTCAGTCATAGAGTTGTCAGGAAGTGGAATAGCCTACAAAGTCACGTAGTGGAGACAGGAACCATACATAGTTTTAAGACGAGGTTTGTAAATCTCATGGAGCAGGGAGATAGAGGACCTAGTAGCCATCAGTGAAGAGGCGGGGCCAGGAGTTATGACTCGACCCCAGAAACCACAAATAGGTGAGTACAAATAGGTGAGTACACACACACACACACTCGATGGAAGATCGAAAATTCTTTGCCTCCGTTTTTTTTTACCTAACAATATTACAATTACAGCTCCGATCTCGCCCCTCAGCTATTCGTATTTGTCGGAACGTCTGCAGAAGTTCCTGGGAGGACGAACTGTGTTTCCACACAGATGATGGGAATGTGATGAAGGCGGGTCGTCGATGGCCACGCAATGGGCAGACAGAATTCTATAAGGATTGCATAAGCAATCTGCCAACACGCTGGGATATGAAAAAAAAAATGGATGTCCAGATATTATGACCCGTTTTAGGATTCTGTCCAGACATATTTTAAATGGGATAAGGGCCTCAGTAAGCTTGGTTATTATGTCCAGAAGTAACCAATGGATACAATATCCAGTATGGTTACATTGTAATTTTTTTGTTACGAAGAAGATAATGGACACAAAGACTTTTCGATCTGCCCTCGTATATTCGAAATATATATGTATAAGTTATGGAAAACCTAAATCTCCTGGATATTGAAAACCCCTTAATGATGTCAGTTCACCACAACAAACTATCGGTCCTAACATCTGCTGCATTTATGAACCTGTGAAATGTGACATGATAATACTATACAAACTATACAAAATAATTAAAATACTGTACAAGATAATAAACATTTATAATAATAATAATAATAACTAAATGAAAACTGAAAACTCAACAAATTTTATATACTATACAATCAAAAAGACATTTATAGGTTCATGGTACCATGAAGCAATGGTTCTCCTTACACAGTGTTTAGCGTCATGATCGACAGAGTCAGGTCTGTTCAAAGTTAGTTCTTAGAAGCTCGCGAGCTGACTAGAATGTCAAGGAAATGACTTATTATGTCTATTCTTACCTATGTTAAGTCTCCCGGTCTAGCTGATATATCTTGGCTGGGTTATGATGCTTTGTTCTTTGTCATCAGAAGGGAACGTAACACTGGTTATTGTTATGGTTATTGTAATTTACATATCTGAATTGTGGATTGTTTTATTGTATTACGTATTAACAATTTATAGCATTAACAATTTGTGTTATATCTTGGCTTTGATGTTGTATGTCTTCTGATGCGAACGTTTTACACTCTTAACCTGGGTTTTGCCTAAATTTGAATATGCTGTCGATTTCGATCCAAGTCGCGTCTTTTGTGCAAACTGTTGGATCTTAACTGCTTGCTGCCTCGCAGACCTGGTCTGAAACTTTTATTTCATTAAACAATGTACGATGTATCCTGGTCAAGCTGTATAATTCACTTGTTTACTTGATTCCAGGTGACTCACTACTAGCAAAAGTGAAGAACAGACACGGTAAACAACAAGCTACCAGAAGGGGAGGGCAGCGCCTCACTCCGTGAAGAGCTTTATCGTGACTTTTTAAAGCTCTACACAAGAGTGAAATGTTGGTCCAGCAGCTTGTGCCCTTTCAGTTATATACAGCTCAACCTCAGTGTGACTCACAACCATACCTTTGTTTGTATTTTCCTTGGTTCGCGTATATTCTGAAATAAGTATATATATATATATATATATTTTGAATATCAACAAATACACGTAATCTCACTCTATGTAATTCTTTTTTCTCGCCTTCATTTTCAATTTTACCTATTTTATCCTGGCTAACAGTATGCACTTCAGTGTATCAAAGCTCTTCTGCCATTATTGCATTATTATTATTGAATTTCTGCTATTATTGGCTGTTATTTCAGCGTGTATACACTGAGTAGTATATACTTCTCAGTGTATATATATATATACTATATATAAATATATATATATATATATATATATATATATATATATATACAGAGATATATACCTATCAGTGTATATACTCAGATATACACACCTCTCAATGCATATGCATAAATATAAAAAAAATATCCATGTATTTACTCAGAAATACACCTCTCAGTGCATATATACAAAAGTATTTCTCAATGAATATGCAGAGAGATAAACGCCCAAGTGCATATACGTCTCTCATTGTATATACAATGAGAAATTTGCACCTCAACATATATACTCTAAGGGGAAATATACCTCAGTGTATATACACAGAGGGGTTATACATCTTCCAGTTATACACTTATTAATTTATATAAAATAAGGAGATATACCTCTCAGTGTATATACACTCAAAGGATAAACACATTTCATTGTATTCATACTGAGGGGGATATACATCTCTCATTGTGAAAACGATGAGGATGTTATACACCTCCTAGTGTATATACACCGAGAGGATATACACAACTCAGTGCACTTACTCTGAGGAGATAAATACCTCTCAGTGTATATACACAAAAGTGATACTCATCTCTCATTGCATATACGTACACTTATGTGGGGGTGGGGATATACACCCTCATGACGCATGGAGAATATACTCTTAGAATGTATACTCCATGCGTCATGAGGCAAAGTTTGCAAACAATGCAAACTAGGTTTCCCAGAGCACCTGGAACTGTTTACTGTACACCGGACCTCAGAGTGTGTACAAACCAGCGTGTTGTGTACACTGTAGTGTCTGCCCTAAGAGGCATGAACCTCACGGGTTTATCGCTTGACAGTATAATAAAAAATATCTATAGTACCTACCTACAGAGGTTGACTTAATTTTCCTCACCCATTATATATATATATATATATATATATATATATATATATATATATATATATATATATATATATATATATATATATATATATATATAATATATATATATATATATATATATATATATGTCGTGCCGAATAGGTAAAACTGATCAGTTAGCAAGAACTCATAATATTAAGCCCTTTCTAAAAAAATTCTCTTGTACGTTTAAAAATATATATTTTTTCCTTTATGTTAATGTAAAAATTAATAATTTTGTACCAAAAGAACCTGAGAAAACTTACCTAACCTTATTATAACAAGCGCAATTTAATTTAGCCTAATCCAACTAAATATATTTTAGATAAGTTTACAATAATTTAATAATAAACAAACACAACGAAATCGTTTTTTTTCGTTAGGTTCAGAATGATTTTTGCGAAATTAGTGCATACACAAATTTTCGCTTGCCTTATTCGGCAAGAAGAGCGTTGCTATTTAAGCCAAAATCGCAAGTTTTACCTATTCGGCACGCTTTATAAGGCTCTCCTTGAGCGAAACATTGTCTTGAAAAAGACTTACTCAGCTCCAAGTGTCCTTAAATTAGCCGGGTTTAACACATACGGATTTAGCGCATCACAAATATAATAACACTAATATTAATAATATTAATAATAATAATAATAATAATTAATATTAATCAGTCAGTGTTCTGAGTCTGGGCTAGTGTGGGGAAGGGTGGGGGATTTCCTCGACGCTGACAGGCTCTTGATCTAAGGAAATGGAGCAGACGCGCTCTTTCCCAGGATCATACTTGATTATCATCCATTCCCCTGGCACTGTGTAACCCTTACGGGCTTAGCGCTTTCCAATTATTATAATAATTTTGAAACGAGCCTGAATTTCTTGTAAATTTTATTATTATTATTATTATTATTATTATTATTATTATTATTATTATTATTATTATTATTTATTATATGAAGCGCTAAACTCGTGTGGGTTAGCAAAGAGCTGAGTTCATTATCGCGTTACTGAAAGTTAAAGTGCCACTAGTAGGGTCACTTAATCGTAATTCTGGTAACACTACGGCTGCCGTGCTCTCTTAATTACAGTTCTGGTGACACTGTTGCTACCTTGCTGGCTTGGTCGCAGTTCTGGTGTTACTGTCGCTACCGTGGTCATTTCGTCACTGTTCTGGTAACACTTCCGCTACCATATAAGATTTATCACCACTTCTGTGGTGACAGCTGCTGTCATCCTTATTTCATAATAGTTCTGGTAACGCTTCCGCTACTGTCTTCCCTTCACCACTCTTCTAGTAACACTGCCACTAGTTTCCAGTTCATAACAGTTCTGGTAACAGTGCCGCTATCATATGCACTTGACAACAGTTCTGGTAACACTCCCGCTGCTTTGCTAGCTTCGCCACAGTTCTGGCAACACTGTCTCTGTCTTTCCACCTTTACCATAGTTATGGCAATGCTGCCACTACTTTACAGTTCTGGTAGCACTGTCGCTACTTTTCCACGCTTCGCCACAGTTCTGGTAGCACTGTCGCTACTTTGCAAGCTTCACCTCAGTTCTGGTAGCCCTGTCGCTACTTTGCAAGCTTTACCACAGTTCTGGTAGCACTGTCGCTACTTTGCAAGCTTCACCACAGTTCTGGTAGCCCTGTCGCTACTTTGCAAGCTTCACTACAGTTCTGGTAGCACTGTCGCTACTTTGCAAGCTTCACCACAGTTCTGGTAGCACTGTCGCTACTTTGCAAGCTTCACCACAGTTCTGGTAGCACTGTCGCTACTTTGCAGGCTTCACCACAGTTCTGGTAGCCTAAATAATAAAAAAAACACCAAACCACTTGATATTTACACACTGTATCTGTCATGGTATTACTGACATACTCCACACACGAGTACATTTGAACCTAACAACTAGTGCTAACAAACCATACCACGGGCGGGGATAGAACCCGAGATCAGAGTCTTAAAACTCCAGACCGACGCGTTACGATTTCGTTAGTCATAACTAGTGCTAATCTTATAATAGGCAACTATATATATATATATATATATATATATATATATATATATATATATATATATATATATATATATATATATATATATAATATATATATATATATATATATATATATATATATATATATATATATATATATATATATATATATATTTTATCAAACACAGATATACAATAATAATTTGCACTTTCTATTGACTATCTTTCCAGAAAGTCTGTCTCGACAACTTTACAATCAGTAGTCGTATGTGAAAAACATGTTAAACTGGAGAGCTCCCGAAACAGACTGCAATTTATTTTTTTCTTCAAATGCAGATTGTAGGGATTATCACTTTATTTCCTATCAGGGGTGAGCCGCTAATCGCCTGTGGCACCGGAAACCTTGCAGGCTGTGTCGTAGCTGTCGTTGCAATGCCGAAACTGAAGTCGTTCTTCTGTAAGGAAGCCCAGGCCACAGTCGTAATAGTTATGACATCAGCATGTCATGATGATCGCCATCTTATCACCTTAATCACCGTGAATTTTATTATGATAGATCACTTCTCGACACCGGCGGGAATGGTATGGTAGGTACGTGATCGGGACGGAAATTCAAGATCCAAGAAGAGAATTAACTACTTCGCTGAAATCACGACACAAGCGGGGAGTGGTGACCCTCGGTCCAGGGTCTTGGTTGATGCTCGTTCCCTAGCAGAAGAGCCATGGCCTCAGCCTCAGACATGGGAGAGAGGTAAGAGAAGGACTCCATGCTGTCCTGAAAAACTGTAGATTCCGTAGAAGTGCACAGGAAAGACACGAAATCAGAGTCTGAGGGCGTATGCGAGAGAGCTTGCTGCGTCTTGGAGTGGTTACCATCGCAAAGGTCAGGCTGAGACTCCTGGAGATGGGAGGCGTCCTGGAAAATGCTGGAAAGTACCCAGGAGCAGGTATCCTGATGGGCATTACCATCCAGGATGTCCTGTAGCGACCTGATGTAGGCCGAGGCCAGCCTCAGCGTGGTGATCTTTGTCATCTCGGAAGCGGCGCGTCGGCTACATACCCACGAGGGTAACACCCCTCGCAAGCTCTCAAAGGCAGTGTTGATTTGCCGCATGCGGTACCTTTCGCGGGCATTAGCCGTCTTCCTGCGGTACCTGGAGAGCGGCGGCGGTCTCTGCTTGTGTTGCCGCAGTGTGTCCTCCAGACTCCATTCACTGTCACAGCGGCGCCGCGGGTGCACTGACCGAGGTCGCAACTGATACTTTCCGCAGGAACTTGCCGCAGTCTTACCAATCTGGCTGTCAGTTTGATTTTTATCATCGTTGCTATTATTGTTATTATTATCGTCCACTGCATCGCCCACACTCTCCTGAGTTGCCACTTGGTTCTCTATTTTGGCCATTTTCCAGTGCAAGACTTGACTTCACGAAATGTAATGCTGTCCAAGAAGAACAAATTGATAACCAAGGAGAACAAATCGATAACACTGTATGTCTTTGCGCATCACTTCCTGAAGACAATAAATGAGGCACTTTGATGTGTTTTGCGGCTAACACAATATTTCACTTCCAAGAAACCTGCAGCTTCCAGCAGACCTGTAACATGAGAAGAGGTCCTTGAACATCGTGTGTAAACACATTAACAATACACGCGAATGCAACTTAAAACTCTGCAGTCAATTCGAATATAAAGAAAGATTGAATTTTCTCACTTAAAAAGAGGTATAAGAATCAGGTGGGAACACCCTCAGTAGTGCAATAAGCTGCTGAGTCAGAACGAGATAAGGCGACTCACGTTATGTTTATCGAGTGAACACGCGTAGTAAGTGAGGAGGATCGGGAGGAGTGAGGCACACGTACTACCTCAACCAAGGACTCCAGCCCACTGAGCTCTCTGGTACCCTTCCACCCTCTAAGGCCATGCCCAATACCCCAGCCACGCCGCCATATACGGTACACGATTTGCATTTTTTTTGTCCGTCATATTATCATTTATACTTTCGATTCTAAGTCACTATAGGTATTTCAAGAGGAGTACTACATGTCTGTAAGAGAAGTTAAGTCGTGGAGGTCGTACAGTGAGGCAGAAACGGGTCTATATTCACAGATTTGACCTGAAAACGCAAGAGGTCATTCAGCCTCGACTCTCCACGGATGAAAGTTATGTACATGTAAAGCAACTGACCACGTATCGAGGTACTCTTTTCATTAATTTTAATACAAACTCTCAAATACAAGATAGTTAGGACGTCCCTGAAACAAAGTTATGTAGTCTAAGTTATGACTCGTGACTTGAAACATGAAAATGAGGGAGATTTAAAGTTAGCTCTAAATATGAAAGTGAGGGAGATTTAAAGTTAGCTCTAAACATGAAAGTGAGGGAGATTTAAAGTTAGCTCTAAACATGCAAGTGAGGGAGATTTAAAGTTAGCTCTCTACAGGAGATCTGGCCACAGTGAATTCCTGGAGATTATATACATTGACCAATAGTTAATTTTAACAGCAAAGTTGTTCCTGCTTTATGTAGTAAATGTGACTGGTAACTCATAGACGTACTGGTTCTTAGATTCCTGCTAATACGATCACGTGTTACGATAACACAGGGTTTTCTGTACACACACACACATACACACACACACACACACGCACACACACACACACACACACACACACACACGCACACACACACACACACATACACACACACACACACACACATACACACACACACACACATACACACACATACACACACACATACACACACACACACACACACACACACACACACATAAGGCCTAAGTATCATTCACGAATGATAACTTAATAGAGTCACTGGGATAAGAAACATGGCTTGTGATTTATTTCCACAAAATAAATCACAAGAGAATATTCACAGTGTAGACGAGCAGAAATAGATAAAATTTTCCAGAAGGTATCGATCCTATGTCTGTGTTTACTAACGAGAGGAGTAAGAAAAACCTAGAGAGGCTTCAGAAGGCCAATAAGTGGCTGTTGGAGATCAATTGAAACGGATGTACAGTCGTGTAAAGTGAGAAAGAATAGGGAAAAACCAAAGATTGAGTACTAAATAGGATAAGAAAAGCTACAAATATGAATGAAAGAAGAGTAGTATTTTGGGGGTTAGCATCGAACAAAACATCGCCGCGGGTGTACGTCAGGCTATGATTCACAGCCCATCATTGAGTACGCAGCCCCAACATGATTCTTGACTCCCGAAATGTCTTTAAAAAAAGTTTTGCAGCCAGGGCACTCTCAGAGCTGAAAGGAAGGCACTGTGAGAAAAGAATTTAAGAACTAACCCTAACGACCTTGGATGAGAGAAGAACTAGTAAAGAGAGAACTACGCTGAGTAAAACACTAAGAGGAATTTATAGGACCGGTAGGAATGCTGTAAGTTGTTTGATACGAGAGGTCCATGGGGCAATTGGACGCAGTTGGAAGCCAAAGATAGAAAAGCCACAAGAATGTTAAGAAGTATTTATTTTGAGGGAGAGAGAGAAAACATAAAATCTTGATGGGGAACCACTGGGTACAAATTCTATGAAGAGTTTTAAGAAGCGAGAGCCCGCAATGCCTGTCAACGTATCTTAGTAGGCGGGGTCAGGAGCTAACACTTGACCTCCACTAACACTAATCGGTGCTTACAATCAGCGAGTACAAATTTCTAAACGAGAAGAAAGTCTTGCAGGCTGTACCACATTAAGGACCTGAACCACACTAGAGCCGCAGGGTGGATACAAGCAGTGCTTCTCGGTAAGTTTACCCGACGACCCACAACACAAGTCGTTGAAGGTCTACCTCGTCCGCTGCGTCCAGGTGGGACACAGCCCAATGTTGAAGAAACGCTGAAGACGTTACAATAATAAGCAGGGAATTAGCTTATGTTTAGGAATGCTTTAAAGGCATAAAACAGCTAGAGGTATTTAGGTCGTTGGGCGACCCGAGATAGACATCCCCATATTGCATTACCCCAGCCCATTTTTACCTAAATGCACGCGATAGCAATAATGCAGAGGCATAAGATTCTAATTCAGTTATATATTAGTAGTGAATGTTTGAAGCGAATCAGGAACGGCATTCACGAGTTATCACATGGAAACTGATATCTCAAGCTCTTCAATAAACATGGTAAATTATAACAAACACAGACCCAAAACTAATTGAAGCCTACCAGAAAGAAACATCAGCTTTGTAGATAAACCAAGGAGGTAAATTCTTGTTATCTCTAAAATACAACAACACGTTATGGTATAAGCGGCTCAGAATTTTTAGTAAATATTCATCAGCGTTAAATTATTAAAGTTAATCTAATGAGGCACTCAGAAATTAACGCATGAAAAAACAGTATTTAAACTTTCCCAGTTTCTTCCAAAAAAACAAATTGTAACGAACATTTAAGGAATAAGTGAATGATTGTTTTTAGGGTTTGATTACATAACATTCATTTATTTTTTTACAATTTTCTTGAGTGTAAGTGTACACAGATATTACAGGCACATAAAAATTACGTAAGGAAACCCCAAAAGAGTCAAACACTAAGACTTATTTCTGAACGAAAGAGATTTTTTTGTTATTTCACCCAAACCAGTGTGTTTAATAAACCTGGCACATTAAAACTTACACAACCTAAAATCAAGAAGTTTCGTTTAATGAAAACACATCAGCATTAAAAGTTCGAAAGGTAATGTACAGAATTAAAAAAAAAAAAACTACATCTGCACAGTTTAATCCCTCAGAAAAACGTTTCTTCCGTTTTATAAAATGCAATAGCCAGTAAAGATCGATACAGTTAAAGAATGTTTAATTTTAATCAGGCGAGAGCGCTAAACCCGTCAAAGTACAGCGGCTGGAGAATAAGAGACATTTAGATTTCGATCCATGTAAGGGGAGGCTAAGTAAAGTTCCTTGGACCAAGTACTGTCCTCAAACTAAAGGAGGCCTGGTCGTGGACCGGGCCGCTGGAGTGTTCATCCCCGGAATACCCTCCAGGAATACCCTCCAGGAATATCCTCCAGGAATACCCTCCAGGAATACCCTCCAGGAATACCCTCCAGGAATACCCTCCAGGAATATCCTCCAGGAATACCCTCCAGGAATACCCTCCAGGAATACCCTCCAGGAATACCCTCCAGGAATACCCTCCAGGAATACCCTCCAGGAATACCCTCCAGGAATACCCTCCAGGAATACCCTCCAGGTAGGCATGCTACAGTTATTTAATGCAAAATAATTATATTCAATTTCGTGAATCAAAATGGCAAAACATACACACAATCTTCTAAATAGAATACACAAGTGTTGAAGCCGAACAGAAAATAATTTCTAAAGTTATCACACGGAGACCAATTTTGAGAACTTGTCAGTTGCTCCCGGAACCTTCACCCGATAATAGTTTCCTAGGATTGAAAATTTGAAGCCGATCGGATAAGGCGTTCGGAAGTTATAAACGAAATAAAATAAACAATGTGACCGGCTCTTGTATAAAGTCGTACACTGAAAATTAAAAATGCCTTAAATAGCTAGTTTTTAATATTCTTTTCTTCGTTTGTATTTAATTCCTATTCTATTTAAAATTCTTTGCTATCCTGAAAGGAAAAATAATAATTGAATTAGTATTTTTTTATGAAAGTCCAATTTGACCATTTTTTTACGAAATTGGCAAATTGGCTCCAACACAGCCGAAATACAATAAAAAAAATCAGTTAAGCTACACCAGTGCTTGAGAGTTTGAAGCCGACCAGACGAGGCATTTTCTAGTTTTTGCATGGAAACCAATTTATTAAATAAAACTGGCAGTTAAAAAATTGACATAGCTCAAAGCGAAAGCTAAGTTTTCTTTTAATAAAGCTCGTCCACGCTAATGGTTTGAAGCCTATCAGAAAAGGCGTTCTCCAGTAACTGCTCTGAATCAAATAATTTCAACCTTTTTAAGCAATTTCTTTAAAATTTCAGATGTACACTACACAGTCTAAACTTTCAGCGTGTCATCATTCTTATGCAATGTATCCTTTTCGAATGTATCCATCTCATGGAATGTATCCATCTCATGGAATGTATCCATCTCATGGAATGTATCCATCTCATGGAATGTATCCATCTCATGGAATGTATCCATCTCATGGAATGTATCCATCTCATGGAATGTATCCATCTCATGGAATGTATCCATCTCATGGAATGTATCCATCTCATGGAATGTATCCATCTCATGGAATGTATCCATCTCATGGAATGTATCCATCTCATGGAATGTATCCTTCTTATGGAATGTATCCATCTCATGGAATGTATCCATCTCATGGAATGTATCCATCTCATGGAATGTATCCATCTCATGGAATGTATCCATCTCATGGAATGTATCCTTCTTATGGAATGTATCCATCTTATTGAATGTATCCATCTCATGGAATGTATCCTTCTTATGGAATGTATCAGCGTTAATATTTTAAAGCCGATAAAATGAGGGATTCTTAAATTAGCGAATTAAAAATTAGTGTCACTGTTCATTTAATGAAAGTGCCAAATTTGGATTCATTTAGCCAGGTAAGAACTTGAACTTTGCTAGGGCTAAAAATTTGAAACTAATCAGAAGAGGGAGAAATATGTTTATCGTGCTTTAAGAGGAATAAAATCACACTGTTCTACATATATAATTGGCAGATGAGCATCAACACACAAGTTTCTCTCTGTTGTCTTTGAATTAGGAGGCATTTTTTTGTTGTTAAAAATTTGAAGCGAAGCAGCAGAGGGTTTTGGAAGTTATCGAAGTCATTCTATGAAACCGGGAATGGGTTCTACAGTTTTGATCATTTGGCACCTGCAGATGCCAATAATTTTGTCCTAGTTACTGTACCCCAGCGTTGAAAGAAATTGAAGCAAATGAGATGAGGCCTACACGTGTTATGAGAATAATTTATATTCTCATGTATCATTCAAATGAGGGTTTAAAAAATATTCACATTCTTATATAGAGAGTGTTAAGGAAGAGAAGATGCACATAGCTTCAGGGAGAAATCCCTGGATTATTTTTTCTTAAAGTACATCTATTCTCTTCTCCGAGGGTGAGCATCCCTAATTAGCACTGGAGATAGTACCTTTTTACCTTGCATACTTATATATATATATATATATATATATATATATATATATATATATATATATATATATATATATATATATATATATATATATATATATATATCATTAACAGAACTGCGGCTTAGCCAGGACTCGACCCTGCTTTCCCATGCCCAGCCCTGTATGAACTGAACAAAGTATGCATCACTCTCTCCACTGGACCAGTGGTCCAGTGGTCCAGTGGAGAGATGAGATGAGAAAACATGAGATAAAGGATACCTGGTAGTAGGTACTCAGTTGGTGAGCAACATCAGTGTACTCTTCAGATCCACCATCACTACCACCATCACTACTGCATCCATCACCATCACCATTCCCGGATCCATCATCATCACCACCACTCCATCTCCATCCTACCTCCCTCACCATTCCCAACACCATCACTATCCAACCTCACCATTCACCAACGTATAAATCCAACAACTACTCACTACCACCATCTCACCACTACCACCATCACTCTACACCACCTCACCACATCATCAATCCACCGCATCTTAAATTCTTCACCACAACTGTCCCTCACCACCACCACCACTTCTACCACCACTTCTACCACCACCACCACCCACCACCACCACTACCATCACCACTACCACTACCACCACCACTTCTACCACCACCACACCCACCACCACCACTACCAAACCCACCACCACCACACCCACCACCACCACTACCATCACCACTACCACCACCACCACTACCACCACCACTACCACCACCACCACTTCTACCACCACCACTACCACCACCACCACTTCTACCACCACCACTACCACCACCACCACTTCTACCACCACCACACCCACCACCATTACTACCACCACCACCACCACCACACTACCACCACCACTACCATCACCACTACCACCACCACTACCACCACCACTACCACCACCACACCCACCACTACACCCACCACCACACCCACCACCACCACACCCACCACCACCACTACAATCACCCCTACCACCACCACTACCACCACCACACCTACCAGCACACCCACCACCACCCCTACCATCACCACTACCACCAAGACACCCACCACCACCACACCCACCACCACCACCACTACCACCATCACAACCCCACCACCACTACCATCCTCACACCCACCACCAGTATGACAACCACCACAACCCTCACCACCACCACTACCACCACATCCATCACCACCATGATAACCACCACAACCCCTACCACCACCACCACACCCACCACCAGCATGATAACCACCACAACCCCCACCACCACCATGACAACCACCATCACCAGCACTACCACCACAACCATGACAACCACCGCAACCCCACCACAACCTTACACAGCCATCACCACTATCACCACCACACCCACCACCACCATGACAACCACCACAACCCCACTACCACAACCATCACCACTATCACCACCACACCCACCACCACCATAACAACCACCACCACCACACCCACCACCACCATGACAACCACCACAACCCCACCACCACCATGACAACCACCACCACCACACCCACCACCACCATGACAACCACCACAACCCCACCACCACCACACCCACTACCAACATTACGACCATCATCACCACCTACTCCCAGCACCACCATCACCACCTACTCCCAGCACCACCACCACACACTCACCAATATACTAATTTATCATATATATACATTACTATGACTGGGTATAAAGTTACAATATGCAAAACAGGCTTTACTGAGACCGATTCTCCCATTGCAGTCTCTTCCTATCTTTCTTGCCAGTTCTTCTTAATAATTGGTAAATAGTAATCACGTTATGCGTGGTGGTCGTTAGACTTGATTCCTTCAGCCTTTCCTCGCTGTTCATTCCTCTCAGCTCTGGGACTAGTCTTGTTGCTAATTTTTATATCTTTTAGAGTTCCTGCCTAAGCTTGATCAAGTGAGAGTTCCGTGCTTGTACTCTGTAGGTTCTGCAAGTAGTTCTTAGATTACATAGTCTTGCATGTTCTGCTAAACTGATGAGATTTATGCCTACTTCCGCTGGTATATGTTTACTCCTGGGGTCTTTATTCTGAGACGATATCTGTACTTTTTTTTTCCTCTGAGAAAGTTTTCCGTTGCTGGTCTTATTTCTTCCTTCCCTATTATGAATACTTCGCTTTTCTCGTTACTGAAGTCCAGTAGATACCAGACCAGGTCAGCAACGTATCTGAGTCATCTTAGTCTATCTCTCTCTCTCTCTCTCTCTCTCTCTCTCTCTCTCTCTCTCTCTCTCTCTCTCTCTCTCTCTCTCTCTCTCAGTTATTATCTTTCTCATTAGTCTGACATCGTCAACAAACAGCGATACAGAGGATTCAATTTCCTCTGACAGATCATATATGTGTATCAAACAACAAGGCATCAAGCACTAAACCCGCGGGGTAGTGAAGCAGTCAGCCTTGATCACTCCCATAACTCCTCTCTCACTCCTTTCAAGGGAGAAGAAGGGACCTTGATGCCAGTGAAGAGCGCTTGCTCCAAGGAATCAGAACTATCTGTCCTTCCTCAACATTATGTTGCTCCCATGGGTTTGCAGCGTCTCCATAATTAAATATCCCCAAAGGGGAAGCTTGAAAGGCTGTCTGTTTTATTTTGATCGTAACTCGAGAACGTCTCATCCAATTGGCTTCAAATTTTCAACGCCCTTATACGAAAAAGAGGACGAGATTTTTTGGAATAATTAGAATGTTCACATGCCTTATGACCAAGGTTGTTAATCCGATTCCCAGCATCTTGGAATGGAGGGGATAACTTGCAAAACCTTCAGCGGTGTGGCTTCAGACTTTTAATTACTATTAAATCACGTTAAATAAATTACCGTTTTCCTCTTCTGAGAGGCTTCAGTATTCATCCACTGATGGATCGTATGGCCAGGAGAGTACCCATTAAGTTTTGTCTGCATGCAATAATTTTTTTTAATGTTAGTATTAAAGTTGTTAAAAGCAAAACTCTGGAATCGTTACAATCAGTACCATCACCAGAGAATGATTCATCTGGTCGGCTTCAAACTTTCACCACTGGTGTGGTTTACTGAACACGAGTCTCACTCTGTTGTTGGGGGCTATGAGGCTCGAGTTGCCAGTTTTAGTAACAATGATATTCATTTTAATTCACTAACTCAATAATACTGACTATTTAAAAAAAATTGTAATCGATGAGTTCAGAATAATTACTGGAGAATGACTTTTCTTATCGTCTTCAAACTTTCATTTGTATGGTTTCTTAGTTCATGTGAAAAAAAGTGATATAAATGGGAGGAAAAAAATACTAAAAAATATTTTTATGTACTCTAATGACTGACCTGAATCTCCGTGTATAAGTTAACTCTGGGAGACTTACCCTCCAGTACTGCCCAGTGATGCCCTTAATTGTTAATACATTCATACACATGTACATACGTACATGTGTACATAACTATGCACCCACGTATACATGACCAGGCACACATATATACATACATATGTACAAGCACATGCATACCCATGAACGGCTCCAAGAGCGTGGCTGTCTGTGTGTGTGTTAGTTATCATTTTGTCTTAGGCACATGTCGATTAGACACTAGGCCTGTTGTATGTGTGTGTTTGTAAGGAAACACTTCGAAATGTTTCAGCCCCGCCGGGAATCGAACCCGGGCCCTCCGTGCGTGAAGCGAGAGCTTTAGCCACCAGGTGTGTGTGTGTGTGTGTATGTGTATGTGTGTGTGTGTGTGTTTGTGTGTGTGTGTGTGTGTGACATCACTGATTGCTTTCCTTTTTCACCTAATCGTGTATACCCTCGAAGCTGTGAGTTGACTTTGCCTCCAACAATGCCTCATCAAAGTCACTTCACTTCTGAACCAGCCTGAGACTAAAGAAATACTTCCTTACATCCCTTTGGCGCATCTGTGTCTTCAGTTTCCACCTGCGTCCCCTTGAATCATGGTCCTCTTAATTCAGTCCGCCCTAATCTGCCTTATCAGTTAGTTTAAAAAAATAATGTATTTTAATAATGTCTTCTTTTGAACTTCTCTTCGCCAAGGTGGTCAGGTTCAGTTCCTTCAACCCATCCTCATAGTGCATTTCTCATACTTGTGGTACTAGTTTGATTGCAAACCTTTTAGCTTGTGTTTGTCTGTGAGAGTAGCAATAAGGTGATGTCTTTACTGCAATGTAGCGCAATGTTTGTGGCAGTAACATAATGCGTATTTGTATTCCAGGATGAAGATGACGATATGAATGTTTAGAACTGGTTGGTGGAGCAGCCTAAGTGTGCTACCGAGAGTGTGTGGGGGCGAGAGTGTGTGTTGGGGCGAGAGTGTGTGTGGGGGCGAGGTGTGTGTGGGGGCGAGACTGACAGAGAACGTGGAGAGCAATAACCCTATAAATATATATATATATATATATATATATATATATATATATATATATATATATATATATATATATATATATATATATATATATATATATGTCATGTCGAATAGGTAAAAACTTGCGATTTTGTCTTAAATAGCAACGCTCTTCTTGCCGAATAAGGCAAGTGAAAATTTGTGTATGCAATAATTTCGCAAAAAACATTCTGAACCTAATGTGCTCAAGACATTCAAGACATTCTGTAGAAACTATAAATGCCTGAGGAAATCCACACGAGTATCGAGACGAACTATGTATATGGAGTGATAAACAAATGAAATTTAATAAGCTGCAATAGGAAGCCCTACGTGCTACATGACCTGGCAACGTTACAAAATAATACGACATTGGTCATAGAGGACCGAACACTACAAGCAGAGGTTCCGTTCATGTAACGTAACTACAAAAAGGTTGTTGCAGATGTGTAATTGCGTGCTTGTAGACGCACGCAAACTTCCACACTGCCAAACATACGTGCTTATTTAAAAAATAATATTATGTTGCTGCCAGCAAAAACATTAACTTGCTGACAAGTTGATATAAAGTGATTTGAGCCAAAAAATAGCTGTTCATACTTACGAGTTCATCCGCATGTGTCAAAACAATATCCTATAATTAAATTACTTTTCCCCAGTTCTCTTATCTATTATTATAAAATATATATTTAAAAAAATTCGATGATAAGATCATCAAAACAACAATAGTACTGTCTGGTGGACGATAATATACTAGCGAGCGCCGCTTTCCATTGTACGACGATAAAGAACTTGTTACCACTGCCCAAAGTACAACAATATACAAGAGCTTCGCTGCCAAGGTACTATGATATACAAAACAACATCGCTGGCAGACGCGCTGTGACACGCAATGCATGGCCATACCCTGGCGTCTGATGATGTAAACCTCAGTACCGCTGCCTGGCCAACCTTAATATACAGCACAGTGCTGGTGGCTGACGAACGATGGTATTCTACATCGTGGCTGCAGGTATCAATGATGTACGACATAACACCGCTGGCCAGCGTCCAATAAAACATCTCTCATATTTTTATGCAGGGCCACTCTATGTTTTGCGCCTCCTGCAGCTACAACTAATACAAACGTCACACAAATTATTTTACAAGTTTGCTACGTCGAGTCAAACACCAGCGTATATATCTTTCCAGGGAACTCATACACTATTATTACTCCGCTTTGTTATACGTTATTCCATTGTTCATGTTATGAAGTCCCGTAGATATATGTGAGTGTATCCCTATTAAGATTTTTTTTTGCGTATGTAATAAAGTTGAAATGAAAAAGTGAACTCCTAGACTAATACACGTGAGCAACTGTGCAACAAATATATAAGATGCCATCAATAGCAATTGCTTGGGCCTCCTAACCTAAATAAGACTCCATGTTCGTATTTATGTATACGAATATATATATATATATATATATATATATATATATATATATATATATATATATATATATATATATATATATATATATATATGCAGAACAAGCTACATGGGGATGGAAATTGAGCTAAAGATTTCCATCCCAATGTGGCTTGTTCTGCATTGTTAAGATCGCCTGTTTGCGATTGAATTGCATATACATATATGTATATATATACATACATACATACTGTATATATATATATATATATATATATATATATATATATATATATATATATATATATATATATATATATAACAATTATTTCGGATTAAATAAATGGAATCAAGTGTAAACTGAATAGCCTTTTAAGAAGAGCGTTTTTAAGTCTCTCCTAAATGGTTCTTCACTCCATGAGTTAGGTATTAGATCAAGGGAGGATAGCGTGGGTAGAGAGGTATAAGCTCAGATGGAACAGTGTGGGTAGAGAAGTGCAAGTTTAGTGGTGTTAGTGTCAACAGAGAAGAGTAGAGTAAGACAAACTGATATACATACAGTCTATTTTTTTTTTCAAAGCAAACTGGGCACATCTTCCATCACACAACACAGGTTTCGAACAAGAGGTAATGAAGTCTGTCAGCCTGAGCTGGGAAGACTTCAGTAAAGCTATGAAGAAACCGCAAGTTATTCCACTATGCTTTCAATAGCAACGACAGCTTCAATGTTTTTGCTTTAGCATAGCCTGAGTTACTATTGCTTACGAGTTCCATCTTCCAGCATGGTGTGTCCCGCAAACAAAATTAATGGAATATTATTATATTCACAAAAATGCGCCGTAAAGCGCCGGGGGGTAAATGGAATTTACGACGATATCATCATCACAGAGCAAGATAATAGGTATTTTTAATAACATTATGTACGTGTAAATATATACATACACATGATGCAAATTCCTTATTACACTAACCTGTCTGGACATCAATAAACTAACTCCCTTCGATGATGTTAAGCAACACAAACTAAATTTAGACCGGACTAAACTATGAAATATTACATTAATTTTGCAAGGGCAAGCTCGGCTAGTTTGATGCATAGTGAGGGAGAGGGGAGAGGGGGAGAGGAGGGGCGAAGAGAGGAATGGGTAGAGGAGGGGAGAAAGGCTGAGACATTCTTCCCCAACGAGGAGGTTATAGTTATAATGAGTTGTATGGGAAATGCATTCTTATGCTCACACCTACAGGAGATAATATACTGATAACTCATACATAATACTTTATCATGGGTAACCAGCAGCCAGGTCATACAGCGCCTGGGGAATGAAAGGTAATCAGGTTTGATCCAAGGAAGAGGAGAATAGCTCCAATTCCTTGCATCAAAAACCATTTACCAGCATCAAGGCCTGCTTAACCTTGGGCACGTGTGTTCCAGCACCGACACTGTCGTACTGATACCCTTCGTGGGGCAGGGATGGGGTGCCTTCATGCATCTGAAGGGCTCTTGATCCAGGGAGCTGGAACTATCTTTACTTCCATGAATCAAACCTGATTACGTTTCATTCCCTAGGCGCTGTAAGATCCGGATGGGTTTAGCGCATCCTCATAAAATAATAATAATAAAGAATAATACAAATAATAATGATAATAGCGCTGGTACTGTTGGTATGAACATTGACATGCTTAACACAGGATATTACAGCAATTATCTTCAACAATGTTTTAAGTGTTGCTTCGTGACAATGTCAAAATATATTTGGTTTTGAATTTCTGCATCTATGTTCGTTACACTTAGTCCGCATAATCTAATGTTATAGGTCGTTATAGCCAGTTAAAATCCCCAATGGAGATAGAAATAAGAAGAATCCGTATTTTGCGACCTTCAACTGAGGTGTTATTTAGCTGGAGATTCATACATATTCGTATTTCGTGGATTTTATCCTGCCATCAACAAGCGTTTATTTCGCCCCGTTTTGCACATATCATGTTAAGTAAATTTAGTGAGTGTGGTACAGCTGTTAAATTAGAATCAGGACGATTTTTTTTATATAGAGAATCAGTGTAAATTATAACCTGAAGTAGGGCATGAAGACAGTCACCTCTGTCGATGCATTCACATCGTCACTCCAAAACTGGGAGACCACAGCAGCCCACACTTCACAGCTCACCATAGACCAAGGTCATCAGTTGCAGCCTCTTCTGATGCCTACAGTTCCGGCGGGAGCTCTGACGGCGGGCTAGGGGCTAGGCCCTTGGACAGGCACTTACCCCACCACCAAACTCTTCAAACTAGCACTCGTCAGTCCGCAACAGCCCTTCGGTGAGAAGCTCCCGGCTATCCGTCCTCGTAAGTGGCGTGTAGCTCTCGGGTCCTCGCGAAGAGTGCATTAATGACCAGCCAAATCTGCACCTTATGCGAAGTCCCACGGTGCAAGTACATTACTACCACATACACCATGAGTACTTGTCCAAGTACATTACTACCACGTACACCATCAGTACTTGTCCAGCTGTCCTCCTGACACATTTCTGCTACAACCAAACAACTAGAAAACGAGCATGCAAAACTAATATTAGACTTTAGAATCGCACAAAAAGCGTAGAAATTAACCAATTGAAATACATCGGATGTAACGAGGTTTCTGGCTATTCACACACCTCGCAGTAGTTGTCATTCAAGAGTCATATGTCCACCAACACAAAGTGTGAAGGCAACGCAGATCTCCATCGCCGCCTCAAGAACTTCCATCTCCGACAGTTGACGTACATTCAATTTCCAGGGCGACCGTTCCAACTTAGGTGGCCTCTCTAAGCCAAACCATAACATGATCCACACCAGTCAGATGCATCACAGCCCCATTCCAAGAAATCCGATCTCAAAAGTACCTGCACTGTGTCACGTGCGGCACATACTCTCCTCCTCAACATGAATCTGGGTCACCAACTGCACGAAATCAAAGGGACTTTCAGCAGAGGACACAATGCATCTCTAGATCACTCTATTCCTTTCTCCCTCCACCACCACATCCCGAGGCGGAACCATCAGATAACACAGCAACGATTCATCTAGCAAGTAGATTTTCTCAGCTCACTCCACCCCAGAGTAGTCATAGACATCTAGTCATAGGCATTAATGATCAAAAACGGGGTCTAAAATAACCTAAATGATAAACTCAAGATTTGCACATCAAGAGAACAATCCACTCGTTCCAAAGCCCAATCTAAAGACTTCAGGTACAATATGGTCATTGCCTCTTTATACTAGTCAATTCGCCTTTAGTAAACACTGTCCTAACAATGTTGCATCGACATATCCATGGTACCACAATTGCTCCACACCTCCACCAAACAAACCCACACACAAACGAACAATGGAGGGAATAAGTAAGGGAACTCCCGACACAAGCAAGGGCAACAACCTGACACATCCACACCCAGCCACCACCTGAGAGTCTCGTTGGAACGAAATGAAAGAGTGGTGGAGGATTCTTAATTCAAAAGAATCATAGCTACTCTTCCCTTCCTCAAATCAGACTTGATTATCTCCCTATGGATTTATATATATATATATATATATATATATATATATATATATATATATATATATATATATATATATAATATGCTAAACAACCTCAACCTGAACCGAGATTTGAACCTGAGTCAGCACAGCGCTGAAGTTACAACTTTTATAAGATTTTCATTAATTTTACAAACTTGCCAGGCGAGATAAATTCAGCTAAGCCGACATGCCATGTAACTTAAATAGACCACGTAAATCCTAACATAATCCATATACTGCTGACTCACCCTTCATTTGTTTTCTTATATAAGTTTTTTTGTGAATCTCTTCATGTTAAGTCAACAAGACATGTTGACGCAGGATTATGCGTGGTCTAATTTTACCCAGCTGGTATTTACTGACGCGATGTGTTGAAATGCTTCCCCATTGCATTCAAACTAGTAGTATATGTCTCATCCGTACCACTGTAACCATGACAACTCTCCAGGGGTTACAAAAAGATCTGGTGGTTACATCAAGAACGACACAGATGAAACAAATACATATGCAAAATAAACATAATGTTTAGGTTTCTATATGTAAATACGTGGAGAAAAGTTTCTTGACTCACGGTATTATTTCTCTTGCCATGGCAGAACCTTCGACAAAGCGACGGTGGAGTGTTGAGAGAGAGGCGAGTGTTGACAGTGTATTGTGCTATCAAAGGTCGAGTCTGCGCTCACGGTAAACATAGAGAAGAAGAGGGAGAAGTTGGGAGAGTAGAAACTGGGCGAGTAGATAACTGGGAGAGAGAGAGAGAGAGAGAGAGAGAGAGAGAGAGAGAGAGTATGAGAGTAGATGGGAAAGGCAGATAACAGAAAAAAAGCATGAATATTAAATAGTGAATATTGAAGTGGATAGAAAAGATAAGCGAGAAATACCGCCTATTCAATAATACTAGTAACATATCATAGAAAGTAACTAGTATTTATAAAAGAAAACATGTGTAACGTATGGGTAACTTATATTTAAGAGATGTTTTGAGCGCCAGGAGCTTCCTCAGTCCAACACAGACTACATAAAATCGGAGAACATATAATCGAATAAAGGTCAAGTGTGGTGATGTCAGGTGTGGTGAAGTCAGGTGTGGTATATGTCAGGTCACCTGATGGAAATCTCCCGTAACACATGCTTGATATTCAAAAGCTTATTAAATTTTGCACAACCGTATTTTAAGGTATTAATTGCTGACTTTAGGAACCGGCGCCTGTACAAGTCCTGTTCATTTATAATGAGTTTAGTTCATCCTTCTTCATAAAATATCCATTAGTGTCTAAATATATGACACATGCAATATTATTATTATTATCGATGTTCTATTTTCGTAATGACACGATTGCAAATAAACAACCGTAGCTACATGGCCGTGTGTCCTACCCGCTGGCCTGGAGTTGTACGACTCGCTTGTCCCGAGTTCAATCTCCACCCGTGCAGTGGGATGTTCTACATCTATAGCTGTTTATTCCTATGCAAATCTTGTAGCAGCCTCCACTTAGACCTTTGCTTAGTGGTCAGAGGTGGGAGGATCTTGGAGACGTTCTTGGCTACAATTGAGTTTCGAGGTATGACGAATCTGCTAGATGTTTTAACTTTGTTTTTTAGAATAAGTTGAGCTTCGCGTTTACAGTTACAAATGAAATGAGGGAAAATAATGTGGAGTGTTTAAGATATAATTACATTACCGTGCAAGACATTCTGATAAAAATTCTCATTTCCCTAGGAAAAACCGATCACCCAACGTTTCATTTGCGCGAGTATTATTGGTAATCTTTGTTCATTTGTTTACTGTATAATTTCAAGGTCAATTATTCGCTACATTAGCAAAAAAGTTCATAAAACGGAGGTTTATCGTCCACTTTTTACTCCTTAGTGAAGTTAATCGTGGGTTCAGCATTGTTCAATTTAAGCAGCAGCAGCAGCAGCAGCCGCCGCCGCCGCCGCCGCCAAGATATCATCCATGTAAAGAAGTCTTATGACGTTTGATGGAATGGAAAACGAGAACCTCTTTCCTTCCACATATTCCATATATAAGTTTGCTCAACGTTTAGATGACAGCAGAGAGATTCACGTCTTCTAATCCATCAACCGTCAGAAGATTTCGTTACATGGATGACATTGTGGTTATGCCTCTTAAAGATTCAATTTTTCAAACTTTCTGCTTAAACTCAACAATTGTGAACTCAGTAAGGTCTGGGGTAACAAGTGAGGTTCCTCAAGGATCAGTATTAGGGGCCACTACTTTTCTTGATATTGTAAATGACCGGCCAGATGGGATCGTATTCTATGTGTTTCTGTTTGAAGACGATGTGAAACTATTGAGAAGAAAACTAACGAGACAATACAGAGACGACCTCTAGAGAGACTCAGGGTGGAAGTGTGAAAAAAAAGTGACTGTTCGAGTTTAATCCTAATAAATGCGAAGTCATGCAATTACTGGAAAGGAGAAAGAATATCAGAAATGGAAAACAGACTCGAAGTGAGACTGCATATATTAAAAAAGTAACTGATAGTAAACATTATAATTAATATTGACTTCGGCAGCCTATGTGAGACTAGGAAAATTTCAGAATAGTCTCTAGGAGCTTCAATAAATAATTATAGTACCCTATTCACAATGCACATCAGCTCCATCTTAGGATGGGCAGCATCACCATGTTTAGTAATGTGGAAAGCTTTAAAGGCTTTCAACCAGACTTATGCCTAAGTTGAAGTAAAGAGACATCCACTATGAAGTTCGAATAATGGAACTGTTTCTGACGGCTCTGGAAGAGAAGAGGACTAGTAGAGACTTGATTACGACATAAGAGATTCTCAGAGGAACTGAGAAGTCCGATAACAACAGAGTGAATTGAGAGGTGCAGGAACAAGGGTAAGTTCTGCAGGCTACGAGAACAAATGGGACCCCAAGAATGTTAGGAAATTCTTTTTCAGTCTCAAGAAGTGGAATGAGCTGGTTGTGTAGGTAATGGCAGCAAACTCCACACACAATTAAATATGATTAAAAAAAACAGATACCAGTAATGGCGGTTGAATATACTTAAAAAGTGGGGGCCAGGAGTCAAGACTTGACCCCCCCCCCCCGAAAACGCGAATGGGAGAGTACAAATTAGTGAGTACACGGCTCGTGTTCCCTTAATGTACACCAGAACTAGTCTGACGATTCCCAAGATAAGGGTCTCCGCCTTCTCTAAAATCTTAAATAACATATCAGGATACTGAGTGAAGACATTTTGTAGCCCGTGGGTGAAGTCCTAATGAGTCCGCCAGTGGTTCACAATGTTAAAAAAAAAAAATAACTTTAACGACTAACGAGAATCACTTTGGATATTCTGTAAAAAAAACAATATATATCTTATTACGTTTTCCCTGCGCAAATTAACAAGTGAGAGTCGTGGGGATATTAATGTCGTTTCAGTGCAATACATCTTTCTAATGGATTTCTCTCCCACAATTTCTTTAGGGCCTCCTGGTTAAGTTTTCGGTACCTTTGTCTCTAACGCTCCACAATAGACGTCTAAAAAAAAGATGAGTGAGAGAGAGAAGGAGAGAGAGTCGAGCTTAAGCTTCTGGACCTCGCCTCTCAAGGAATGTGCTGCAGTTCTCATGTAATTACGGTTGAAATAGCATAAGTAGTTGGTCTTCAGTGACTCCTCTCTTGTACAGTTAGCCTTCACGTGTGTGTGTGTGTGTGTGTGTGTGTGTGTGTGTGTGTGTGTGTGTGTGTGTGTGTGTCTTTTTTCAGTATATGCCAACAGCCCTTTTTTAAGCAAATAATGAAATAATCAAGTGAATGTAACTTTCATAACCAGCAGAAGGCCTCAGGGAGGATCCAAACCAGGTTCTGGTCACCTGCAGGTGCTGTACACAATGCTGAACAACACGATGATGACAGACAACGTCCAACATCACTGCACGATGATCTTGTAGCAACTATACGAGGTGAATAAACCTCCCGGCAGAAGGGCATTGTTTTGCGACCTAAACAACCCTGAGAGAGCAAGAAGACTTGCCAACATAGTAAAAAAAAAAAGGACACTATGTGCGGAGCAAATTTGTGTTAACAGACGAACTCTCTCTCTCTCTCTCTGTGCAGAGCTTTGTCAAGTCAGTGACTTGATAAAGCTCTATATAGAGGGAAATGTCGTCTCAATAAAAGCTTGCTCTGTACCTGTCTTCGCTTCATCACTTATAATTTCTGAAAATGAACTCACGGAGCAATATAATTGAAGGTTCACCATTTTAGTTATATTTATATTTTTAAATATCTTAATGCAACATTTTCTGTACTCTTAACGGTTACACAAAAACTAAATCAGTCTTGTTTAAACAGACTGAAACTCTCAGAAATATATACAATATTATCTTAATCACGATGTACAAACAACCCTCACAGAAGACTGAAGATTAAGACGAGGTTTGGGTCGTCATAAATTACAGTCACCTGTGGGCGGGTTATTGTGTATTGTTCCAATCTTGGTATTGTGCCTTTTTATTCCCAATTATGATACAAATGTCAAAACTATGCACGTACCGTAAGATCTTTGTTAGATTACAATTCACCAGTTTTACCCCCGTGTGATATAGCATTGATAGTGAATGACTGAGATAAGTAAATAAAAGTCCAGAAATTATACATGGCCGTCTTGTAGCCACTAAAATACTTTATGTGTGGAAAATAATAAATACGTGTTGAGTTAC
>WNWK01000061.1:717500-762500 GCA_009830355.1 Cherax destructor | reverse complement strand
ACTCATGGCGCCCCTGCTTTTCATTGGGGAAATGTTGCATCTCCTGCCGAGTCTTTTGCTTTCATTTGGAGTGATTTTCGTGTGCAAGTTTGGTACTAATCCCTCTAGGATTTTCCAAGTGTATATTATCATGTATCTCTCTCGTTTGCGTTCCAGGGAATACAAATCAAGGGACTTCAACCGTTCCCAGTAATTTAGGTGCCATATCGTACTTATGTGTGCCTTGAAAGTTCTTTGTACACTCTCCAGGTCAGCAATTTCGCCTGCCTTGAAGGGGACATTTAGTGTACAGCAGTATTCAAGCCTAGAGAGAACAAGCGATTTGAAGAGAATCATCATGGGCTTGGCGTCTCTAGTTTTGAAGGTTCTCATTATCCATCCTATCATTTTTCTAGCAGATGAGGTAGATGCATTGTTGTGGTTTTTGAAGGCGAGATCCTCTCACATTATCACTCCCAGGTCCTTCATATTACGTTTTCGCTCTATTGTAAAGTTAGAATTTGTTGTATACCCTGATAAAGTTTTAATTTTTCAAAGTTTTCCATATCTGAGTAGTTGAAATTTCTCTTCATTGAAGTTCATATTGTTTTGAGTGGCCCATTTGAAGATTTGGTTGATGTTCGCTTAGAATCTTGCAGTGTCTTCGATCGAGGTCACTGTCATGGCTTACATCTCTGTCTATGTTGGATATGAGGAATAGGAATAGGATGGGAGCGAGTACTGTGCCTTGTGGAACAGAGCTTTTCACCGTAGCTGCCTCGGACTTTACTCTGTTTATTACTCTTTGTATTCTATTTGTTAGGAAGTTATAGATCCATCTACCAACTCTTCCTTTTATTCTTTTATCACGCATTTTGTGCGCTATTACACCATAGTTACACTTGTCGAAGGCTTTTGCAAAGTCTGTGTACACATCTGTATTTTGTTTATCCTCTATAGCATCCAGGACCTTGCCATAGTGGTCCAGTAGCTGGGACAGGCAGGAGCAACCCTGGGTTGTGTAATTGATGGGTATCTAGTTGTTTGGCGATCTTGCTTCATAGAACCCTTCCAAAGATTTTTATGATATGGGATGTTAGTGCTATCGGTCTGTAGTTCTTTGCAATTGCTTTACTACCACCTTTGTAGAGTGGGGCTACATCTGTTGTTTTTAGTGAGCGTGGGATGACCCCTGTGTCCATGCTCCTTCTATTTTCTATTTTATGAAAATAAAACTATATATATATATATATATATATATATATATATATATATATATATTTTTGCAAAAAGATCACAGTAAACAGGTGATATCAAAATATGCAAGACACCACTATGAAAAATAGAAGAATTCAAAGCGCTTTCGTGACTACTCACATTATCAATGTGAGTAGTCACGAAAGCGCTTGAATTCTTCTTTTTTTCATAGTGGTGTCTTGAATTTTATATATATATATATATATATATATATATATATATATATATATATATATTTTAAATATATAGGGAGGTACCACCTCTAGAACATGCTGGGGACCCTCATCCTCAGAGAAGACAATAAACATACCTCAGGGAAAACTCGAGGTTCTTCCCGGAGCTGTTTGAATATTATTTGTAAATTTTATATATATAATAAAAAATGAATTAAACGCTAAGACGAAAAAAAAAATCTTTAATATCTTACAGTCCAGGCAACCATTGTAGCAACATTACTTGATGGTAAGATTCTTAACCAATCTTGCATGTCCTCTGAAGGTCGGCACTAACTCTGCAGATGATCTGACCGCCCGGGCGTCGAGAACACACGGAGCTGCTGCTGGACTCTGATGCACTGCAAAGTTAAGGTGGTGGATTCCCGAAGAACCAATGGTGTTGTTACTGTAGATAAACAGCTTGATATAAGTGAGGTAGAGTAGTTAGTCACAGAGCCGACGCTCAATACAGCCGAACAAGTGAGTGGACCTTCAGTAACAGTAGCTTATATTTCTGTAACTCGGCCTTATCTAACTCACAGTTTGCTGACAATATCATTTTTATTCAAGTCAAGACATTTATTAAAGGAAGCTTTATACCACTAGAGTCGAAAGGATTCCTTTATTAAATGTCTTGAACTGCACATAAGTGTCCATATTCACATTTTATGGGTATTACCATACCATTATAACCTCAGAGTTTGAATGAGCCACGACATTCCTGTGAGATAAGAGAGAAAAACAGTTTTCCAACAGATTCTCTGATATAAATGACTGAAAACCTTAAAAAAAGACCTGTAGACAACATTACGTAAACAATATTGAAATATAGCCCCAGTACAACAGCCCCAGTACAACAGCCCCAGTACAACAGCCCCAGTACAACAGCCCCAGTACAACAGCCCCAGTACAACAGCCCCAGTACAACAGCCTCAGTACAACAGCCTCAGTACAACAGCCTCAGTACAACAGCCCAGTACAACAGCCCCAGTACAACAGCCCCAGTACAACAGCCCCAGTACAACAGCCTCAGTACAACAGCCTCAGTACAACAGCCCCAGTACAACAGCCCCAGTACAACAGCCCCAGTACAACAGCCTCAGTACAACAGCCTCAGTACAACAGCCCTAACAGTACAACAGCCCCAGTACAACAGCCTCAGTACAACAGCCTCAGTACAACAGCCCCAGTACAACAGCCCCAGTACAACAGCCCCAGTACAACAGCCTCAGTACAACAGCCCCAGTACAACAGCCCCAGTACAACAGCCTCAGTACAACAGCCCCAGTACAACAGCCCAGTACAACAGCCCCAGTACAACAGCCCCAGTACAACAGCCCCAGTACAACAGCCCCAGTACAACAGCCTCAGTACAACAGCCCCAGTACAACAGCCCCAGTACAACAGCCCCAGTACAACAGCCTCATTACAACAGCCCCATTACAACAGCCCCAGTACAACAGCTCCAGTACAACAGCCCCAGTACAACAGCCCAGTACAACAGCCCCAGTACAACAGCCTCAGTACAACAGCCCCATTACAACAGCCCAGTACAACAGCCCCAGTACAACAGCCCCAGTACAACAGCCTCAGTACAACAGCCCATTACAACAGCCCAGTACAACAGCCCAGTACAACAGCCCCAGTACAACAGCCCCATTACAACAGCCCCAGTACAACAGCCCCAGTACAACAGCCCCATTACAACAGCTCCAGTACAACAGCCTCCGTACAACAGCCCAGTACAACAGCCCAGTACAACAGCCCAGTACAACAGCCCAGTACAACAGCCCAGTACAACAGCCCAGTACAACAGCCTCAGTACAACAGCCCAGTACAACAGCCCAGTACAACAGCCCCAGTACAACAGCCTCAATACAACAGCCTCAGTACAACAGCCCAGTACAACAGCCCCAGTACAACAGCCCCAGTACAACAGCCTCAGTACAACAGCCTCAGTTCAACAGCCCAGTACAACAGCCTCAGTACAACAGCCCAGTACAACAGCCAAGTACAACAGCCCAGTACAACAGCCCAGTACAACAGCCTCAGTACAACAGCCCAGTACAACAGCCCAGTACAACAGCCCAGTACAACAGCCCAGTACAACAGCCCAGTACAACAGCCTCAGTACAACAGCCCAGTACAACAGCCCAGTACAACAGCCCAGTACAACATTAAAAACACTACAATGAAAAATGAAAGAATCTATAAAGAATAATGTTCCTGGGGGAATGGGACACAATCAGGGGTAGAACAAGTCAAACTCCTTGGATCAAAAGCCTCTCACTAGCCTCACTGTTAATAAACTTGGAATTGTTTATTTTCATGAGAATGCGTCTTCTGGAAGGCTCCAAACTTTTAACACAGGTGAATTTTTCTCAAAGAAATCTTCGCATCGATTTTGGTATTTGTAAATTTTATTTTGCTAAACTTATTAAACATTAAGCGCTGGTTTTCCTTATTTATTGAGAGTTTTGAAGTCATTTTCGACTAAGTCCCAATTTACACTGAGGAAATTTGGAAAAAAAATAAATGCTGGTTTTCATGCAATAATTTGTGAATGATTTATACGGTCGGCATCAAATCCTTAGCGCTAATATTTAACTGGTTTAGAAACTTAAGCAGAATTTTGTGCTGTTCCTTTTATAACACTCGTCATTATGTGACGAAAACGCCGCTCTTAAAAGCCACCCAAAGTGGTCAGGCCACTTAAGCTTTCTTGCCTCTCACTTCCTGTCTACCCATAACCTTTGGCACTGTTGTATTCTATCTCAGTCCCTGTCTCCGTTCTTACCATCTCTCTTAAGGACCCCCAAAAATAAAAGTTACAATACTATGACTGGTACAAGTAACAAACTGGATTTGAAACTACGAGTGGAATCAGTTCATCGTGGATCATTATCAAAGACGGACCGAAATGTCGCCTTGTTTCCTAACCAGTTAGTGGATTGGATTATTTACGTCAAATCTGAATACAGTCCAACTGTAGTAGATAGGTAGAAAATATTAAGTAGCGAAGGATGAGAATCTAAACAAACTCAAAGACAAGGAACAAATAATAAAAATGAAAGCACGGAAACGTACACAGGTGAAGAGATAGTAAGAGACAAAAAAAGAAGTGAAGAATTAACAAGATACAAAAACTGAGGTTTGCAACTGGTCTTCATAGAGAAAAAGCAGCCGGGCTGGACACTGCTCTCAGGCTCTGTACATTGATGCAGGTGAAGGGCATTCGATCCAATTTCTTGGATCAAAGACGATTGCCTCCCATTCATCAGGAGCTCTATGATCTCTATGGGCTTAACGCTTCCTCATAAATATAATAATCTTTAGCTCAGTCCCATATGTTGCAGATCTGGCAACGTATTGGAATGTGCACACTAATGCTGCACTGTGGAATGTGTATCATTAAGCACTAAACCCACAGGTATATAGTATACACAGAGAGGTGTATGTCTCTCAGTGTGTGTATGTATGTATACACTGACATTTTAATTCCTATTTTAGGGATTTAAGTATTTCTGACTGGCGGTAAACAGGTGATATCCAGCCTTAATGACCCTCTTGCGGAAGATAGGATTCAAACCTAATAAACAGCCCTTGTGTATCATTCAGCGCAAGGAGTGGTGGGGGCTCGATCCTCACTTAAATAACTGCGGTCTGGCCTTTGTCCAACCAGGTTGTCTGTGAACGCTTTGTGTTAAGCACAAGTTAAAGGTCCTGAACTGGTCACACAATTATTTCTGCACATTCAATACACTGAACAATCAGGTAGTCAGTCAAGTTGTCCCAAACAGGAATCTCACAAGAGTTCTCACACCGTATACGGAGAACCTGTCTTCAAAGCTTCACAGCGGGGAGGCAACAGATAACGTTTAAAACGTCGAAAACAACACGTCCTTCGTATGCGCTGTGAGAACCCTTGTGAGATTCCAGTTTGGGACAACTTGACTGACTACTAGATGATTGTTCAGTGTTGAATCTGGTAAATAATTGTGGGCAAATTATATATATATATATATATATATATATATATATATATATATATATATATATATATATATATATATATATATATATATATATATGAAGGCCTTCCCCCTTGCTATAACTTTATCCCAATAGGGTCGGAGACCCTTGGAGCATGGGGTAAGTGTGCTATAAAGTTTGTCAAAGAGCTGGGTGAAAAAGTCATCATAGAAACCAAGGACCACAGGGCGACCAACTTCCTCTTTCAGAGACTCAGTGTTGCGATCCAGAGGGAAAATGCCTGCAGCATTCTGGGCACGCGGCCCACTGCAGGGGAGCTGGACGAAGTATTTGACATGTAGCTCTGAGTTGTTATCTATGTTGTTTTACTCCCTATTGTATTCTTGTCAATGTATTTTGTCTTGAAATAAAGTTTGTACACAATGAAAAGATGGAGTGGTAGGGAAGTGGAATATTCAAATGGCTTCAGAAAGAAATAAAAATATTCTTCCTTGAAGCCTTTTTATCCACTTCTCCGAGGCTATGGGTCCCACAATGTACACCAGAGGTGGACCCCATCCTATATATATATATTATTTACAGACATACATAGGTATTTCAGAGCTGAAAACGTACAGTTTTGACGTGAGGAAGGGTTGCCTGGAGATAGCGCAAGTTTCTAACATGGTTTAAAATCTTGTCTTGACTACACCCTCATCCCTCCACTCTCTCACACTAAGAGCAAATTCACCGGTTTGCAGACAGCAAATTTTCACGGGGGTAGTGATTCCAGCTCCTTGCCTTTGGAAATAAAAGGGGGATGAGAGGGGGTTGCAAATCCATAAATGATGATAATAAAAAAAAAAAGCTAGTTATATCCAGCTCAGTGATCTTTGATGGGAAGCGCAACTGTTACAGCAGCGTGTGTTTTATTCATCACCAACGGTAGATTTGTGTTGTAAATTTACTCCGTAAGGAAGTGAAGGACAAATGAGTCGCTCTTAGAGAGAGAGAGAATGGGTACACTCGAGCCATGGTGTGCATATTAGCTGAGAGAGAGAGAGAGAGAACAAGAGACGAAAGGAAAGTTGGGAGAGAGAGAGAGAATCGGAAAGAAACCATAAGTAGTACTAGGTCGTGAGAAAGAGAGAGTACGTGGGAAAGACAGATTGCAGAAGAGCTTAGAGGCCACTAGGAGGCGACCTCTTAACAAGAAGTACCAGTCTAGCAACCTCTGGTTCTGTCTGTGATTCTAGATAACTGCGGTAATGATAGTGTAGCAAACTGCTCTCTTCCCACTCTTCATTCCCTCTGGCCACTCTGTCGACTTATTAAAATCTAAACATGAACATTTAAAGAGAGATCAACGACTACAATTACCACTACTAAAACTTATATTATTATTTTGTGGCCAATACTTTGCCTTGGAAGATCCACGGTCAATTAGTCGTTCCGAAGTAGATCCTGAGTTAACACCAGGGTATCAGTCACCACTGCCATTCACAACAATGTATTTAGCTGAATTCCATTCAGTTTTGGGGAAGTCGAGACTATTTGTCTAAATACATCTATTGTCCAGGTTGACCTATCAATAAATATGATTTAAACATAAGGATGAGCGCCGTAGCAGGCCTACTAACCCATGATTGGCAGGTCCCACTCACACTAAAATATTCCCTCTGGGAATGGTGGGATGGTAGTATACCTTAAAGGAAACTACAGGATAACAACTCTTAGCTTCTAAAATTAACAGTGAAAAAAAAATTGCCTCTCTTATCGATTCCTAAAGGATTTAATTATTTTAGTGTTAGGATCCTCAAAATTTGTTTTATTCCAGTGGTCTATATGTCAACACAAAAAATATCTATAACCACATTTGTGTTGTGCCTCTTGAGTTCGGTGCCAACGTCTCACGTTTTTGTGTCGTACCGCACTTCAAATAATTCTCTTTGTTCAAGAATGTCTGATTTATTTAGTATGTCGTAAATTTCAACGAGATTTTGTAGTCTCCATTTCTTATACAAGAACAGGTAAACTACACGAGTCTTTCTTCACTGGGTTTTTTCTTACAAGAGATGCCTTTTTTGCTGCGTATTCAAGGTGAGGTCTTGGAGGTGCTTTAAAAAGTCTTAATATTGGTTGAGGTTGGTGACTAGGCAGCAAGACGATAAGTAGTCACAATGACTTGTAGATCGTAATACGTTGGCAGATTGTACTGACTGTGTGTGTAATAAGACTTATGTAAACAGTCGTTTCGCCCATCAGGTACTGATGGTCGAAGCGTCGTCATTTATAAAACACCATAACCTACTCAGTGTCTTATTGTATTGTGCATATACTAAAGCTCACTCCTGAGCGAAACGTCGCAGTTATCTTCATTACCGGTCTATATAAACAAAAGTCATACCTAATACTTGAAATTTCCAACAATATGTTTCTTTGTGAGGTGAAAGAATACAACTGCAACAAATGTCACACTGCTTGCAACTGCGCCCTTTTACCTAACATATTGTCGGTAACTCTACCAATATTATTGCAATATGCTCCGCTGCTGGTCACAGCTCAGCAGTGTTTAGTAAGGTTCAGCTGATTACTGCTGACTTTTCCAAGAACGTTCTCTTTCACTGTCTCAATCAGTGTATAGCTCAACATTTTGCAATTATATATGAAATTTTTATACTAAATTGCGTTACTTTGCATTTGTCTATATTGCAACTCATTTGCCACGTCTCTGACAGCTGTGCCAGTTTATCCAGACCCCTTCGAATACTGGAGAGAGAGAGAGAGAGAGAGAGAGAGAGAGAGAGAGAGAGAGAAGATACAGTACAAGATCGTAACCTGGTATAACCTACGTCTGTGTGTCACTTGTCTATTTGATCCCGAATTTACGACGACCATAACAAAGTGGCCGAGCCTCTCAGATGCGGAGGAAAGCCGTCAGCGGGGCGTGTTCCCTGACGTCAGCTGGGACAGGCGGCTCTTGTGAGCCTCGTATCTTCACGCTGGGAAGACTTTCAAACGAGACACTTTTCAAGTATTCATTCAGCGCCCTTAAAAAAAAGGGCTTTGCGATGCTAAACTCGAGCTCACTGCAAAACCAATGCGGATACACCATGGTATTAATCTTTACAGCCGAGAATATTATCTAGGTCTTATCTGCTGGGGAAGACGAAGATCAGATGAAGATACACACCGAAGTTTAGGTGTTCGTTTTAGATTTAAGAGACAGTGGACACAGACACCCCGGGTGGGTAAGGACACACCTTGACTCATGCAAGTCAATTGTCTTGACATCTTTAGTACCTTCTGTGTATTAAGCCACTCCGTATTCACATTTACTTAAGAAGTTATGAAGTTGTATGGTTCCTCTCATAACTGGTGGGTTGTCACTTGTTAAGTTGCTCTGTTAAAATCTTTATTTCTTATTATATATAATATAAAGTATAGTATTTTATATATATATATATATATATATATATATATATATATATATATATATATATATATATATATATAACTACACTGCACTAGCCAGAGTCGAACCCATGATGCTTTGGCCCGCCTCATGGTGAGCGAAACACATGACGCTCTTCCAGTAGGACTGAATGTTGTACTCGCTACCCAAGGACATACGGTGGTGTGGACGCCTCTGGGTAGCGCCTTGGTAGCGCTTTGGGTAGCGAGTACAACATTCAGTCTTACTGGATGCGCTACTCTTAAGGATTGTGTGGTTCAGTGGACTAGAGCTTCATGTATTTTCGCTCACCATGAAGCGGGCCAAAGCATCATGGGTTCGACCCCTGGCTAGTGCAGTGTAGTTATTGATCAATACCACTCGTTCGTGGTTACAATAATATATATATATATATATATATATATATATATATATATATATATATATATATATAATATAAATATATATATAAAAAATTGGGTTGTCTGAATGTGCGTGGATGTAGTGCGGATGATAAGAAAGAGATGATTGCCGATGTTATGAATGAAAAGAAGTTGGATGTCCTGGCCCTAAGCGAAACAAAGCTGAAGGGGGTAGGCGAGTTTCAGTGGGGAGAAATAAATGGGATTAAGTCAGGAGTATCTGAGAGAGTTAGAGCTAAGGAAGGGTAGCAATAATGTTGAAGGATCAGTTATGGAAGGAAAAGAGGGAATATAAATGTGTAAATTCAAGGATTATGTGGATTAAAATAAGGGTCGGATGCGAAAAGTGGGTCATAATAAGCGTGTATGCACCTGGAGAAGAGAGGAGTGTAGAGGAGAGAGAGAGATTTTGGGAGATGTTAAGCGAATGTATAGGAACTTTTGAACCAAATGAGAGAGTAATTGTGGTAGGGGACCTAAATGCTAAAGTGGGAGAAACATGCAGAGAGGGTGTAGTAGGTAAGTTTGGGGTGCCAGGTGTAAATGATAATGGGAGCCCTTTGATTGAACTTTGTATAGAAAGGGGTTTAGTTATAGGTAATACATATTTTAAGAAAAGAGGATAAATAAGTATACAAGATATGATGTAGGGCGTAATGACAGTAGTTTGTTGGACTATGTATTGATAGATAAAAGACTGTTGAGTAGACTTCAGGATGTACATGTTTATAGAGGGGCTACAGATATATCAGATCACTTTTAGTTATAGCTACAGTGGGAGTAAAAGGTAGATGGGATACAAGGAAAATAGAATCAGTAAGTAAAGAGAGGTGAAGGTTTATAAACTAAAAGAGGAGGCAGTTAGGGTAAGATATAAACAACTATTGGAGGATAGATGGGCTAGTGAGAGTGTAGGCAATGGGGTCGAAAATGTATGGGGTAGATTTAAAAATGTAGTGTTAGAGTGTTCAGCAGAAGTTTGTGGTTACAGGCGAGTGGGTGCGGAGGGAAGAGGAGCGATTGGTGGAATGATGATGTAAAGAGAGTAGTAAGGGAGAAAAAGTTAGCATATGAGAGGTTTTTACAAAGTAGAAGTGATGCAAGGAGGGAAGAGTATATGGAGAGAAAAAGAGAGGTTAAAGAGTGGTGAAGCAATGTAAAAGAGAGCAGATGAGAGAGTGGGTGAGATGTTATCAGCAAATTTTGTTGAAAATAAGAAAAAGTTTTGGAATGAGATTAATAAGTTGAGGAAGCCTAGAGAACAAATGGATTTGACAGTTAAAAATAGGAGAGGAGAGTTATTAAATGGAGAGTTAGAGGTATCGGGAAGATGGAGAGAATATTTTGAGGATTTGTTAAATGTTGATGAAGACAGGGAAGCTGTGATTTCGTGTGTAGGGCAAGGAGGAATAACATCTTGTAGGAGTGTGGAAGAGCCAGTTGTGGGTGTAGGGAAGTTCGTGAGGCAGTGGGTAGAATGAAAGGGGTAAGGCAGCTGGGATTGATGGGATAAAGATAGAAATGTTAAAAGCAGGTGGGGATATAATTTTGGAGTGGTTGGTGCTATTATTTAATAAATGTATGGAAGAGGGTAAGGTACCTAGGGATTGGCAGAGAGCGTGTATTGTTCCTTTGTATAAGGCAAAGGGGACAAAAGAGAGTGCAAAAATTATAGGGGAATAAGTCTGTTGAGTGTACCTGGTAAAGTGTATGGTAGAGTTATTATTGAAAGAATTAAGAGTAAAACAGAAAGCAGGATAGCAGATGAACAAGGGGCTTTAGGAAAGGTAGGGGTGTGTAGACCAAGTGTTTACAGTGAAACATATAGGTGAACAGTATTTGGATAAGGGTAAAGATGTTTTTGTGGCATTTATGGATTTGGAAAAGGCGTATGATAGGGTAGATAGGGGGCAATGTGGCAGATGTTGCAGGTGTATGGAATAGGAGGAAGGTTACTGAAAGCAGTGAAGAGTTTTTATGAGGATAGTGAGGCTCAGGTTAGAGTGTGTAGGAGGGAAGGGGACTATTTCCCAGTAAAAGTGGGCCTTAGACAAGGATGTGTGATGTCACCGTGGTTGTTCAATATATTTATAGATGGGGTTGTAAGAGAAGTGAATGCGAGGGTCTTGGCAAGAGGTGTTGGGCTAAAAGATAAAGAAGCAAATACAAAGTGGGAGTTGTCACAGTTGCTTTTTGCTGATGACACTGTGCTTTGGGAGATTCTGAAGAGAAGCTGCAGAGGTTGGTGGATGAATTTGGTAGGGTGTGTAAAAGAAGAAAATTGAAAGTGAATATAGGAAAGAGTAAGGTGATGAGGATAACAAAAAGAATAGGTGACGAAAGATTGGATATCAGATTGGAGGGAGAGAGTATGGAGGAGGTGAATGTATTCAGATATTTGGGAGTGGACATGTCGGCGGATGGGTCTATGAAGGATGAGGTGAATCATAGAATTGATGAGGGAAAAGGGTGAGTGGAGCACTTCGGAGTCTGTGGAGACAAAGAACCTTGTCCATGGAAGTAAAGAGGGAATGTATGAGAGTATAGTTATACCAACGCTCTTATATGGGTGTGAAGCATGGGTGATGAATGTTGCAACGAGGAGAAGGCTGGAGGCAGTGGAGATGTCATGTCTGAGGTCAATGTGTGGTGTGAATATAATGCAGAGAATTCGGAGTTTGGAAATTAGGAGGAGGTGCGGGATTACCAAAACGATTGTCCAGAGAGCTGAGGAGGGTTGTTGAGGTGGTTTGGACATGTAGAGAGAATGGAACGAGACATAGTGTCTTCGAGAGTGTATAAATCTGTAGTGGAGGGAAGGCGGGGTAGGGTCGGCCTAGGAAAGGTTGGGGGGAGGGGTAAAGGAAGTTTTGTGTGCGAGGGCTTGGATTTCCAGCAAGCATGTGTGAGCGTATTTGATAGGAGTGAATGGAGGCATATGGTTTTTAATACTTGACGTGCTGTTGGAGTGTGAGCAAAGTAACATTTATGAAGGGATTCAGGAAACCGGCAGGCCGGACTTGAGTTCTGGAGATGGGAAGTACAGTGCCGGCACTCTGAAGGAGGGGTGTAAATGTTGCAGTTTTATAACTGTAGTGTAAAGCACCCTTCTGGCAAGACAGTGATGGAGTGAATGATGATGAAAGTTTTTCTTTTCGGGCCACCCTGCCTTGGTGGGAATCGGCCGATTGTTATAAAATAAAAAAATTATATATATATATATATATATATATATATATATATATATATATATATATATATATATATATATATATATATAATTAATTTCTTCGACAGAATCTCTCAGAAAGTTTTATTTAGTTTAATGCGTCAATATCATTATATTTTCACTGTATATTTAATAATGTGATGGTCACTTTCTCCAGATTTTTTTGCCTTTTTCCAGATTTTTATTTATTTTTTTATTTTTGCTTATTTCGAAATTTCAAGGGAAAATGGTGAGGGAGGGGAAGGAGGGGTTTCATGATTCTGGTGAAGGACTCTTAATCGAGCTACTCTTCATTTCCTTAGATCAAAAGTGACTGCGTCATCACTGGCTTCTTTCTTAGAGCCTGTAGAAACCGCAGTCGCCATACTTTCGAGGAGCACTGAGAATAGATCAGCCACGTCGTCAGAAAGTTTCATCTCCCACCAAAACTCGTCCTTGTGTGTAGGAGGAGAGCAGTCCACGTCATCACAGAGACAGCAACAATGACACAATGGAAGGAACGTCCACCAGATACAGAATCCCTCCCGACTGAAGCGTGGTTACCAACATTTATCTGGGAGTCATGTGTAAGTAGGCACAAGCAGTCATGTGTAAGTAGGCACAGGCAGTTATGTGAAAGAGGAAACCCGCTCTACGGCTAACATTAAAGACCTAGATTAGCCGAAATGTCAGCACTTTTGAGACCAGTGCTTATTAAGATTACTTTTAGAGGATTTGAGGCCTACATAAGGAAAACAGTCGCAGTCACAGACCAACGAGTTTAGGCCTATAAACATGCCTGCAACACCGGGATGATGTAAATAGCACATGTGCTGAGCATCGCACCACATATAGTCACATCATGAGGTTGGTGAAGAAAGACTGGAGCAGAATTACTCATCAAAGAAAATTAATTACTTAGACGCAGGTGTTCAGAAATTTTATTAACTGTGATTTCAGACACTATCAAAAACTCAGGGAGTTTTAGCATCTTAAGAAGTGTTGCCAGAATGATCCTACCCAGCCAGGACGCCGCCATCAAGTGACATGTTGAACATCGCCCCGCCTCTTCCTCTCAGACAAGTGACCTCACAACTCTTCCTGACTTTCTAGGTCGTACCTGACCTCTCTCTACGCTGTATATACCGTATTTTCTGCTGATTCTACACTAGGACTAAAAAATCACCATTGGATAAATGCCCCCTTCAATAAATATGACTCTGCACGTGTCTTTATTCCACAGAAACCCAGATGTAATAGAAGTTGCAGCAATAGAAACAAAGGGAGTAATAGTGGAGATAGTGAGAGGAGGAAGATTGAAGTTCTGAAGAGGTGGCAGCACCACAGTGTCCTTGGTACAGTATATGGTCTGTGTATTGAGATGGGCATCAGCAAGATGTCTCAGACAGTTGTGGCATTGCTGTACAATTCACTACCGAATGGCAGGAGACCAATACAAGAATATAACAATAGTGAGACCATAGGAAAGTGAGAGCAGCCTGGCCACTGCGAAGCTGCTAATCTAGAGGAGCTGCAATCTATGGAGAATTTACTGCGATGTAGAAGACCCCAGGTGGCGAGGCGCCGAGGTTTATGTCTCAGACATATCAGGGTCTCAACGTCTCTGACGAGTCCAGATTTAAATGTCTCAGACATTCCGATTTTAAATGTCTCGCATGCGTTTAGGATTAAAATTTGTATCATAAGCGGTGAAGTCTAAATATCTCCGAGGCACCGAAATTTAAATGTCTTAGGCGTATCAATGTTTAAATGGCTCAGGCGCATCAAGATTTAAATGTCTCAAACACGCGCCGAGGTTTAAATGTTTCAGAGGAGAAGAGGTTTATAAATGTCCCAGGCACACAGATTTAAATCACCCCGACGCTTCGAAGTTTAAATGTTTCAGACGAGCCGAGGACTCGTATAGACCATGGTAATAGATACTGACAAATCGGTTTAGAAAGACACGTGAACAAACACTAGGCCATATGTATGTTAGAAGTGATCAAAGTCCTGGGACCTTGATCACTTCTAACATGCAGACGTTTGATTTGATTGATTCGTCAGGAACTGACATGGGTCTTAAATCCTAAGATGACGCATCTGAGGATCTCGAAGGAGATGTCAATATAATTCATATTTTCTGTGGCCGCGATCAGGGTCTTGATGTAATCTCTGTGCGTTCCACGGCAAAAATTTTTATGTACAACACCGGGCTGAGGCCATTAGACCCCCATCACTGTCTCTGGGCCCTGTGTTGCGTGGTCGGTTAAAAAGACAGTATATATAGGCGAAGAGTGAGGTGCGAGTGACATATGGTGACCTGAAGAATGCCATATTGGGATGAGGACGGGTAGACAAGGGGATCACGTGACTTCTGTGTCCTTTTTTTACCTTTGTGTGTTAGAAGTGATCAAGATCCCAGGACTGAAACGTTTTTTAATAAGTATGTCTTAGTGTTTGCTCACGTGTATTTCCAAACCAAGACTAAGCCGAGGATTAAATATATCATACTGTTGTTAGTTTATTAGCTGGGAAAATTATATATATATATATATATATATATATATATATATATATATATATATATATATATATATATATATATATATATATATATATATATATATATATATATATATATATAATTTGTGTTCAATGGCTTCAAGACAACCATTGAATTCACCCCAACACTTGTCAACTTGTTACCTATACCTATCGAAAGATAGTTAATAGGTACTTCCCATCCATCAACTAAGATAATCCCTTAAAACTGGGCAATGTATATAAAATATATATATATATATATATATATATATATATATATATATATATATATATATATATATATATATATATATATATACAGATTTTTCCATACATGTCATTACAAATGCATGCTTATATTACATGGGTATAACATAAATTTCGAAATACTGCTTTGCTTGGAAGATTAAAAGTATAAATTATTCAAATTAGGTGACCACCCGGGCGATCCTGTGCATGTGTGGTCTTCATGACAATGAAGCGGAGATCACGGAGGCACAAGAACTAGACAATCACTGCCGCAAAAACTCGAGCCCTCTGTAAGTATTCCTCGGGGTAGGTGCGTCCACAAGTCCACCTGGTCAGGCTCAGGGCAAGGCGGGTTACGGACCACCACCTGGTGAGACTAGAGGTACCAGGTATCCAGACCACTACTTGCAGTCTCTTGGTAAGTAACTTACAGTACCACCCCCTGGTGAATCCCAGGAAAGGTGGCTTGCAGACCACCATCTGGAGAAACCCAGGTAGGTGGTTCACAGGCCACCACCTGCAGAGACCCAGGTGGATGATATTATTACCCTCACTTGAAGAGACCCAGGGTAGGTGGCTCACAGACTACCACCTGGTGAGATCCAAGGTAGGTGGTATCTCGACTACCACCTAGATAGACCTAGGATAGGCGACTTACAGACAATCACCTGCAGAGTTCTGGGTATTTATCAATCTTATGCACGTAAAAGCACTAAATCTCTTGCGGTCATATAGTGCTGAAATTTTGATGAATGAGGAATTATATTCGGCATTTAGGGCAAAGAATATGTTGGATTCATCGCCCATGGCCTGGGCAATTTATCTTCTAGTAAGCAACTTCATTGCTATTCTCTTTCTGCCGTCCTTCATGCACAAATTATACATTAAAAATAAGACATAGCACATTTATTTAATGGTTGACTAGTCGGATGTTAAGGCGTCGTATGAGCTGCACACCACGAGACAAGGATGTTTTAATCTCTATAAGAAGAAGTAAACTCTCACGAGACAAGGATGTTTTAATCTCTATAAGAAGAAGTAAACTCTCACGAGACAAGGATGTTTTAATCTCTATAAAAAGAAGTAAACTCTCACGAGACAAGGATGTTTTAATCTCTATAAAAAGAAGTAAACTCTCACGAGACAAGGATGTTTTAATCTCTATAAGAAGAAGTAAACTCTCACGAGACAAGGATGTTTTAATCTCTATAAGAAGAAGTAAACTCTCCCTGTACGTATCCTGATTTAATTTATCATTTCGTCACTTTCATTGGTTTAAAAACTTATCGACTTCAAGAGAGTCACTAAGGCTGCATGATAATACAATGGTCGAGTGTACTGACAGTGTGTAAATAAGACATTGTGGGTTATCGCGAAATTTGCATTTAATATATAGGTATTAAACTCTCACCGTATATACTCAGGACTATACACCTTCCGCTATATGTAACCTGTTTTATACTGCATTATTGCTTTTGTTTATACTTTTGTGTGAAAACTAAATACAACATACTAGAATAAATTAGAATAAATGGAAACTATATAATATTTTACCTTTATTCTAATTGTTATTTATCAGTGCTTTTTCATGTTAAATATATTAAGATATTTATATTAAATTAAAGTGTTATAAATACTGATCGATGAAGAAGAGTAACCACTTGCAGAGAAAAACTGAAACGTAAAAAAAAAAAACCTGAATATAATGGATTCACTCAGAGTCTCTTCATCAGCTGAAGGTCATTGACTGAAGCCAAAATACACAGATTACTTTTACCTGTGTTTTAATTTTCTGTCCAAGGGGTTTCTCTGTCTTTATTTGATCTAAATTATAATAATAATAATAATAATAATAATAATAATAGTTTATTGTGACATGATACAAAGATGTACAATGAGTTGTAGGAATGGGGTGTACATGGAGTGTACATGGGGTGTACTTTGTCATGTTCCAGTAATGTGGTTAAGTGAGGTAATGCGGAGTGTCGGGGGTCTCGAGGAAGCGCCGACACTCCGCATTACTTCAAGGAAGTAACTCACAGAAACTCAAATGGAATATAAAACTGACAAGTTGATGAGGGAGTCACATGTGCAACACCTGACTACCTTTATTGTGGAGATAAATCGCCAACCAAGTGACTTTATCTATCCAGTACAGAAAGTAATTGCTGGAGACATTGAAAGTAGTATGAGGTGATCAGTCCCTCATCCCTTGTACTGGACTCATAAAACCTCTGGCTGTCGAAACATCTCCTCAGTAAAGATACACAAGTGTTGTACTTGTGATTTACTAATAATGTTTTCATTCTAAAATAAACGGGTCATACTTATTAATGTTAAAATTTATGTACGTATAAAGTCATGGGCAAGCGCTTGCATGCCCCAACACACACACCCGCGAGGACCCGGGTTTGAGACCCAGGCAGGGTGACACGTATGATGCAAGTCTCCTTATACCTGCTGCCCCTGGTAACCTACCACTAAATAAGTACCAGGGTAGCAGCCAACTGTTGTGGGTCGCAGCCCGAGCAACAAAGTTCAAATGCAAATGAGAGTAATAATGAAAGCGGGACACCTAGAACGTGGCTTTCCTGCTGTAACTACAAATGGACAATCATAAGGGATTTGAACACAAACTGCTACTAAGAGCAAGCGACCGCTGCATCCTAATGCTGAAGGATCTGCTGGAGCTGTGGCTGAAGCAGGAACATGTAGGACAGGACTTGTATTAATGTTGGTAGAATTACTGACAGTATTTTAGGTAAGAGGACACAAGTGCAGCTACTACAACTACCACTACTAATACCACAAGTACTACTACTGCTACCACCACCATAAGTACTGCTGCTACTACTTTTACTACTACTACTACCACCACAAGTACTGCTACTACTGCTACCACAAGTACTACAACTACCACTACTACTAAAACTACTACTACTACTACCACAAGTACTGCTACTACTACTACTACTACCACAAGTACTACAACTACTACAACTACTACTACTACTACCACAAGTACTACAACTACCACTACTACTACCACAAGTACTGCTACTACTACTGCTACCACAAGTACTACAACTACCACCACTACTACTACTACCACAAATACTACTACTACTACTACCACAAATACTACTACTACTACTACTACCACGAGTACTACTACACTACCTGCAACGATTATATTATGATTTGCACCTCACTCTATACCTATACATACCCTCTGCGTCTCTGTATCCTTTGTAACAGCTTGACAATGCTCCTGGAGAGCGAGACGTTGCCACAATAAAATGTCGCATTCGTTGCATTTGTGTCCTATTACCTAACAGGACAGGAATTAGACAAGGGTAAAGATAAGACACATCTTGCCCTAGGAATACAGGGTGGGGCCTGGGAGAGGGCAGTAGGGAGGGGAAATGGGCCGGGGGGGGAAGGGTGTAGATTTCGGACATATTCCTATCAATTCGGGCAAAATAAAAAATAAATGAGAAAGAATAAGTTAATTATTGAACAAATTCTTTGTTATCTACTAAATAATTATGTATAACCAAGAAAGTTTTATTCAAGATAAACCAGACACTAGAGTGAACTGCATTGCTACATTAACTTGTAGAGAAGAGAACACAAAAGCACAATACCGTGACTGGAACGAAGCACAAATAATCCGCACATATGTTAGGCAAAAGTACACAAGTGCAACTAATGTGACCTTTTATTGTGGCAACGTTTCGCTCTCCAGGAGTTTTGTCAAAATATATATATATATATATATATATATATATATATATATATATATATATATATATATATATATATATATATAATAGATATATAGATATATATAAGAAGAAAAAATAAGCGTCTATAAGTCCTTTGTTGTTACATTTTTTGACCGCAGGTGTGCCTATGTACGTTTAACGTATATATGTGTATGTATACATGTGTAAGGTGTACATGTGCGCATGTATCTTCATACATTATTGAGCGAGTGGGACAGAAGCCTAATTCAGATATGGATCACAATGTGTCCGCGGCTCCCTCTCTCTTATGCTCTCCTCGACGACCACTTTAATTTCTACCCACATGCTTCCTCAATGCGGAAAAAGGTGGCAGGTATGCTGAAGGTGTAGGCAGTCCAGATTTAAAACTCGTGCGTGAAGCCTCAGAAACAGAGACGCCAACACAACGAATACTGTATCACCCAAACTATATACGGGAACTGCCAGGGTATCTTTGATCCCACTGTGAAAATCTCTACTCCAGACTACTAAGATATTTATTTGGCTTTGCTTAGTACGAAGGCTTTTAATACATCCCCACTTGTGAAGACCTTTGGTTCACCCCTATCATAAAAATATTAATGTGTGTGTGGGCGTGTGTAAAGTTTTATTAAGAGAATACAACACTTAACATACACTACAACGCTCTAACCAGTTTATGACGCGGATTGCTGAAAAAAAATAACTGAGGCTCTTATTTTTTCATATAATAATTTTGTGCAATGCTTGTGTATTTCCCAATGGTCAATGAAGTGTTAGTGTCGCCTGCAGTAATCATTTCGAACATTACACTCCTCAAAAGGGTGTAAGCCATTGTGCTAGGCATAAAACTTAAATTTCTTAAGCTATTTCTGAATACGATAAGACTCTGTTATCACAGCGCCACTTACATTCCTCACCCTGAGATACATCTACCTTGTTATTGCCACTTACCAGGCTCGGCCGGACGATTTAATTTGCTTAGAATCTAGTTAATTAATCCAGAGGTGTAATTAGACTCGAGATCCCAGCCAACAGCACTAACTGAAACGTCTAATTAACCTCTTCGGCAGTGGGGTAATTGTACACCATCATGGGTCCAGGCTCAACCTGTTACGCTCCGTCAGGAGCCACCTTCAGGAAACCCCCTAGACATCATGATATTTATTTTTTGAAAGATTTAACCTGAATCCTGTATGCAAATTCTTCCTTAGCTAATTCATAAATGACTAAATGTAATAATTCGTTTGTGCAATGAATAACTTTTCCTCGCTATCGGCTACGTAAATTTGGAAAGTACGATGTTGCAAAATAAATACCGTAGTACTGTTTCTAGTATTGTTTTTATTGTTTAGCTATGCATCACTGGCCAGCTGAATCATAAATTCCGTTCCGTAAGGAACCTGACTCAGCAATTAGTAAATTATAATGAGCACTTGTTTGAGGCCAACACATTCAAGAGACTGGTACGTTATTACCACAAAGAGGTTGCTCTGCACATTAGATCACAGAATTTGTTAAATATAAGAGAAAGCCGTGCATCCCGTCTTCATGAACATCACCTCCCTGTATGAAATATCTTGTGAATGAAAAAAATCTCCATTATATTTCACCAAGTGATTGAGGCTCTTTGTTCACCCAGTGAATATTACATTATTTACTGTTTCTATACATAAAAATGCTTAAAATAATCTTGGTTTTCCAGCTCATATAATGTCAAACTTTATTTTTTGACCATATTTGTTAATTGTCCTGCCGGAAGTGCGCAGACAATTCAAGTGACCTCAACTGTAACATTCCCGCTTTTCACTTCCGGGATTCAAATCTGACTAACCCGTTTTCATGAATCTCTTCATATCAAATCTTTAAAAACCACTGACTACTCACTCCGATCATCTTAGATCTTCGTACATGCATGCTGGATGGTAAAGCATGTACCACTTAAAAACCACCCCACACTCTCCCTCCAACCTTGTCTAGGAACGAATCATATCCCTCCGCCCTTCCATCCCAGATTTATACACGCTCTTAATCCTGCTATTCTGTTCTATGGTGTCTAAATTACCAAATCACTTCAAAAAACCCTCCTCCACTCCCTGTATAATGTTTTCCGTAACCATACACCGTCTCCTAATTTTTACGCTACTAATTCCTTGCGTAATATCCACCTCATATATTGCTTTCAAGCATGACGTCCTCACTGCCTCCAATCTCCTCCTCGTTCAACATTTAAAACCCATGCCTCACACCCATATACAAAGTTTGGTACCTCTATTCTGTGGTAAAGTCCCATTTGGCGTCCACTCACAAATTTCTCTCCACATATGTCTAAAAAAACATTGTACTTTTTTTTTCTCTCATCTTTTATATGCTTCACCTCATCTTTCATAGACCCATCTGCCAATACTTCAAATTCCAAATATCCAAATACATTAAATTTCTCCATGTTTCCTCCTTCCAATCTCATATCTAATTTTTCATTGACTATTTTTTTAACACTTTCATCACCTTCACCTACATTTTGCTTGTCTTCCACTGCATTCAAGAGAATATCATAACAGCCAAGTAATTCTCGGTCCTGCCTCTCACAGTTGCTTGGCAATCACGACATGGTTTACATGCAGTGGAAGACGAACAAAATGCAGATGTAGTGGACACGGAATTTGCAAAAGGCTTTGACAGGTGCGTCCTTGGTGTAATAGCAGATGTATATTTAATTTTCTAACAAACAGAATCCAAGGAGTAATAGTGAACAGAGTGAAATCAGGAGCTGCCGTAGTGTAACGATCTGTTCCCCAAGACGCAGTACCTGCTTCTATTTTCTTTTTCGTTGTTACATTCGACATAGACATAAATCATAGCACCGTATCATCCTTTTCAGACGATACCAGAATCTGAATGAGAATGGCATCCATTGAGGACACAGCAAGCCTCCAAGCTGATATATATCAAGTCTTCCAGTGGGTCATTGCCTACAATGACCAATGAGGACAAATTTCAGTTACTCCGCTATAGAAAATAATGAGGGGACTAAAGAACGGAACAAAGTACAAAATAGACCTCAAATCACTGAACAGAGCGAAAAATTAATGTGAGGGATTTAAGAGGGATGTCAGAATATCTCACTCTCGAGGATCACGTGTCATCTAGCAGGAGCATATTTAAGGCAGGTGATATTACTGATTATGAGAATGTACAGAGAAACTTCACTACTCGCAAAAACTCAATACAGTTCCTAAATTATTGAAAATGATTGATGACCCTCGATAAGTATTCCTTGGAAAGGAGGCGAAAATGATATTTTATAATTTACACCTGGAAAATTCTAGAGGTATAGGACACAAATATGCACAATCAAATCACTCCATGTGAAAATGAGATGCTTGGCAGACTGTGCAAGATACTCCCAAATGAAAAGAAGGAGTGTAATGAGTACACTAAGAGATAACTCAATAAGTGTAAAGGAACCAAGACTTTTCAACACCCTCTCTTCATAATGGGGATTACCAACAAACCCCTAAATGTTTTCAAGAAGAACTTAAGAAGAACTTAAAAAGTTCTTCAAGTCAATTCCTGATCAGCCGAGTTGTAGTGAAAATGTAAGACTGTGTGCTGTTAGTGCCAACAGCACGATTGATCAAGCCATCCACTGGGAGGCCTGGCTTGGGATCGGACCCCCGGGGAATTGACCCCTGAAACACTCTCCAGGTAAGCTTACTCTATATTCACTTTTAATTTCAGTTTTTATATATCCTCCCGAACTCGTCCACCAAACCTTGCAACTTCTCTGCAAAAGAGCAGCTGTGACAAGTCTCACTTCGTTTCAGATTTATTATCTTTTAATCCAACACCTTGCCCAACACTCGAGCACTATATTTTGAAACTCATCTATAAATACAGTGAACAACCATCGTGACATCACATATCTCTGTCTAAGGGGATGTGATGCCAGTGTGTGACATCACAGTGACGTGTGATGTCACCATGGAAAATAGTCTCCGTTCCTTAAAAATCTACCCTAACTTGAGCCTCACTTCCCGCATAAAAACTCTTTACCTACTCCCATGTATTTGTGACATCAACCACAGTGCTCTCCTATCCTCCCTGACATCCCTTTTCCATATTCATGAATGCGACAAACAATTTCTTACCCATATCTAAGTATTGCTCACTTACATGCTTCACTGTACACACTTTGTCTTCAATTTTTCAGGTTAATTGGCCAATTTCTTAGTGGTCAAGAGGAGCAAGTATGGCGCTCCAAAAATTGTATTTACAAAATTAGCAAATTAGAGGCTATAAAGTCCGCAATAAAATTAAACTTTCTACTGGGTAAAATACATTAAGGTTGAAAGTTTGAAGCTGATCTTAAGAAGCATTCTTCAGTTATCGTTTGGAACCCAACGATTTAATTTTTTTAACTATGTCAGTATACTGGTAAATTTGCCTATACACGGTCCAAGATAATTTTGTACCTTCCGCTCAGCAAGAAACTCCAGAATTAAAGGTTTGAAATTAATCGTAAAAGTCATTCTCCCGTTATGGAATGGAAATCAGAATTACAATTTGTGCAATAAAATTGCCAGATTGGGACTTAACGCAGAGGAATAACAACGCGAACCTTCCGTTTAGTGCCAAAAGTTTGAAGTCAACCAGAAGAGGTATTATCCAGCTGTCGTTCCGAATTCATAGATTTCAAGTTTTCTTAACTGTTATTCTATTAAAACATTTACATCTGCACAGCCTAAACTTAAAGATCATTAACTTTATCATAAGATTCAACAGCCATTAACGACTGAGGTCGTTCAGATGAGGCAGTGTAAAGATATTTATGAAAAAAATTACCATATCATTTGAAAAAAAAATTAAAATAGCAAATTGGCACTTTTTCATTCCAGTAACAATGCCAGTGTTGAAAGCTTAGAGAGAATCAGGGGAAGTCTTCTTAAGCTATTACATGGAAATGGTCAATAAAACATTGACCAGATTGCACCTGCGTATGTTAATAGTTGCATGAGGCTTCTCCCCTTTACATTACACCACCACCGAACATTTGAAACTGACTGTATGCACGTCTTCAAAATTTTATTTTTTTCCTCAAATTATTAACGAAAGCTGTGTGGGAAAAATCAGACAGCCACTACAAGGTACCCTTTCAGAGATAGCTTCTCAGAGGTGCGAATAAGAGGTGTCAGGTGGCTCGCCTGAGTGGACAGCTTAATCAGACTCTCAACGAATGCCAGAACCACTCAGCCAGATCCAGCAAGAGCTGCATCTGCAACATAAAGATCAGAGCTCGGCCAGGAAAAGAAATAGACGAAGGCAACACAGGTGGAGCAATTAGAATAATTGCCATGGAAGACAAACTCACTCCCACACATACTACCAGTGAACAGCACGCACCCATAAACCTCCAGTAACTACTAATTCAGCAACCAACTTCCCTAACATATAATGACTATTCTTGCAAGAGCCATCCATATGTTCCCGTTTACTGCAGTTGGTGATGATAGTCTAAGAATAGAATTGAAATTTTACAAATCTCGTGAATATAACAGCGTGATAAAGAAAATAACTGAATCAACCAACCTTCCTTTTCCCCTTCCAACTTTCGTTCTCTCTCTGCCTCACACACTATCCATAATGTTACTAAAAACCAACTGCACAATACACAGTGTCACCAGAACTGGCTTCTACATCAGTCGCTGTGCAGGTTAATAGTAAGTATATTACGTGGGTGAAATACTGTGTTATATTCACACGAGTAGGCTTGGAGGAATGTTTATGTGACTCATTACTGCAAATTTGCGATTCTCTTAATTTTTATTTTTGGTTGTTCCAATAGTTTAACCGGTAAATTAAGTATATGGTTAACTCTCTTTTAATATTATAAGTACAAGGCTCCGAGGCAATGAAAGGAGTAACTTAGCAATGGATCACACCTCAGTTGTAAACAGGGAAAGTATACGAAAGCGAATTATCGTGAATCCCCTACGGTATACCTTCTATACTATATGGTATACCTTATGTGCCATAGAGGGTTCATGATGACTTAGGGTATACTATTCAGGTTATACTATTCAAGAACTATAATTCAAAGTGTGCTATTCAGGATGTACTATTAGCGACATGCTGTCCAAAAGTATACTACTAGGGGTACACAATGCGAGATATACTATACCCTGACCATGATAGACGCATGGACCGTGGGCTTACGGAGGGATGAACACCCAAGTTAAATATATAAAAACAAACACTTAATAATAACTGAACTCTGATTTGTTCCTGCCCACCGAAAGTACCTCAGCCTGGGGTTGAGTTATGTGATTAAAGCCAGAGGAACAAAAAAGTTATTTATCACTATAAAAAAAAAGAAAAAATAATGAAATTTCAGAGCATGTATTATGGTAATTAGTAATCATAATACATCTATGATAATATAATGTTAGGTTATCATGAAACAATGATGGTATGTTATGATAACAAGTCACCCCTCCGTTCATGTACTCTTGTTTATTACTGTTCACTGTATTCCGGTGTGCATATGTTAGAACAGGTTCACTAAGCTTTGAGTTGGTAATTTTCATAGACGGAATCGTGGCTCATAACTGAAGGACCCGCGTTCGATCCTGGGGCGTGTGCAGACGTGAATATGTGTCCTTGAACATGTCGCCCCTATTCGCCTTCCATTTATAATAATAATATTAATAATAATAATTTTTTTTATTTCAGCATAATACAATGTTTGTACATAGATCGGTGACATAGTTGTACATGCAGAAAGCCCATAGTTATGCAGAGTGTTTCGGGCACTTGAGTGTTTCGGGCACTTGAGTGTTAACCTACTTGTGGGGTCGGCTAACACTCAAGTGATAGGTGGAAGGTATACCTTAGACATGACTGAACTTTGAAATGAGGTCTGTAAATTAATCTGTAAATTTTACCTTGTATAAAAATAATTGTTTCATAAGATACGACAAAATAATTAGAGGTAACTTCATATGTTAACATTACCACAACTTTGTAAAAAATACAATTATGATTCTTCTGAAAGATAAGATTTTTTTTTTAAGAGTAAACCATTTAGAGAAAATGTATATGTTGAAAGAATTCACGTTTAATTCAGCGTCATTATCCTCACAACTATAAGTTCACTCGTAGGATGAGTGGAGCTGCCTCATAAACGTAAACACCGAGCCATAATCTATCATAAAGATTTTTATTAGCTTGTAATAAGTTTCACTGCAACTTAACCGGGTTTAAATTAGGATATGGAATCATCCGCTTTATCTCTTAGGAGATGTGAAGACTTGTCACAGCGTGAAATGCTAATTCATTAATGAATAATTAAGAATATTGCAGTTGCTGTCCCAGCATCACCAGTGTAAGAATACGCAAGTGTGACGTTGTACATTTTTGAACAAGTAACTAAAACTTAGGAGACAGAAACTTATAATAACGTTTCAGTCCGATTTGACCAATGACAAATCACACTGAATCGAGAAAGGAAGAAGGCCAGAATATATACGAGATGGTGTGGGGGAAGAAGACAGAGGTAGTAGAAGTAGAGGTAGCAGCAGTAGTGTTGGTGGAAGACATTAAATAGTGGTAGAAGTAGCAGTAGTAGTAGTAAAGGTAGCAGTAGTGGTAGTAGTAATAATGAGGTAGTAGAATTAGAAATGTTAAAAAAAAGTAGTGAAAGAAGAAATAGTAGCAGTCGCAACTGAACGGAGGGGAAAAAAACAGAAAAAAAGACCGAGGACAGAACGGGAGGGAGTGGTACCAGTGATAGTATTAGAACAGAACCCAACAAGGCAGAAGACAAGAAAGGCGATGAAAATACAAGAAAGTCGAAGAGGTAAGGAGAAAGGGAGACAAAGGTCGGGTCAAGTCACGAGTGTTCTGAAGTTAAGAGAATCTGACAATGTAAAGACTGAGAAAATCATCAACAACAGAGACAAAGCCAGGACTAAGATTCGTGTTAACAGTGTTATGTATAAGGGATGTTTCAACAACACGGCGTCTGTGAAGGCTAGAAGAAATTAGACAGTTTGGCAGAGGAGCAGTTAACAGGAGGACTGTGATCTCTAACAAGAGAGAAAAGAGTATTACTGGTGTCGGCAAGTCTTACATTTCTTTTGTGCTCTTTAAGTCTAGAGACATACTCTCATCTGAGCATGTACACACGAAAAGAGAAATGGACACGAATTCGTTCACTGAGGACACTTTTCTTGAAGACCTTACTCTCCTGGGAACTTGATTACTTCAAATATGTGTATGTAAAAGTCACAAAACCGAATGTCTTCAGGAAAGGTATCATAATTGAATGAATTCGAGTCTTTAATAATTTGGGTCGAGATCTTTTACCTCCATCAAGGCAGCAACAGACGCTGCTTAAATAACTGGTTTTATACGTGGGAAAGAACCATTCATCTACATCCTGTCTGACACAGCAACTTCTTGGGATCTTGATACAAAGGGATTCTTCAACATTTGTCCAAACCTTTGGACAAGGACTTACTTCGACTAGTGGTTGATACCACTATGACCTGCCTCCTCCTGCTGCATCTCACCTGATTACAGCATATAAGCCACCTCTACGGCCTTGTGCTACACTTCTAACAAGATTGATGGACTGAACACATCGACTCCAGGCCGAGGGACTGATAACCTCAAACTCCTCCTCTCCTTACACCTTTCTACTTTGTATTGGACTGATGAAGCCACTGTGTGGCGAAACGTTTCCTCAATAAAGATACCCAAGTGTTGCATATGTGTCTAATTTAACAACTTGTCGGTTCTCTGAACCATTCATCTACATATCTAACTGTTGCACATGTGTCTTACCTCTCATCATGTGTCTTACCTCTCAACATGTGCCTTACCTCTCAACATGTGTCTTACCTCTCAACATGTGTCTTACCTCTCAACATGTGTCTTACCTCTCAACATGTGTCTTACCTCTCAACATGTGTTTTACCTCTCAACATGTGTCTTACCTCTCAACATGTGTCTTACCTCTCAACATGTGTCTTACCTCTCAACATGTGTCTTACCTCTCAACATGTGTCTTACCTCTCAACATGTGTCTTACCTCTCAACATGTGTTTTACCTCTCAACATGTGTCTTAGCTCTCAACATGTGTCTTAGCTCTCAACATGTGTCTTACCTTTTAACATGTGTCTTACCTCTCAACATGTGTCTTACCTCTCAACATGTGTCTTACCTCTCAACATGTGTCTTACCTCTCAACATGTGTCTTACCTCTCAACATGTGTCTTATACACCAGCAAGGAAGGAGAGAATAAATTCCTCTTTGCATCAGAATATGCAAACGAAGCAGAGTGCTCCAGTAAAGCTGAGTTCAGACTCACTAACTCACACATTGATCTGCACCTTAATGCAACACAGGCTCGCTGCTCCCGCTATGCTAAGACCATGGCAACGCTAATTTCTGCCTTCTCTTTGATAATGTTTTCTAAGTTTATTTGTAAGTTTTTTTTTATTTTTTTTTGCGTACATGAAACACGTCATGAAGCGGGCTAGCCTGGGGTGCTTCTGCGGTAATAGAGACGGACGCTCACAACATAGAAATCTGGTGCACAGAAATATCTGAAGCTATTTTTTTTATAGTAAATAAAGTTGAATTTATCAGCAGTGTGCTGTCAGAGAGAGAGAGAGAGAGAGTAGAGAGAGAGAGAGAGAGAGAGAGAGAGAGAGAGAGAGAGAGAGAGAGAGAGAGAGAGAGAGAGAGAGAGAGAGAGAGAGAGAGAGATATTTTAAGATATAGGTCAAAGAGCTAAGACTTCACTCCTCCAGCCATGTATAAGTGAGAACAAATAGGTGAGTACACGCATGCTCGCGCGCACAAACACACACATCAGTGAAGAGGTGGGGCCAGGAGCTATGACTACCACTGCAACCACAATTAGGTGAGTACACACACATACAAACACTCATACACACACACACACACACACACAGCAAGGTGTACAGAGAATGAGTGCTGACCAAGTGGAACAAATCTGTTGAGATTAAGCAGATAACTAGCTATTAAGAGTGTGATGTGCCTCTGATCACACAGTCAGTGCTCGCCCACCGCAACCGATAAGAACACGGTTACACCCTAGTAATAACCAGCCGAAGAACATAGAAGAAAAAGGAAGAACGCGGATTTCAAATAGCTAGTCCACCCAGATGAAGACTGGTGTGGGAGGAGTGGATAAGAACCTACTTGGGTCTGCAATTGAGAAACTTTAATTATGCAATGAAATTCAAAATAATAATATAAAAATTGAATTCACTGGTTTTTTTTAAATAATTAAACACACAACGGGGAGAATATATTTGTAGATATAATGTTTCAGGATTTCTCTTAAGTTTGTATGGGATTTTTTTTTTCTGGCGATGAGCTTGGAGTCTCAGCTCCCTAAGTTACTTTCTTACTAGAGCTCTAGTGTAAGGGTATGTTGTTGTTGTGGTGTTGGTAGTGGTTGTTGGGGTGGTGATGGTGGTTGTGGTTTATGTGGTGGTTGTTATTGGGAGGGTGATGGGGGGAGTATTGGTGGTAGTATTGACTGTTAGTGGTAGCAGTGGTGGTTGTGGTGAGACTGTTGTAATGGTGTGGTGATGGTAGTGGTAATGTTAGCGATGTAGTGGTTGTGGGAGTGTTAATGATAGTGTTAGTGATGCTGGTGGTTGCCGGGATGGTGGTGGTGGCGTTAGTGATGGTGTTAGTAGTGGTGTTTGTGGTAGCACTGGTTGTTGTTGTGGTGGTGGCTGTCAGAGTGGTTCCTATGTGATTTACACACATGCGTTACTATGTATGATATTTTGTGTAAGTGCATTTATGTGCACCTCTACCTAAATAAACTTACTTATAACTAACTTACCCATATTCTAAAAGACGTGACCATCAATCTAGAGACCTGGTCTAGGACCGGGCTGCAGAGGCGATTTCTCCCCCTGCCCCCCCCCAACCACCGGTATCCACAACTAGTACACAACAGGTACCATATGACAGCTGCCTCTACAGCATTCGCTTGATTTGGTCTGTATACAGACAATGTAATCAGATAAGATGGTTACAAATTCTGTACCACGTAATTGGAACGCGATTCTTGGGCTTAAACATCGTTTATTTTATTACCTTCAGAGATTACACGAGGGTCAGTAAGGCTGCACATCACCTGTACACCAGTCAAGAATACCTTAATTCCTATTATAGGTACCAAAGAAAGTTCTAAGTGAAAAACATTGATATATGCATCCTCTCAAATGCATGTACACTGTTTATGTCAGTGTTTACTTATCAAGAGAGAGATATATATACACTTCGGATTATTTACAAAGCTTTTAAAGAATTATAAATAATAATAATAATAATAATAATAATAATAATAATAATAATAACGTCCAACACATAAGTTATATATATTTAAAATTTTGAAAGTTAGTTCTCACTCCAGAATAGAATAAAACATTCTTCCGCTACCCATAATAGTTATAAATTTAGCTCCGTGTGTGTGTGTCAAAACAGGAAATACACGGGTTCAGACACACCATTTCCACTTCGATTCGCTGAACTCATATTTTCAGAACAGGTTTAATGAAAGACCGATATAGTAATTAAACGTTGTAAATGAGAGGTTGATAAAGGCAAGTCTGGTAGTTACGAGCCGGAGCGTGAAGGAGATGAAGCGGTCAATGTGGACGGACAACACTGTAAATCCAAACTCACTTCTAATAATTTCCAGGCTGCTACATGAGCTGTCAAGACTGTTCTTAAAGATGGCAACATCAATTCTTTATACCGTGGTCACAGAGTAGCACGCTAGCCTCGTGTATGTGGTCTTTTCCGTGGATCACTTGGCCATAGTAGGTCAAGACCTATTTGGGGGAGGGGAGAGAGAGAGACACTTTTCGCTCGGTGTCGTTCTTTAGGGGGGAGAGACACTCTTCGCTTGGTGTCGTTCTTTACGGAGGGGGGAGAGACACTCTTCGCTCAGTGTCGTTCTTACGGGGGGGAGAGACACTCTTCGCTCAGTGTCGTTCTTTACGGGGGGAGAGAGACACTCTTCGCTCGGTGTCGTTCTTTACGGGGAGGGAGGGGAGAGACACTCTTCGCTCGGTGTCGTTCTTTACGAGGGGGGGAGGGGAGAGACACTTCACTCAGTGTCGTTCTTTACGGGGGGGGGAGAGAGACTCTTCGCTCGGTGTCGTTATTTACGAAGTCATAATCTGATAAAGGTCTACAATGAGCGAAATGTTGTTCCAACAAGAGTTTCCTCTGCAACATCTATCTCTACTTCACTATTAACAACAGGGCGACAATTTTACACAAAAGACCAGTTATTATTTACAGCCAAAACTTGCAGACTTTGCTAATTCAACAACAGTCGTTTTGCTAAGCAAGACAAACGAACATTTTTTTTTTTTGCTGTTATAACTGAAAACAAGTGAAAGAATCACGAAAATCTATATATTTAATAATTGTTAAATATTACTAACGAAAGGCAATGCTAGACGTGTAACTAATATATAAAAACAAATTGCAACTCATCGACATTTACCAGAAGACAGGAATCGAGCTCTTGATGCCCACTGAGAAAATAATATCATCATGATATAAGCGAAAAACGAAACCAAGAGAAAAACTCAACATGGGTATAGATACAGAAAAAAAAATGTTTGTTATATATATTTTACGTTCAGCTTGTGAGTATACTCGATGACAGTGTTGCCAGGTCAAGTGTTTTCCTTGTGGAGGTAGAGTCTATACTAGGTTCTGGTATCTATGTCTCTGTCTCTCTCTTTCTCTCTCTCTCTGATATATATATATATATATATATATATATATATATATATATATATATATATATATATATATATATATATATATGACAAGTATGGCTTTAACGACTATGTTTAATGTGATCTTGAAGACGAGGTCTGGTGTGGTCTTGAAGACGAGGTCTGGTGTGGTCTTGAATGAGGTCTGGTGTGGTCTTGAAGACGAGGTCTGGTGTGGTCTTGAAGATGAGGTCTGGTGTGGTCTTCAGGACGAGGTCTGGTGTGGTCTTGAAGATGAGGTCTTGTGTGGACTTGAAGACGAGGTCTGGTGTGGTCTTGAAGACGAGGTCTGGTGTGGTCTTGAAGACGAGGTCTGGTGTGGTCTTGAAGACGAGGTCTGGTGTGGTCTTGAAGATGAGATCTGGTGTGGTCTTGAGGATGAGGTCTGGTGTGGTCTTGATGACGAGGTCTGGTGTGGACTTGAAGACGAGGTCTGGTGTGATCTTGAAGACGAGGTCTGGTGTGGACTTGAAGACGAGGTCTGGTGTGATCTTGAAGACGAGGTCTGGTGTGGACTTGAAGACGAGGTCTGGTGTGATCTTGAAGACGAGGTCTTGTGTGGACTTGAAGACGAGGTCTGGTGTGATCTTGAAGACGAGGTCTGGTGTGATCTTGAAGACGAGGTCTGGTGTGGTCTTGAAGACAAGGTCTGGTGTGGTCTTGAAGACAAGGTCTGGTGTGGTCTTGAAGACAAGGTCTGGTGTGGTCTTGAAGACGAGGTCTGGTGTGGTCTTGACCAGCTGTTGTCTGGTCTTGGTGTCAATGTGACAATGTTAATCTCCCTCATGTCCCAGTAGTTAGCGCTAAACCCGTAGTAGTCATACAGCGCCTGGGGGAATGGGAGGCAATCAGATTCGACCCAAGGAAGGGGAAGGAGGGAAGCTCCAATTCCTTATATCAAGAGCCCCTTCACCGGAATGGAATGTTATTCACTCTAATAATAAACAGGCTCTATGCTTTCACACACTTGATGTCATTCCCTTAATGCTGGTGAAGGGCTCTTGATCCAATAGGCTGGATCGACCTCATTATTCGGATCAAATCTGATTTCCATCTATTCCCTATGGGTGTATGACCATCCCCACGGGTTTCGCGTTCCCCCCCTGGCTGTAATGATGTTAATCATCCCATCTCATCATGTTAAGGATTTATAATATGTAAAGTCTTTTTCCTAATTACCCATAATTAATATTACATTTGTGTAAAGCTTCAAACCCGCATGGATCATTCAGTGCAACAAGTAGTGAAGGTCGAGGGTAACAATGGAAATAAGTCACTTTTTGTGGGGTTATCCTAGGTAATTTACACTATGTATGATAATTGTTCTTATGTGTACTACCTATACCTAAATAAAACCAATTCTCCGTCCTTTGACTGACTGTACTCACGTCAGTCAGACTGTAATCACGTCAGTCAGACTGTACTCACGTACAGATTACAGTCGTGAAAAACACCATTGGATGTGCTTGAACCGATTACATAAATTAAGTAACCCAAATGTTAATTAATTCTGCAATCACTTTGTAAATATGCGACGAGCGGGGCACCAGTAAGCAAACATCTTTCCGTTTTCTTCAGAGCCTCTTGACCTAGTGAGAGAACGGGGCCACAGGCACGTGGGGGACTGAGGCATTCCTCTTAACCTTGTGCTCAAGACGCGGGTCGTGTCAACTCGAGTGCTTGTTTAGGAGAGAGAAAAGTGGTCGACGTTTGTCCGAGCTAGATCCTCTGGGACTTAATGTCATTGATCTGCCACATACACTACATACAGTCTGAAAAAACAGACAAACAGTCAGAGAGAGACAGGCACACATGAACACTGCATACTTACATGCATAACAGCGCGCACACACATACATACACAGGGGCACGGGTGAAGTTAAAGACACGGATGAGTCACAGGGATGTCAAGAAGTATATCTTCGGTCTCAGGGTGGTCAGAAAGTGTACTGACCTAGATAAAGAAGTGACGGAGGCACGCTCCTTACGTAGTTTTAAGAGTAGCTATGTTAAGAGGCACGTAAGTTACTCCGTCTTTTAATCTACCTTGTCCATAATTACTATCGCATTTACTGTGCTCAGACCTCTACAACACAATTGTCCTCAAAGATTTGTTAAGTTATACCATGAATTAAGGAAAGATCCTAGACTTCACCTTACGAAACAGACAAAGCAAATGCGATAGTAATTATGGACAAGGTAGATTATAGTGGAAAAATGAACATGGTATTAGAAGACGGAGGAACTTACGTGCCTCTTAAGACCCACCAAGGTAGGAGGTAATGGATCTGGCAAGCGGCAAATTGAGAGGCGGGGCCAGGAGCTAAGACTAGATCACCGCAACCACATAGGTGAGTACATACAGTGACAATGTCACTAGTGGGGTCCCATAAGGAGCGGCACTTTTCCCACTGATGATTGTAATTAATATAAATAACTTTGCAAAATATACCTTTATAAATTTGCTTTTAAATTGAGTACCTGATGCAGAGTATAAAATTAGAATTATTGTAAAATTGGAGGGAAATTTAAGTAACTATAAAATTTGAAGTGATAAATAAATAAATAAATAAATAAATAAATAAATAAATAAATAATGGAATCCTAATAAATGCCGTGTAATGGAAATAAAGAAATATAATTTAAACAACCCCATAAGAATATGAAGTGTCAAAAAAATCCTATGTGTATCATCCTAGGAGAATAATCTTGAGATGATTCAGAGCTATCTTCAGGAAACCATATAAATGCAGTAACAAGAAACTCTTTACTGACAGATTTAAAAATATTTTCAATTAGTATATGGTTGGAGACGTGCAGAAGATACAATTTACAACGTGTTTTAAACGTGTTTTAAATATGTGGTATATATTCAGATATGCAACAAAATTAATTAAATTAAATGTTATGAAGATAGATTAAAGTAAGTGTACATATCATCGATGGAATACAAGACAAATAAAAGTAATGTGATAATTACGTGCACGCTCACGAAAGAATACGAGGAAATATATAAAAAAAATGTCTGAGGCCAAGCAATGAGTGGCCATGTATTTAAATTATGAAAGAAGCAATGCAGAAAGGATATTATTAAAGTCTTCTTCCTTGAGTAGTTGAGAGAACGAAGGTTATTTAACTGTCGTACACTTTCTGAAAAAAAAGGCTAATTAATATAGATAGCGAGACACCAAGAGTAAAACTGTTCTGTAAGAACGGACAGATAATTACACACATGAATACACATGCTTCACTGGATTAAGAAATATCCAAAGAAAGAAGAGTGATGGCTGGAGGAGATGTGTTAGACAGGACGAGCGTGACGAGAGGTGTTCCACAGGGATCCGTCCTGGAACTGGTGCTATTCCTCAGATACATATGTGATATGCCTGATGACAAATTCCTTCTTGTTATGTATACAGTATAAATGATTTAAATCTAATGGAAGTAAATTACTGAGAGAACAAGCAGAGATTACAAGGAGACCTGTAAAACTGGATGACTTACTGGACAGATGGGCGTGAAGAAAAGAAACATTCCAGAGCAAGATATTAATGGGTCAACGTTTCTGTGTTAATTTTTTTCAGCAGTGACTTGATAAAGAACAATAAGAACAGAAACGTTGTCCTAAAAAAAATTGTTGTGCAGTGTCTTTTATTCACTATTGTTTGCAGCACGCTAATTACACCGGATAAGTGGGCACCGGATTTAAACCCCAGCAAGTGCAAGGTTAGGAAAAATCAAGCATGAAGAAAGAAAATCGGATAGAGAACGCAGACTTGGGGAGGAGGACAAAGGCTATGCAGACCTGTGACAAAGACTAGGTTTTAGGTTCGTATCTCTTTAATAACAGGTCTGCCTAATAACCTTGGTGTTCGCGCGTCTCGCGAACTTAAAAGAAGACACTCGGGTACCTCAACAAAGATTCCTTTGGAACCTTGAATATGACGTATATCAAACCTATCCTAGAGAACTTAGCACCAACACGAAGCCCTCACTTTAACAAACATGTCACGTTCTACATACACAGTGCACGCTCAACTTTACACAGAGAAACGTACGTCGATAACACAACAAGTGACTAGTAATGTCAACAGTGAGAGTCAAGCGTAGATAACTGTGAATGAAAGTGACAGGTACTTTGGAAATTGACTAAAAGTGTTTTCAGCGCTGATGAGCGAGTGAGGACTAGGCACCGGCGACACTAATTAATACACTGGACAAGAAAATAGCATCAGAAGTTCCCAACAGACATAAATAGAACTGTACAGAATATCAAACAGCAGTGTGTTGATGTGAATGGAATAAATCTGTGCAAAAAGTGACACTTAAGTCTAAATAAGAAAAAAAATCTAAAACATGGAATAAATTACTAAATATAAAACAAAGATTGTGACATTAATTGCAACACATTTAATATTTTCAGAGCAGGAAAGATACAAAGTGAGCGTAAAACGAAAACAGAATAATTATTAGGGATGTGAAGCAGCTAGCATTAGTCTTGGTTTTCTCCGAACTCACAACTCACATTAACAAACACGCAGCTCCCGTCTAATACATGAGGCTCTAACTCACTAATTCCTGAGTATGTAGCCTGGTAATACCCCGACGCTCCTGGTAAATTATCTCTGTCGTGATTAGCTTCCTTTCTGGTACGCTGGCTGCTGCTTCATACTTAATTTCAGCCAAATTTTCTTATCTATTATATTTAGTGATTATGGCGAAGTTATAGAAATTATACAAGAACAAAATTGATAGGTAGACTGCATTGATTTGATGCTAAAAAACTTTTTGATGGAGTTCTTCATCAGAGAATAATTTAAAAATTAAAAGCAGGTGCAATATCTGGATGACTAGAATACTGATTGGAAGGTTGGCAAATTTTCTGAATAACTGTCTCTCTGACTAGTAAACTGATTTGCCAGGTTTTTCGGCTAATAATCATGTTGGCTTGCTAGCTATTTAACCAACTGTCTCGCTGGCTGTATGTCTGGTCAGCTCGCTGTCTGGGTGAGAAGTTGGGTGGTAACCTCACTCGACAGCAGGTGTGGAGGTAACTAATGTGTCCTTGAGTCTCTGGCTCTCCAGCTGTCTACAAGACGAGTTGACTTGTAGTTTTACTCGACAACAAGAGGAGCCAGAAAAGGAGACTAAAAATATTTGTCCTGAAGCTTCTGTTTTTTTTTTTTTTTTGTAAATGGAGTTTGCTGCCCCTTATTAGCGAAACAGAATGAAGCGAAATAGAAAAATCATTAAATTTACTTAATGAATTGAAGGCTAAAAGATATATAGGACAAAAAAGAAAAAAAGGACTTATAATAATGCACATTCTACATAAAAGAATAATGCTAAGGCACTGACTGTTCTTATTGCTAATATGAGTCAAGCTTAGGTGAATATATCTTTACTCACTCCCAATAATTCTTAGCTTGCATTTATTTACATTTATTTTTCAGCTGAGAATGACAAACAGACGGCTTGTAAGGTATATATTTTCTTGCAACTGGGTGTAAGAAAATCGTGAAAGTTTCCGTCAACAGTTGATGAGAAAACACCTTTCTGTTGATGACAATATATTGTGCCCGAACTCAGCAGGAAGGTTTCTAATCTCAAGTTTCCTATACTGACCAAGCAGTTAGCGACTTGACCACCCCATATCCAATGTATATCCATATATTTCTGCTATAGCGCAAAAGCATATGAATATACAGAGTATAATGATACTTATAGGCCTAGCAATGAGGCCCTAAAAAAAGCTAACAGTTTATTTATATATTTACGTTTGTCATTTTTTCTTATTTATTGCAAACACATTTAGAATACTTATTTATAAACTCTGGCATCTAATTTCTAATATACTAAGAAACATTGGTACATCTTCGGAAAAATAAGTCAAAGATGATACAGAGAGGACCATATAAAACCGCAGATGTCTGGTTAGTTGGTATGTTGCTGTTGCCGTAACATAGTCTGGGGAACTGGAAGCAATCAATTTTGATTCAAGGAAAAAGAGGATAGCTCCAGTTCCTTGGATCCCCATCCCTTCGTTAGCATTAAGGCAGCCAATCCCTCACACTCCGTACCCTTTTCTGCGGGTGGTCGCCTGCCCTGCCACTTAGTGATTCCCCTCGGTCGCCCCGCTGTCTGGGTGAACCATCAAATTTCCAGTGTGTTAGTTACCACTTGTCAAAAGTTCCCGAGAGAGAAAGAGAGAGAGAGAGAGAGAGAGAGAGAGAGAGAGAGAGAGAGAGAGAGAGAGAGAGAGAGAGAGAGAGAGAGTGTGTGTGTGTGTGTGTGCCGTCGGTTACGACTACGAACGTAAGGTAATTTCAACACCCTCGTATTCTCATACACTCGAGCTGCGAGTCTCACCTGGAGTGCTCTTAACATCACACGCACCACTTACTCTCCCTTTCACGCTCAAAAGTAACTGTTTCACTCAAGTACTTAATCCATGGACCACTAGTTTTTGTTTACTTCTTGGTTGTGAGAGCCACAAAATACTAGCTCATCATGACTTCTTGGTCGCAAGAGCCAAGCTCTTGGTATTTTAAGACACACAACACTAGCTTATATTTACTTCTTGGTCTTGAGAGACACAGGCTTCGTCGCGAACTCTTCGTCTATTCACAGCGTTTTTGCTACTCCCTTGAGTTCTTTCAACAATGATTCTTCCAGCCAGTATTCCTCACATGTGATACCAATGTGTTGGTACTCCCGTCTCCTCACTCAGAACACAACAGTACAACACTGTTTTTGACAGGTGCTGGAACTACTGTCTCGGCGTCCAGAGTTCTGGTACTGTTGTTACTTACACGAGACAGTAATACCAGACTCTCGCTTCAAATTTTACTTTCGGCCTCCTAAAAAAAAGATAAGTACCAAGACAAAAGTTCTGAAAACAATTTGAAAGACGAAAGATGTAGCTGTCGCTCTGGGTATTACTGAAATATATAAATAGTGAAAACAACTCTTTCTATAGTAGTGCATTTTCTTCCTCGTTTTAGTTTCATTTATTCACGTGTTAGATACATAAGCAGATCTTAACAAGAGAAAGCTGCAGGTGTTGGACACACAGGCAGGTCTTAACATAAAAACATTGCAGGTTTTTGGGTACAGTCAGGTCATAACTTCACGAAGCTACAGCTAAGGAAGCTGTCTATTTTGACAATGTGTCTTATCCATTATATGAATATACCATAGCTGGAATCATTGCGTCATATGATTACCATGTCCCATCTCTTTCAAAACTGCGTCATTAAGATTTATATATACTTTTATATATATATATAATATATATATATATATATATATATATATATATATATATATATATATATATATATATATATATATATATATATATATATACATGTATTATTGTAACCACGAACGAGTGATAATGATCAGAAAAAAGAGTAAACTTGCTTCAGGGAAAACTAAAGGTTCATCCTGAAGCTCTTTGATAATTTTCTCCTACCACCCCTTATATTCTATATAGACTTTATTTAAAGACAAAACACATTGGCAAACTACATTGACATAATGCATTGACAAAAATACAATAGAGAGTAGAACAACATAGATGACATCTCAGAGCTACATCTCGAATACTTCGTCCAGCTCCCCAGCGGTGGGCCGCGTGCCCAGAATGCTGCAGGCATTTCCCCTCTGGATCGCAACACTGAGTCTCTGAAAGAGGACGCTGGATGCTCTGTGATCCTTGGTTTCTTTGATAAGTTTTTCACCCAGTTCTTTGAGGAACTTTAGAGCACACTTGCCTCATGCTCCAAGGGTCTCCGACCCTATTGGGATGAAGTTATAGCAAGGGAGAAGGCCTTCATATTTGCGGGTCTATATATATATATTTTGTGTGTGTGTGTGTGTGTGTGTGTGTGTGTGTGTGTGTGTGTGCTGCACTTCAAATAACGGTGGACTTATGGCAACGGAGAAGTAAATAAATTGGTTTCTAAGAAAAATCCTAGATACCGCCTGAATATTTGTTCTTTTCCTATAAGTTACTATTTAACGCTATTATTGTAATTTTTTCTTTTGTTGACACAATAATGTACTTATCTGGAACGATATTTTAAAACAGATAATGAATCTCCTCCAGCTTCTCAGAAGATGGATTGGAACTGACAGTGCTATAAGAATTCCTCCTCGGGATCACCACACTAAATAGTGTCGATGAGCCTGGAACCCGGTTCATTGATTATGTCTGTTGCACCTCTGCCCCAGGTTCAAAGGATCTAGTATTAAAACTGGGACAAAGTGATGTACAAGGCTCGAAGTACCGATATTAGTGGAGTTTAGATTCTTCTTTGCGATCAGCATCACACCTCAGCTGCCCAAATTAAAGCGAGTAGATACGCAGAATGGATATGCAGTTGCCTGCCACTCTTCCACTGATAGATCGATTGTGATTCCATCAAGGTGGCTCACAGGATCACCTGTATTACGAGATGCTAGGGATCGAGGTTCTCTTCCAGCCAGGTACTCAGCCATAACGAGGTTCCTCTTTGTAATAATGTTGACTTTATTATGTCTTCCATACCAGTCCTTGTAACTTACAAAGTTTAGACCATTCAATTCATATGGGCCAGCTTTGTCTTGTGGCAAATACACTTGTATTCAATGTAAATAGGGGCAGCAAAGCTGTGAAATGCTGCAGTAAGGAAGGTCCATGTGTCGAGGCGTGGGCCTATTTTTGAAATAGGAAATATTAAGAGGAAACCTCCATGGATGTACTCTCACAGCTATGAGACAGGCACTGTCCGTCATGGATGTTGCGACCAAGAACACATCGTAATAAGTAAGCCAGAGTCTCAGATAGTTTGGGTGCTGAAGCCGTGGGTCTCCCCTAACAGCAATGGCTCTACTGAACTTGGGATCATTTAATACCGGCAAATTATTGAAGTGGTTTGATAGAATTTTGTTTTCCAGTTCATTTAATGCCGTGAAAGAGGATAAGAAGACCACTTAGTAGTCTGACTGGTATTGAGACTTGGATTTAGTGTCTGCCATCAAAGGAAAAGTTTAATACATTTTCTAACATGAACTTATGAAGGCTATTATGTTCCTTTAGTTTGGGATTGCCAAAGGCTGAGGAGTATCATAAAAAATAGACGAACTTTGGGAGGAGAGGCAACCGGTGAGTAGGTAGAAGGCATCAAGGGCATCACAGTAGAAGGCATCAAGGGCATCACAGTAGAAGGCATCAAGGGCATCACAGTCTCTATCCAGTCCGGTCTTCCATCTTCTTGAGGTAGATGATTTTTTTCCTCCGAAGAATCAGGTCGATGGTAAAGGTGCCGAGATCACCTAGGAGAAGAACATCGACTAACCTGTTTTCTTGAATTTATTCACAAATGTTACCTTGTTCACACTCCAACAACACATAAAATGTTTAAAATGACTTGTCTGCAATCGTTCACCACACACACACACACACACACACACACACACAGTGACCTAGTAGCGACCAGTGAAGAGGCGGGGCCAGGAGCAATGACTCGACCCCTGCAACCACAATTAGGTGTGTACAATTAGGTGAATACACACACACACACGAAAGACCTTGAGCGAAAGTTTTCCATTCCACTATGGCTTATATTTTGCACTGTGATATATATAAATATACGTATGTCTTGCAAGAAGGGCACCGACATCACAGGTCAGATAATCCTCCAGACCGTAACATTCCCACAGTGCCTGACTTCTGAAGCATGGGTAGAGATGATGCGGTTTGGAGGGGCATCTGAACTGTGATGGCGGGGCCCTCCTGGCAAGATAGTGATTAAATGAATGACAGTGAAAGTGTTTTCTTCTTTGTCGGGTCACCTTACTTCGACGGGAGACGGTTGGAATGTTTGTTTGTTTAAATAGAGTTATCTTTCATCTTCCCCCTGTGGTTGTTTTTCCATGCATATATATATATATATATATATATATATATATATATATATATATATATATATATATATATATATATATATATAATATGTATAATAATGCATGTATGTAGGTATGTATGTTTCTACGTATATTAAGGCTGCATTATCCTTCGGAAAAGGGTGTTTGTCTCTGGGAAAACAAGTTTATAGGAAATTCCTTTGAATTTTCTGCAAATGAGAACTTACAAAACAACTAATGCCAGTCCAATGATCCTCTTTAAGCCACTTGTTCTCTCTAGGCTGTAATACTGCTGTCCACTAACAGCCCCCTCTCCCACCAGGTGGCATTTGCAGATCTGGAGAATGTGCGGAGACCCTTCACTGCACGTATAAGTTTGGTCAGTCACATAATTATTGGGAATGTTTGAAGTCCCTTGACTTGTACTCCATGAAATGCAGGCGAGGAAGCTACATCAAAATTTCCACGTGGAAAATCCTAGAGGGAGTGGTCCCAAATCAGCAAACAGAAATCAATACTTACGAAAGTAAAGGATTCGGCAAACGGTGCAACATATCCCCAATGAAAAGCAGGGGTGTCATGAGTACATTAAAAAAAAATACAATAAGCATCAGGGGCCCAAGACTGTTCAACAACTTCCTGTCTTGCATATGCATAGAAGATTACCAATAGACCCCTGGATAGCCAGTCTTTAATAGAGAACTGGACAGATACTTAAAGTCAGTGAATGACCAGTCGGGCTGTGCTTCGTACGTTGGATTGCGTGCCGCCAACAGTAACAACCTGATAAATCAGGCCTTCATCCACCAGGAGGCCTGTCCATGGACCTGCCTCTCGGTGGTGTCGACCCCCGGGGGCGTTGACACCCCCGAAACACCCTCCAGATAGGTAGAAGCTTTGTTTCTGTGCTAATTATTATAATATTCCCTACGAACTGGTAAATCCTCCGGAGTTACATAGCGTCTGGTCTTGAGTACCAATACAAAGAGTTCCTTATTAGAGTTTCATCCTTCGTTTTGATTTTCTCTTTAGTGCTGTCAAACACAGTGTTTGTGTTTCATGCATTGGTGAGTCCTTAGTAGTTGCTCTAGAATATTGGTGAATAATAATTATAAAAAGGTTAAAATAACAATAATAATAATAATAATAATAATACTTATAGTATTATTATTATTATTATTTATTATATATTATTATTATCGATATAATTTATGTGATTTTTTAGATAGAAAACTGACCTCGCAATCTTCACAGAGAGCACAAAAAGTGTCCCTTACAGAAAGCACATATAAGATGGTCTTTATGAAGAGCGCAGATTAAGTGGTCCTCATAAAGACCACAGATAATCACATATCTGACTGCCTGACCTTTATTGACTACACATCTAGTTACAGAAATTTTATAGTACAAACAGCTGGGCAGGTAGTTTTAAGAGAACACACAGCTGATCACTTGGTTTTTAAAGGATACACAATTAGTCAACTGGAACTTATGAAAGCATATAGATGATAATCTTCATAGCAGAAAAACCAACTTGTCTTATTAGCACAAATTCAGGTTTAACACAGCATTATATATATATATATATATATATATATATATATATATATATATATATATATATATATATATATATATATATATATGTATATATATATGCAAGACAACCACTATGAAAAATAAAAGAATTCCAAGCGCTTCGTGACTACTCACATTATCAAGGAACTATGGTTCCTTGATAATGTGAGTAGTCACGACGCTGAATTCTTCTATTTTTCATAGTGGTTGTCTTGCATATTTTGATATCACCTGTTTACTGTGATCTTTTTTATATATATATATATATATATATATATATATATATATATATATATATATATATATATATATATATATATATATATATATATATGTCGTGCCGATTAGGTAAAACTGGTCAATTAGCAAGAACTCATCTAAAATTAAGTCCTTTCTAAAATTTTCTCTTATACGTTTAAAGATATATTTTTTTCATTTATGTTAATGTAAGAATTTATAATTTTGTACCAAGAGAAACTTTGAAAACCTACCTAACCTTATTACAACAAGCACAATTTAATTTAGCCTAACCCAACTAAATATATTTTAGATACGTTAACATTAATTTAATAATAAACAAACACAATGAAATATATTTTTTTCGTTAGGTTCAGAATGATTTTGGCGAAATTATTGCATACACAAATTTTCGCTTGTCTTATATGGCAAGGTGAGCGTTGCTATTTAAGCCAAAATCGCAAGTTTTACCTAATCGGCACGACATATATATATATACGTATATATATATATATATTCTTTCTTTTCTTTCAACACGTCGGCTGTTTCCCACCGAGGCGGGGTGGCCCAAAAGGAAAAACGAAAGTTTCTCCTTTTACATCCAGTAATATATACAGGAGAAGGGGAGAAGGGGAGAAGGGGTTACTAGCCCCTTGCTCTTGGCATTCTAGTCGCCTCTTACGACACGCATGGCCCACGGAGGAAGAATTCTGTTCCACCTCCCCATGGAGATAAGAGGAAATAAGAACAAGAACTAGTAAGAAAATATAGAAGAAAACCGAGAGGGGTGTGTATATATATGCTTGCACATGAATGTGTATTGTGACCTAAGTTTAAGTAGAAGTAGCAAGATGTACCTGAAATCTTGCATGTTTATAAGACAAAAGAGACACCAGCAATCCTACCATCATGTAAAACAATTACAGGCTTTCGTTTTACACTCACTTGGCAGGACGGTAGTACCTCCCTAGGCGGTTGCTGTCTACCAACCTACTACCTAGGATACATATATATATATATATATATATATATATATATAAATATATATATATATATATATATATATATATGTGTGTGTGTGTGTGTGTGTGTGTGTATGGATATCAAATGTTATTATAATTAATGTAGATGTTACCATATGACGAACATTCCCTCCTTCATATCATCATTAAAATGCTTTATATCATCATGAACAAAATTTAATAATTAATCAACATATACTCATAGTGATTACAGGTCTACTGCAAAACCATTCAACGGTAATATGATCACTGAGACATAGGCAATATATATCGTGTAACCGTAAAAAAAAAAAAAAACTTTCCAAGGTCTTTTTTAATACCATATAAT
>WNWK01000061.1:710000-712500 GCA_009830355.1 Cherax destructor | reverse complement strand
CGCTGATAACATACTTGGCGGTTCTTATAATTAAATATATGAGAATATTATCTCTTAGGCTGTCTGGTGGATATAACAGATTATGTCTGGCTGTTTGCGGGAGATACCAGCCTTCAGCGTGACGGACATGACAGCGCAAGAGATAACCCACCCAACGTTTGGCTTTTTTTGCGTGTCTGATGAGCGAATGAAGAGAATATGAAGAGGCGAAAAACCATCGTTGAAGGAGGTATGGGAAAATGACGAAGGAGGCTTGAGTGGTGGAGGGAGAGGTGCGTACGGAGGAGTAATAGGGAGACGAGAAGATTGGAAGTTGCTGGAGAGGGAAGATAATAATGCTAGCGAACGCTGTTTGAAAGCTTCAAAAATTCCTGGAGTGTCTGCTTGAGGTCCAGTGACTGCAGCGTAAGTCGGGGACTCTAGTTTTTTCTTATGGACGATTTTCTTCCCAAAGGGGCATTTGGCTTCAACAGAGTAATGATCATTCTTGTAGTTGCGAGGAGAGGTGAGGAAGAGGGGGCAAATAAGAGAGAGAGAGAGGGGGAGGAAAGTAGAAAGGGAGAGGAAATAACTCGTCAGAATTATTAACTTGTCAGTATGACTGATTAATATGAATCACGCGCACGTACCCCCAACTATTACGATGTGAACAGAGAAACAGGTACTTAGAGCGAAATGTTAGCAAGATTAGGTTCTGCTTTAAAGCGAAACGTTGACAAAATTCAGTTCCATTTAGAGCGAAACATGGACAAAAATTAAAGTCTACTTAAAGCGAAACAGTGATCGAAAGTTTGATCTGCTTGTAACGCTCTTCAGACTAACGAGTCTGACGGTTCAGCAACGAGCCAGAATTCGTAACACAGGTAACGAATGACACCGAAGATGAATGAAAATTACGCATGCATGTGATCTGTGATAGGCAAATGCTTACCACGGATGGGATTTACATGCATGATTCGTGGATGTGATAACGGGAATTCTCGATTCATGAATTTGATTATGCATGATTCACGAGGATGATTTTGTAAGTGTAACTCAGGAGAATAATTTAAGCGTGATTCAAGAATCTGAATAGCGAGTACGAAATAGAAATATCATCTATAAAGGTTACTTAGTGGTATGACTAGGCAGTATGATTAGGCACTATGACTTAGCAGTATGACTTAGCAGTATGACTTAGCAGTAAGACTTTTCTGTAAATGTCGTTGCTATGATGTGTAACTATACATACAACTACACATACACACATACAAACATAAACACATTGGGAAAAAATCGCCAACACAGTGCTCAACAACTCTTCAGGAAAGGACAAAGCTCGTCTCCTAGCGGTGAAGTGACCACATTCAGATTTCCCTTTACCTATTCCCAGTTCCTCCTTGGGAACTCGACTCGACCCACAGGCTATTCGCAATGGTGTCTAGCGCTCCCATACTCACCGAACATAGGTGTATTTGCGGCAGGGCTTCAGCTGATCAATTCGGACTACATGGTCTCATCTGTCACACTTCAAAAGTCTCGCCACAGCCCGTTGCCCATCTGAACGGGAACCCCAAGTACTGAGTTCTGACGGAAGTCAAAAGCGTCCAGATGGAGTCACTATGCTACCCTGGAAAGATGATAAGCAGATTGCATGGGACTACACCTCTGCCTCTACGTTGCTTGACACCTACCTGGCATACTCTGAAGCAGAAGTGGGTGGAGCCGCCAGTTTCAGGGAGACCCTGATGATCCACAGATATGGAGGCCTGCCACCTTGCTATAACTTAATCCTTGTAGGGTAGAAGACCCTTGGAGAATGGGACAAGTGTGCTCTACAATTCCTTGAAGAGTTCGGTGAAAAACTAGTCACAGAAACTAAGGACCACAGAGCGGCCAGCTTCCTCTTTCAGAGACTCAGTGTTGCGATCCAGAGGGAAAATGCTTGCAGCATTCTGGGTACACGGCCCACCGCCAGGGAGCTGGATGAAGTATGATTTAGGCTCTGAGATGTCATTCATGTTGTTCTTTTCCCCACTGTATCTTTGTCAATGTATTCTGTTCATAAATAAAGTTCACATAGAATATAGAATGTAGGGGATCAAAATATTAAAACATTTCAGGGAGAATTTAGAAGTAAGTTTATTCTCTTCTCTGAAGATGAAGATCCCCGGTCTTGTTCTAGAGGTGGTACCTCCCTATGTTTTGCATATATATATATATATATATATATATATATATATATATATATATATATATATATATATATATATAAAATATTCAAACAGATCCGGGAGAACCTCGAGTTTTCCCTGAGGTACGTTTATTGTCTTCTCTGAGGATGAGGGTCCCCAATAAAGTTCCAGAGGTGGTACCTCCCTATATATTTAAAAAAAAAAAAATATATATATATATATATACTATATATATATATATATATATATATATATATATATATATATATATATATATATATATATATATATATATATATATATATACATACATATATACATACATA
>WNWK01000061.1:652500-705000 GCA_009830355.1 Cherax destructor | reverse complement strand
TTAAAAAACAGTCATAAATACAGACGTACAGAACGTTCAGAAATTTACTCTCAGTAATAATAATAATAATAATAATAATAATAATAATAATAATAATAATAATAATAATAATAATAATAATAATAATAATAATCCCAAACTCAAGATTTCCATGAGTGTTTCAAGGTTAATTATAGTCGAACATCTGAGAGTTAGTGTGATTAACTTTACGAGAAGCAGACAATATAAGTTTAAACAAAGATTTTCCAGATGCCGTGAGAGAAATGTATATATTATTGACTGACATGAAATATTACGATAGCAGAAATGTGAATGAGAAGGAAAGAAGAAAAGTCGAGGCGTAAAAACAGATGCAAATATAGAACAAGGCTGCCAAAAGAACCTGGATGAAATGTTAGGCAATGTTTACATAAATAGGCGAGGCGAGTTTGAAATGTTGTAGAGTCACTTGAGGAATAAATTAACAGAAGTGGCCATTTAGGTGTGTGGATTTGCGAAGAGAAAGAGGATGATTGTGCAATAGCTGTTTAAGACCATGCTAGATAAGAACAAGAAAACATTAATGGGGGAAATCCTCTTGCAATTGAACTTTAAATCCCGCCCATGAGGTGCAGATACATTGTGTTTATTAGAGGATTAGCATTTATTGAGTAAATGAAACGTAATGACGTAAAGTTATCTTTGAAGGCGTTAATGTCATACTCGTTAATTCAGTTCTTGTACGAACTAAATCTGTTTTTCCACCAAGAAATTAATCCACTGGTTTAGTGATTAATCTCTCTACACCTTTGTGTATGTGGTACTTTGAGTTCAACTTAAAGTGATAGAAGGTAATTCTTAGACTTGAGATAGTCTTGATTTGCAGAACTGTGCTCGTAGTGTTCTATCTACTGTGTTTGTAGTGAAGTACAGCTGTATTTCTGGTGTGCTGTCTACAGTGTTTGTAGCGATGCAGAACTGTGCTTGTTTTCAGTTTTTAATTTGTTTGGAATTTTTTTAATACATTCATTTATATCAGGTAATTCCTCCTCCTGGATTCCATTATAGTATTTAAACTATTCATGGAAATCTTATCAACACAATATCGGCAAAACGTTGTCCTCCTGTTTACAATTATCTGTTCTTGCTCTGCCTTATTGATGTATCTTTTTTAAGAAATTGTCTTTATGTATTTTCCTGAATTCTTTCATGATTATATATGTGAAGATCAAGTCACAGCTCCTGGCACCACCTCTTCACTGGTCACTACTGGATCCAGTCTCTCTTTGCTCCAAGAGCTTTATCGCACCTTGTGTGTGTGTCTGTGTGTCTGTCTGCAATTGCATGAATGTGTTTGGGTGTAGAAAGAAAAACGAATGAACGATTTTGACATCACGCGAATTCCAGCTATCTTGGATGCTGGATGAATTCATCAGAGGTTCCCTGGGCTGCTGGGGGAGGGAAGAAGAGCCTACTTGACTCTCCCTGTCTTCAGCCGCGAGAGACGCGTCCAGAAACTCGCCTCAAATTGCGGGTTGTCCACACGCCTCTGCATATATGATGATGAAGTGGCCAAGATTCCCTATTCCGAGACTTTGCACCACTTGCACCAGCAAACTTTATAACTTTTGCTTAACTCCGAGTTCTTTCGTATATTGCACTAAAGGCTATGTGTCGATTGCATATATTTGGAACCCGAGTTGCCGCATCGTCGTCACTGACGACATAAATACTAAGGAGGTTTCTGCTGTATGTACAAGTCATCTCTCATTTTATTATTATGTATAATTCATGTATTCTGGTATACACACGTATTTTTACTTAATACTCGTGCATTCTCCAACTGTATCCTCACTCCTCTTATCACTGTATATGTATGTATCCCATAGTATGCTCATAACTTCTCTCAGTGTATACTTATGTCTTCTACCACTGTATAATGTATGAAAATTCACTAGCCAAGACAAAAGAAGAGAAAGGGTCATGGAATAATAATCGTCAGCAATGACCCAGGTTGTAAGACATACTAAACAGCGTCCACCTCTGAGCACCAATGCCAACATAATGCTACGTTTTATTGCAAGAAAATTTGAGTACTGAAAGAAAGAAGTAATATTAACACACTATATTACGCAATTATCACATCTTACCTTGTACATATCAAAATTTGGCCCACAAAATATATGATAAACGTGTGAGGGGGCAACAAACCTTGAATTTTCATTAGACAAAAAAACCAGCATATGAAAAATAACTTAAAAAAACTTAGTCTGTATTTATTTGGGAAACAGATTATACTAAAAATCTCATTCAGTCTTTTAAGACGCCAAATAAACTTGATACTCTCAAATATGAAGAATAATTTAAAGAGTACAACGGTACGAAACTCACAGAGAAAAAGGGCAACATAAATGTTAGTAAAGTTTTTCTTATTGCTGAAGGTTAGAACAGGGCGATGTAGTTTCTTGGTGTGTGTGTGTGTGAGCACTCACCCATATGTGGGTGTAGGGGTCGAGTCTCAGCTCCTAGCCTAGTATATATGTATATACTCAGTTCATCATACATTTTTGTTTTTTAAATTTCTATTGGATGCAGTATTTACTAATTCCTCCTTTAATACATCCCGGTGAGCAGCCACTACACATGAGATGAATGTTTTCTACTGTCCTTTACGCCTCTCTTTTTTTTCCACAATTTGCAACAGTTGCCTCTTGTCATTCCTGTTGCAGCTACTAAGAAATATTCTTTATTTACTTTGTCAAGTCCTTTCAAGACCTTATATGTGGTTATCCTGTCTTCTCTTTCCCTTCGATCAGCCATTATGGACAACTTTAATGTTTACAACTTTAATGTTTACAACTTTAATGTTTTCAACTTTAATGTTTACAACTTTAATGTTTTCAACTTTAATGTTTTCAATTTTAATGTTTTCAACTTTAATGTTTTCAACTATAATGTTTTCAACTATAATGTTTTCAACTTTAATGTTTTCAACTTTAATGTTTTCAACTTTAATGTTTACAACTTTAATGTTTTCAACTTTAATGTTTACAACTTTAATGTTTTCAACTTTAATGTTTACAACTTTAATGTTTTCAACTTTAATGTTTTCAACTTTAATGTTTACAACTTTAATGTTTTTAACTTTATTGTTTACAACTTTAATGTTTTTAACTTTAATGTTTTCAACTTTAATGTTTACAACTTTAATGTTTTCAACTTTAATGTTTACAACTCAAATGTTTACAACTTTAATGTTTTAAACTTTAATGTTTACAACTTTAATGTTTTTAACTTTAATGTTTTCAACTTTAATGTTTACAACTTTAATGTTTTTAACTTTAATGTTTTCAACTTTAATGTTTACAACTTTAACGTTTTTAACTTTAATGTTTTCAACTTTAATGTTTAAAACTTTAATGTTTACAACTTTAATGTTTACAACTTTAATGTTTTCAACATAGTTCATGTTGCTTAACTGTGGCAGCCATTTTATAGCATATTAAAATTTTGGCATATGATAAGTTATAAATAACATTCTTAACATCTCACCATCCATGTAATTTGAAAGCTATTTTGTTAGTTTGTCAATGTACCATATACTGTACATGTGTGTGTGTGTGTGTGTGTGTGTGTGTGTTTGTACTCGCCTATTTGTGGTTGGAGAGGTCGATTCATAGATCCTGGCCCCGCCTCTTCACTGATCACTCTGGATCAACTTTCTCTGCTCCAAGAGCTTTATCTCGCCTTGTGTGTGTGTGTGTGTGTGTGTGTGTGTGTGTGTATACACGCTCGTTTGTACACTCAGGGAATTGTGTGGGTACAAAGGCTGCACTAACATCATATCATGGGATATACTAAATAAGGAATTACTCCCCAAATTCCTATATACAAAAAAAAAAGAAATTCCATTTGACCTTTAAAGCACGGCAAATCCTCCAGCGGTGAAACTGGATACACAAGAAGAGCAAACGAAGGTTTGAGTGAGGCAACAAGGATGGCAGGATGCTTTGGGAAGACGCGCGGACCGTGAAACTTTATGATTGCAAAAAAAAAGAGAAGCGATAAAGACAAGGGTTGAATTGAATTGCCTGTCGACTTGGTTTTTGTGGCGTTTAAACACTTCCAGCGAGGCAAAAAGTCAGCGATAAATCTGGGCAGGTGAGCGAGGTGATGGTAAGAGTAATGGAGGCCATCTGATAGCTCCTCTTCTCTCCCTAAGTTTACTGCATTTCTTCACGCAATTTCCATCATCAATTTCTAAGCGTTCCTTATAAGCTTGCAACAAATAATTCCTATATTTACACGAATCTGCCAAATATGAGCCAGTAGGCCTACTGTAGCCTTCCTCCACTCTGTTATGGTCTTCTTTTAAATCATGTTATATTTGGTTAGAGTATATTTGGTAAAACTATGAAAATGAGCGTTTAATCAAACATGAGGAAATAAAAACTGGGCAGCAAAACGTCTGGGTGGCAAGAAGTATCAGAATATGTTCATATCTGTACTTGTATCATTCGTGTGTGAAGATAAGAGTCGCTCTTCAGACTCTTAGATGTATGTCTTATGGTATATGATATTGCTGTAAATTTGTTAAGTGTGTGTGTGTGTGTGTGCTCGCCTATTTGCTCTCACCTATTTGTGGTTGTAGGGGTCGATTCACAGCTCATGGCCCTGCCTCTTGGCTAGTCGCTGCTAGGTCCACTCTTCCTGCTCCAAGAGCCTTTTCGTACCTCTTATTAAAGCTATGTATGGATCCTGCCTCCTCTGCTTCACTCTACAGATTGTTCCACTTCCTGACAACTGTAAGGATGAAGAAATACTTCCTAACATCAATATGACTCATCTGAGTTGTTAACTTCCAGTTGTGTTCCTTTGTTCCCGCGTCCTGTCTCTGAAACATTCCGGCCCTGTCCACCTTATCAATTCCTCTCAGTATTTTATACGACATTATCATGTCCTCCCTATCCCTCCTGTCTTCCAATGTCGTCAGGTTGTGTGTGTGTGTGTGGTGTGTGTCTGTGTATGAACTAATTAATTGCGCACGCACTCAGAAACAGGACAAACATTGGTGTGTGACATTTACTAATTAACGACGAGTTTAACTAATTGTAACACAGACGGACGAGGACAACTAGTACTTAAATCGTTCATTGAATAACTGAAGTTACACTACCTGTTGTCTTCTTCTTGTTGATTCCGGGGGATGGGGGTACTGGGCGGGGGATGGTGGGGTGTTGGGCGGTGGATGGGAGGGTGCTTGGCAGGGTTGGGGTTGGGGGGGTGCTCGGCGGGGTGGTGGTGGGTCTGGGTGATGGTTGGGTGGGGGGTGTCAACGCCGCCCGGTCCCAGACCCGTCCTCCGGGTTGACCGCCTTATCCATCAGGCTGCTGATGCTACAAATACGCAGAGCAACGTAGGCGCCACAAGCCGGCTGATCAAGGAACCGACTGGAGGAACTAGGAAACAGGTATATTTCCCCGGCAAAAGTGCTTCAAGAAGCATAATTTACACTGCGCTAAAGACTCGTATTTTCAAGACTTGTATTACGAGGTGCAAGATAATTTAAAGAATAACATTTACCAAGACAACTGAAGCGTGGACGATATAATCAGCAAGCTGAGCACAACTGCTTCCATGTCTCTCATTAAGAACCTAAGTGCAGATTGAATTCCAACATTATTATTATGTTTTATTATGAGGCATGTGGTGTATTTGTTTATCAGTTAACTGTAAAATTTGTATATATTCATATGTACTTGTATTGGACACCAGTCATTCTCATAAATAGACGCTTAAAAACATTTATATTAAACCCAGTTTAAAACTTAATTATTATTATTATTGGGATCATTTTTATTATTTTTTTTTTCAAAATGTTGACTGTGATTATTATTTCTCATGGAAGGGCGTTAAACTCGTATGAGCCATATAGGTAATCAGATGTCATCTTTTCTATTGAAGTTACTGCTCGTGTTAAATACTCACTGTCTCACAAAGACTTGGAAATAAATCGGTAAAAACAATAATATTTACATCCTATACCTTCTTGTGTCAATTACTTGAGAAAGCCTGAGGACGAGGAATGAGAAAGTGCTTGAAGAAGGGGTTGTGACGGTGATGATGATATTATATTCGTCAAGAACACTGTCCTAACACGTATCTGTATCAGATGATAAGCTCGTCTGATGACCAACCCCCGACTCTGAGCCTGAGATCGATTCCGGGATGACTCTGGACAGACCACCACCTATGGCCTGCAGATTCGGTGGTCCTGTTGTGTGCGTATGTGGAGACTGCAGAGAACGGGAATATGCACGAGGCTAGGAGGACTCGACCTTCAGAAAGCTGTGTTAGGCTACTTTATTTATCGTTCCTTACTGCCCAGACTATCCGCATTTCTTTAACGTCAAAGATTTCCCTGTTTTATTTTTCTGCCCTAGTGTTGTGTGCGCCGAGTATGTTACACTTTATTCGACGTTCATCACAACCATTTGTCATGCCCTCTATACCAGTGAACTGTACAGTTAAATCCACCAATCACGTGGAAGCCGGCTACCTCAGCCAAGGTGATTCACGTCACTTCATCTTACCTTACTGGGTGTTAGACTTCTCCAGACACTGGTCTTGACCTACCTGCTTTGAGTGGTTCTGATCTGAACGATTTCAATCTGACTTTTTCTTTATTTATTAATATTCTACATAGTGTATATATTGTTGACGGAATACATGGGTAAAGAAATCTACCGCTGTTCCGCTGTTTGCTTGCTTCGCCCTTGCTGTATCCTGCTGAGTGCTTTGTTTGCTGACGTAGTTAATATCAGGTGCTACAGGCCTCTAGACTGAGACCTGTGTTCGTAATACATAGGTAGCGCCATTTTTCCACTGGGATTGTCGTCTCATTATTGCCCGTTTCAGGCCCTTGCTGAAATCTGTCAGCGTGGGGCGCCAACAGAAAATTTCCTTCGTACATTTTCACACGTACAATTAGAAATATGGAGGACAGGATTACCTCCCATTACTCCCTTCTACGGGTTTAGCGGTTCTCAGCTCACCTTCGCCCTACAGCGTAAAATTTGCGAACTCTGATCTTTAATTTACGCCTTGATTCAATGTTTTTAAGTAAAGACCCATTTGGGGGTTGAACGCGGAAGATTGGAGAGGAGCGTCGCTAGGAAGAAGAGACAAAGCCAGGGCTTAACTCGCATGCTGGGCGTTTTGGGACTCGAATGAGTGTACATTGAAGTACTGCGTGCCATGACTCCATCTAAGCAGGCAGCAAGGGTCGAAGAGAAAAAACGTCGCCATTTGCTCATGAAACGAGCGGCACTCACCTCATGGTGGACTACTAATTCTGTAACAGGCGGAAAAAACGTGACACTGAAGAATATGTATTGTTGACAATATGGAAAACATATTCTGTCCGTGGATGTTAACGATTTATATGAAGGATAAATATTTATTTTTCTGTATCTGTATGTTATTCTCTCTCTCTAAGAAATATTTAATTCTCTAAATAATACAAGTATTTCACAAGCTCAAAGCTGTTATATTCCTTCATATAATTTTAACGTCTGGCCGGTAACAATAGCTAATTAAATATACAGTTCATTATAGAGATGTAGAGTTTATTTAGCATCAAGTAACATATGTATGGGATTATAGGGAGTTCCTCCAGGAGGGTGTGCCTTGCTGCAAGTGACGGACCCTTTGTTAAAAGACTTATCACTACGATTCTCTTCTTTGATTCGAACGTGATTACCTCTCATTCTCCAGGCGCTGTATAAGTCATAGTGGTTAAGCGCTTCACTATGGGTGTAATTAAAATCGAGGAAGCCCCCCCAAAAAAAAAGCCTCCTAACCCTTTGAGATTGTCGCCTGCCTTGTTCACGTGGTTTTTACTGAAGTATTGTTAGGGCTTTGTTGACATGGTTCAGCACGTGGTTCTCGCCCTCTTACCGAAGTGTTGTTAGTGCTGCCATGGTACGATAGCGGTACATACATTATGCAGTAGCAGTGTACTATTAACACGTCTGGAAGATCTACCAGCGCGGTCACTTTACAAAACCCCATTACACACAAGTTATGCAAATATGAGCCTCTAGCCAGCTGCGTTTATCTTGTGTGTGTATATATATATGTGTGTGTGTGTGTGTAGGTTTTAGTTTGCGCTTGGTGTAAGCGTGCAATTGCATAGACGTGCAAGCGTTTTCTCACCCTTTTGTGTCACTTTTTAAAGGTTGAGCTCAAGCCATTGAGTCCCTATTTTAAATATTTATGGTTCCCTTGTGTTAGGTCACCTCATCTGCTGAGAAAGTATAGAAACTGGACCCACTGCTTATCTCTTTAGCCCTTTCAATGCCTTTCTCAATCTTTCATTAAAAAAAACATTTCTAAGATCTCTGCTGTTCATTCTTATACTTAGAAGCAATCTGTTTTGTGGTCTCAATAATATAAAATGTCTTATTTATCCAACCGAGCATCTTGTATGTCATGACTATATCTCCTCTGCATCTCCTCTGGTTTACTGATGACGAGGTTATTGTTGCATAGTCTTTCCTCAACTTTCAGCTCCTGGATCAAGCTGGTAGTTAACATCTATTCGATTTCCAGTTTCTCAAGATGTTTAACTTGATAATTGCTCTGCAGACAAACACGCACACACTGACATACACACTGACACACACACACACATACTGACACTGACATAGGTATAATTGGTCATTTAGCAAGAACTCATTTAAAATTACGTTCTTTCTAAAATTTTCTCTTACACGTTTAAAAATATTTTTTTTTATTAATGTTTATGTAAAAATTAATAATTTTGTACCAAAAGAACCTTGGAAAACTTATCTAACCCTATTATAACAAGCACAATTTAATTTATCCTAATCCAAATAAATATATTTTAGATAAGTTTACAATAATTTAATACTAAACAAACACAATGAAATATTGCATACACAAATTTTCGCTTGCCTTATTCGGCAAGAAGAGCGTTGTATTTAAGCAATCGTTTCACCTATTCAGCATGACACACACACACATATATATATATATATATATATATATATATATATATATATATATATATATATATATATATATATATATATATATATATATATAATCTCAAACCTTGGCAACCTTTTCAAAATCGCTAGTGATCCTTCATCAGACCAAAATAGCATACAAACGTCGAAAAAAAAATTGCAAGGGTCTTAGCTGTAAGCAGGAGACTCAGGTATTAACACTAATTACATCTTGTTGCGTAAACACGCTGTTATATAATGGTTCTCCTTCGCGTGGGAATTGATTTATCCGAGTGGTGCTCCCTGAATACTGAACACAACAATTGTTCTGGAAGTGGACTTGTATTCCTGCTATCGTGAACATTTGTAACCTCTCCCACTGCTGTCTTCAAGGGAACAATATTCTCTGATTTGTGTGGCTTCCTATGTATATGTAAAACTTTTCTAGTTCTGTATTTTTTGTGGGTTTTATTATCTGTTTACAACCCACAATTTGGGAAGGAAACTTCTGACGACGTTTCGTTCGTCCTCGACTTTTATGGTTTGACTCGATGAAAGACCAGGATGGAGCGAAAGGTCGTCTAAAATTTCCTTATATATATATATATATATATAAATTAAAAAATTTATAGGCCTAAATTTTTAAACTGAGCCAACATCTATATTTTAAATTTTTATCTGAAGACATTCTTTGCATGGCCAGTAAGCCTATTGCATTTCTGTATTCATAATCCATATAAATCACACCCAATAGTATTACTGCTATGAGTATGCCTATTATTATTATTATTATTATTATTATTATTATGAGTATTATCAGCACCATTCCCAGTATTACATCATTACTAGTAGTACCACAATCATTATTATTATTATCACTAATCATTGCCAACAATACCACTAAGCATTATCATCATCAGAATGCCAATTATTATATATTTATCTCCAGGTATTCCTGTCTTTAATCATCAGCAGTCTTCAAGACTCTACAGCTGTCTCAAGACACGAAACACCGACCAAGATCACAAAATAAGATCACAAACCTTTTGGTGGATCTAGAATTCACGAGTGGTTTTTTTTGGGCGAGCTTTTATTTGAAAGCACAATATAATAATAGTATGTACTACGAAACACTAATAATTATCTGTGTTTGCCTCAACTTTATTTTGCCAAGAGAGTATACGTACCGTATTTTACGGCATATAAGGCGCACGAATGTCGGCTGCTTGCTTGCACGATGTTTCTAAACAGCATATAAGGCGCAGGCTGATTTTCCAAGACTTTTTTGAGGAAAAAGAGCGCGTCTAATACGCCGGAAAATACGGTAATTCACAATCTCGTGTTTGTATTCTCTTTGATTGTGGTTTCAGTGGAATATGTTTTTAAGTTGTGAAAGAGGGAAGAAGCAGGGGGGCAAGATAAATAGGGAGAAAGATAGGGAGAGGGTTGGGGAGAACAGATGGGGAGAGGAAGGGGAAAAGGAGAGGCATGAATGAAAAGGGAAAAGGGGAAAATTGAAAGTGGAAAGGATGAGGCAGAGGGAGAAAGGAAAAAGAAAAAAGAGAGAAAGATGGGAAACAGATGAAAACGATATGAGGAAAGGAAGGAAGAGGGAAAGGGTACGAGGGAAGGGCAAGAGGAAAGGACAAGAGGGAAAGAAAGAAGGAATAAGAGCCATTTTAACACAAACTATAACGCACGCTTTTTGTTCTCCATAACCCGAGAGTTGGGAGAGTTTGCAGAGAGCATTAACGTTGTCTAGATGACACGATAAGAGCAGAAATTAGAGTTTAGAGTTTTGTGTTTACATTGTGAGTAAGAGCAACGGCACATCACGAGGCTTCCACTCCTCGGTTATATTTACAGAAATATATAAGAAACACTTCAATACTTACCACACAATATTCGGATCAGCAAAGCTTGCACAAAAGTGAAAAGGTGTGTGTGTGTGTGTGTGTGTGTGTGTGTGTGTGTGTGTGTGTGTGTATGTGTGTGTGTGTGTGTGTGTACACGTACACCAGAAATTTCAGCTTCTCAACCTAAGTGGTAGAATAACGGAATGATTCACAGGGCAGTGTGATACCTGTCATTCCTCTTTAAGAGTGACACCTGTTATATCTCTCATACCCCACGAGTGTGAAACCTGTAATACCCCTATAAGTGTGACACCTATCATGCCCCCATAAATGTGACACCTGTCATGCCTCATAAGTATGACACCTGTTATACCCCATAAATGTGACACCTGTCATGCCTCATAAGCATGATACCTGTTATACACCATAAGTGTGACACCTGTCATACCCACCATAAGTGTGGATCCTATCATGCCCATGTAAGTGTCACATCTGTCATACCAGTATAAATGGTGGTTAATTCTGTCTTATGGAAGACAGTATTTGTAAGTCCCTGAGTATCTGAATATCCATCCGAAAATTTGGAAATTATGTATTCCGAGCTTTTGACTGTTATTGACATGTTAAGTCAAGAGTAATAAAAACCAGGGTATCGTTATTTTCAGTGTCAGATTCATCAACGTCAATTACGCAGACATAACATGTACGAGACTCTAAAGGTGGTAAGACTTAATAAGCGGAAGTATCTTTATCAAAAATATTATGACAAGCATTTACATGTCTTCCGTGATATGATTTTAAGATATTAATATGAAAGAGTTTACACTTTCCATTAATATCCAATAAATAGTCAACTTTGTTAACCTTAACTACTTCATATAGACCACACCAAGTTATTTTTAGTATCAGGAATTATTATTAGTATCACTTATTATTAGAATCAGGAAGTAATACAAAAACTAGATCACCAACTTATGTCTGACTCTGCAGTCTCCTTCAACCGCGTTCTGTGATCAATAAAAAACTAATAAGTAGTTTGACCCTCAGGGTCACAATCAGGCCCAGGTCAGAGCTTCTCGCATAGCTAAAAATGCACAAGACAAATGTGTATGCCAATCAGAAGGCCGTAACCTGCACATTTGTTTTTTACAATATTAACTTTAAAAATGGCTTTCTGTCGTTCTGTTCTACATTGCAGCTAAGTTGGTATGATGTCGTGATCAAGGGTTTAAGTCCAGTAAGTTGGTATACCGGATCGATGAGGTCAAAAGTGATTTGTGTAGACAACTAGGCTTCTGCAACATCAACTGCATAATCAGTTAAGGTTAAAATATACTTGTGGGCACCAGATGAACGAGGAGACAAGACAGCTGACCCATAACATATACAGCCACCCGCTCAAAGGGATTGAACAAAATGGCATCTTCATCTTTATTTTAGAAACTTGATTAGTCTCACCTTTATATGAAGCTGACCCCTCAAGGGAGGGTCATTGACGCTGGTGAGGGGCTCTTGATCTAGGGAATTGGATCTGAGCTCCAGTTCCCTGAACTGAGCCTGAATACCTTCCACCCCCTCCCCACATGCACTGTATAATCCTACGGGTTTATCGCTCCCCCACTATAATAATAATATGTGATGCTTAATGGCATACATTACACGACTTTCAAAAGTCTCGAATATCTAAAGTCGTCTCAGGCCAATAGTAAAAGTCTTTTTATTTTAATAGTCTTGCTATAAGAAAAATGTCCACTCACGGGCAAATCATGGAATATTTTATGAACCGTTGTGCTACAACTAAGATATCTTAATATCAGTCAGTTTAAAATATGATTCTTAACAATGAATTTATAGGAGCAATGTTGCCTTTGAATCACTTCACTTGAAGCTCCAGTACTTATGACACTCCTCAAGACGATCTATGTCAGTGGTGTAGAAAGTAGATTGACACTTGGTATAGAGGAGGAGCAACTCAAGAGGTGAGAGACGAGGATCTCCTGGTTACACAGGGAAAAGTAGAAATTAGACTGCAACAGGAAGGAATCAAATTGAATGTGCTTATCTCAGGCCTACAGATGGTGCTGGTAGGTGAGGTAGCCAACAAGAAGCCTGGGAAAGATAGCCAACAAGAAGCCTGGGAAAGGTAGCCAACAGGAAACCTGGGAAAGGAAGCCAACAAGAAGCCTGGGAAAGGTAGCCAACAGGAAACCTGGGAAAGGTAGCCAACAAGAAGCCTGGGAAAGGTAGCCAACAGGAAACCTGGGAAAGGTAGCCAACAAGAAGCCTGGGAAAGGTAGCCAACAGGAAACCTGGGAAAGGTAGCCAACAAGAAGCCTGGGAAAGGTAGCCAACAAGAAGCCTGGGAAAGGTAGCCAACAAGAAGCCAGGGAAAGGCAGCCAACAAGAAGCCTGGGAAAGGTAGCCAACAAGAAGCCTGGGAAAGGCAGCCAACAAGAAGTCTGGGAAAGGTAGCCAACAAGAAGCCTGGGAAAGGTAGCCAACAAGAAGCCTGGGAAAGGTAGCCAACAAGAAGCCTGGGAAAGGTAGCCAACAAGAAGCCTGGGAAAGGCAGCCAACAAGAAGCCTGGGAAAGGTAGCCAACAAGAAGCCTGGGAAAGGCAGCCAGCAGACAACCGCACTTCCAGAGAAACCGGAAAAAGAATAATAAAACCTATAAAATTTGGATTTTTTTTCCCAAATTTCATTTTGATGAAATTAGTAAAAAAAAATGGCAAATTGGCATTCACAAATCACAAAATTATTGCAAAATACTTCCCCTTAAGATACAGCATTGTTTAGGATTTGAAGACGATCAACAGAGGCATTCTCTAGTTATGACATTTTTAAGCAATTTACTTAATAAACCTAGCAAATCGAAATTTACACAACTTAAAATGAGTAACAAGCTGTGTTTTAGTAAAGACCACCAATGATAAAAGTTTGAAGCCGATCAGGAAGGGTATTCACAAGTAACTGATCTGATTCCAATTATTCCAAGTTTTATTAGCTATTTCAATAAAATTAAGAATTTGCACTTACTTGCACTATCATTCTGTATCATTCTTCGTTTATAAGGACTCATTAATATTTTGAAGACAACAGAAGCATTCTTTAATTATTGAATAAAATTTTAAATCACTATTTATTCAATAAAATTAGCAGCCAAGAGGAATGTGAACGTTGTCTTTAGGAAACTAAACCAGTGGTGAAAATTAATTATTCATTCTCCAGTTATGACGTAAATTCCAAAGTTTCCATTATTTTTTTTTACTATTTTATTACATTAACAAAGTTGCCTGCACGCCAAAAAAAACTTAATGGGTAATATCATGAGCCTAAGATGCATCATCTATTAAATACTGAAGTCATTCAGAAGTTAAACTAAAAATTATTTAAAACGGGAATAAAAGTTGATTTTTTTTTTTGGGGGGGGAGGGAGGGACGTTGATTTTTTTTTTTTTTTGGGGGGGCGTTAATTTTTTTTTTGGAACATTTAAAGCTCCGCCACTGAAGGTTTTGGAAATTATCCCAACCATTCCAGGTTGTTGGGACTGTGTTCAACACCTTTGGTTGTAGGTCAGGTGAACTTGCCAGTTCTAAGAATCTGGTCTCGCTCCTGTACTTAATTGTGGAAAATTTGAGGCGTCCACGAGTTATGAGCGAAATAAATTCGAAAAGTTGAAGGAAGAAGAAAAAGAAAAAATCAACGTCTTGAAGGTCGACCTTCAGGGACACCTAATTCACGGAACTTATCCACTTTATAAAAAATCTAAATGAATGAATATGAAGATAATGTTTATGAAGCATATTGAACCGTGACGCAATCTGCGATACATTCAGTGAATGAAAAAAAAAAAGCTTTGCGAGAATACATAATAATATTTCAAATAAGTGTATAATCAAAGTGAAACTTGGCGAGCAGCTGTGCGTGAGCGCGCACGCTCTTTTAAACCTCCTTATGTTCAGCCTTGCGTCTGACTGGGCGAGGTTCCACACTGGTCTTGTATATATAAGAATTGATCTCACATATGAGATAACAACTCTCATTAAATGGACCTTTGGGGTACCGAATGTCGTCCTAATAATTGCTTCTTATATTATTCTGTTTATGTGTGATTCAGAGGAGAGTTTTAGTGATAATGGCTGCTTCACTGTGGGTTTTCTGTACAGATACAGTGATTGCTTTATTCCTAGGTAGTACACTGATTTAATCGTGTTAGATGCCTGTATCCATGATCATTCCTGTTGACTGGTCAGGTGCCTGTAACCATGATCATTCCTGTTGACTGTTCAGGTCATCCTTCACCCATCAAGCATCCATGTGCATTTGTATTCTCATTAATTTTGCATGATTTGCTAAAAAGGATATGCAATTAACTCATATCGCTAAGTAATTTATATACAGTAAGAATAATATGGGGCTCATTAACAAGCCTCAGATTACTCCACAAGTTCCACTGCCACATTCTCAGTCTTCGTCTCTTATTGTCACACACAATTAAATTTGCACCTTTTCACTGCACACTCACTTCTGCTAGTTTTACCACATTTCTTGATCAAAAACCTTGCATTTGATATTGCAAAATAGAACTGTTATACTATATGAACTAACCAGAATGAATATTGGTGGTAACCTACACAGTTGGATAACAGATTAATTGTCTGTTAAATAGGGTATCATCTGCTCTCTACGCATAAGCATAGAAGTGAGAGTAAAGAAATGTCCCTAGGTACACCGAAGGGTACTCAGGGTTCTCAGTCCCATGTTATTTAAATAATGTCCTGATTAATGCTCTTCTAATGCCTCACCTAAACATATAGCTATAAGCTGTTCTGATGGCATCATCAACCATACAACAGGGAATAAGAAGATGAGCTTAAACAATTTGTAATCGGCTAGACCTCTTCATATCTTCATCTAAAATAAATATATTAACAAGCAAACGACATTACCCAACCATATGCACCAATATATCTGTAAGATATTACAGATATCAGTAAATCAATTATACCATAACTAAATAAGAAATGCAAAGTTAGGCTAAATACAAGAGGTTAGCTCTGTTCCATTAGCTACAAATAAGTAATTACAAGTAGTATGTTAATAATTACACACACACACACGCACACACGCACACACGCACACACACACACACACACACACACACACACACACACACACAAATTGAACCAGAAGACTCTTAGAAGAGAGGACTAGACGACTCTTAGAAGAAAGGACTAGGGAAACACATTCTTACGACATACAAGATACTATAAGGAGTTGACAGAACAGAGACATATTTTTTTAAATAAGAGGCATAGAGGGCGAGGGTTCATAGGTAGTGGAATATAAAGATACAAGATGAAAAATAAGTGGAATGAACTAGATGAGGAAGTGGTAGAGGCAGACTCGATGCATAATTCCAAAGTTAGGCATGATAAGGTATGAGGCCGGAATGCAATACTGCCAGCGATTGTAGGGTCTAGGAACTGAGATTCAACCCCCCCTCTAGACGCAGCATGGTGAATACACAAACACTCACAGGTACACAGAAAAAAAATGGAAGTCTACCCTCCGACCCTCAGTTTAAGAATATTTCTTCTCTACATTCCATCCTGGATTGTATTCCGTGTTCAGTGTGTGTGTGTGCGTGTGTTAACATCACGGTAATTAAATTTCTTACCAAGTTTGTACTAATTGCTGCTAATATCCCGCCGGGTGCTGCTACTACTGAATGTTAACAGCTACTGTTATTTGCATCCCTCGCCGTGTCTACGTCAGCTATGTGATTATTTGAGAAGACGCTACTCTTAACCAGCTAACCTAACATGCTTCGTACCTACTCCCTCCACTGGCATCCCACCTGGGAGCTCCGCCCTTCACCCCTCTCGGGAAAGCAATTTGCAACTCCTGTGCCATTAATCTCCACTGACTCAAGCACTGGCTCACGAGCATTTACAGTCATGATAATAGTCGATTGCACGCTGTGTTGAGGCGCGTAAAAAATTGAAAGAGTGAAAAAAATGAAGGGAGGGCAAAACTAGAATGGGTAAGTTGGTACCATTAGCAGAGGTCATGAGGAGGACAACCTCCCATTAACAGGGGTCATGAGGAGGACAGCCTCCCATTAACAGGGGTCATGAGGAGGACAGCTTCCCATTAACAGGGGTCATGAGGAAGACAGCCTCCCATTAACAGGGGTCATGAGGACAGCCTCCCATTAACAGGGGTCATGAGGAAGACAGCCTCCCATCAACAAGAGTCATGAGGAGGACAGCCTCCCATTAACAGGGGTCATGAGGAGTACAGCTTCCCATTAACAGGGGTCATGAGGAAGACAGCTTCCCATTAACAGAGGTCATGAGGAGGACAACCTTCCAGTACCAGAGGTCATGAAGACAACCTCCCATCACCAATGTCATGAGGACAACCTCCCATTACCAGAGGTCATGAGGACAATTTCCCAATTCTAGAGGTCATGAGGACAACCTCCTATCACCAGATGTCATGAAGACAACCTCTCATTACGGGAGGTCATGACGACAACCTCCCAGTAACAGAGGTCATGAAGACAACCTCCCATTACTGAAGGTCATGAGGACAATCGTCCCATCACCTCCACGCGCCACGGCAAATTAATTCAGTAGACTACACTGACCGCAAAACGTCCAGGTGGCGCCCCGTAATTAAGTATATTACTCTCTACATATTTTCACAACTACGCCACCTATTTTCTATTTTACCTACGAAATTTTTATCGTTGCTGTCCCTTTGACCGCTAATTATCACTGATTACATTTCATTAAATATGCTCAATAATAATAATAATAATAATAATAATAATATTATTATTATTATTATTATTATTATTATTATTATTATTATTATTATTATTCATACGGTCTGTCGACAATTCAAGTTGAAAGGCGACATGAATTCATTGTATGTTGTTTAATATTGTTATGACACAAAAGAAAGATATCACATAGAGACACTACCTGGAAGGTGCTCCGGGGAATCAACGCCCCCGTGGCCCGTTCCATGACCAGACCTTGCGGTGGTTCAGAGCCTGATCAACCAGGCTGAAATTGCTTGCCGCACGCAATCCAACGTACGAGCCACAGCCCGGCTGGTCAGGTACTGACTTCAGGTATCTGTCCAGTAAAACAGACAATGTGGTGAAAAGAGACATAGGCTGCAGAACAAGCTTTTATAAAGACAACGTTTCGCCCTGTGTAGAGCTTTATCTATCATGCGTTGATGGAGCTCTACACAGAGTGAAACATTGCCCCTCAGTTAAAGCTTCTGCTGCAACCTGTTTTTTTTTTTTTTTTAACTATTTTCGGTGGTACGCCAACATGGATTCATAAGATAGATGTTGAAAATTCTCACCTCAACCTGATGGCGTCTTCAGCACGCTAGATGTGTATCCGTCGCTGCACGATCCATGAAAGGCATCCCAGTATCCCATAAGCTAGCCTCCTCTCCCTGAATGCACGCAAAAGGAATAGCTAAGAACGAGCGGCTTAATTAAGTTTTGATGAAATTAAAAATCAGCTTTAAAAAATTTCAGCTACTCGCAAGATGCGTTGACAAGTTATCACATGGAAACTAATATTCCAATTTACAGGTTATCATATGGAAATTAATATTCAAATTTACAAGTTATCACATGGAAACTAATATTACAATTTGCACGTTATCACATGGAAACTAATACTACAACTTACAAGTTATCACATGGAAACTAATATTCCCATTTACAAGTTACAATACAGAAACTAATATTCCAATTTACAAGTTATCACACGGAAACTAACATTCAAATCTATTTAAAAAATGGCAAATTGTCTCGTACAAAACCCAAAAGCAGTTCGAACCTGCCACTAAGCAGCTCCAGACACGAAAGGTTCAAGTTAATCAGAAGAGGCATTCTGCATTTGTCACACAGAGACCAAAATACACAGACACTAGGTTTGAAGCCGTTCGGAAGGTGCATTACCAAATTAATGGCGTTGAAGATTTGAAACCGATAAAATGAGGCATTAATTATTGCTTGAAAACCAGCATATATATATTTTCCGCTTCTTTTAAAATTTGCAAATTCACAAAAAAAACACAAGAGCGAAATCAGTGCACACCGTCCTCAAAGTAAGATACACAATGTAAGATACACACTGTTATCAAAGTAAGATACACAAGCTCCTACGGTTTGAAGCCGATCAGAAAGGCATTCTCTAGTTATTGAATTGAAAAAATTTTGTTTAACAAAACTGTCAAAGTATAATTAACATCAATCAAAATCAAGTTTCAGACCGACCAGGAGATGCATTCTCCCTTCAAAGCACAGAATTCATCAAGTCTAAGTTTATTAACTAAGTTGGTAAATTAGCAAATTTACACCTAAACAGCCTAAAGCCAAAAGGCATCACTGTTTTCACAAAATGCACTTTAGAGATAAAATTGGTAAATTAACACCTAACCACTCCAATAACAATCCAAATATTCTAACATGGATGCACCAGTATTGAAAGTGTGAAGCCAGTCAACAGAGGCTTTCTCAAGATATCGCACAGAAACCAAAACCGGGAATAGTCATTATACCCTTGACCAGCTACAGTGTATCAGAGGTTAAAAAGTGAAGCCTATCGGATGAGGTGTTTTCAAGTAAATGAAAATTTTGGAAGAAAAACAATCAGAAGCTAATTCCATGAGGTGCCCATTCAGGGATGCCTAAAAATTGAAACAACTTATAATAATAATAATAACAATTAAAGTAACAATGATAATTACAATCAAAAATTTATTCCTGCGTCCTGGTTCTTTAAGAAAGCGAAAAGTCCGCCATGCGTCACTTGAGATGTAACAAACTACCTGCATATTTGGGTTTTTATCATGGACTTGTGATCTAAATCACTTGAAAATGTGAAAGTTAAAATAAACGACCAGTGAAACAATTGATAAGCATCGGGTTAGACTTGTTAACAAATGCCTTAAAGTTTTCCTTTCCTCCCATAGCATCTTGACACAAGAGTACTTCACAATATAGCATTGAGATTTCTGGTGCATCGGGCGTCCCATATCCATCCACTGGTTCCTTACCGGGGGATCCCATACCCTTTTGGGGGCAAGGGTATGGGAACCAAATAATGAGGGGTATGTGACTCGATCTACGACCAATTTAAAAAAAATACTGTTAGATTATAATAAACTAATCAGATGTTCTGCTGCTAGCTATCCATGTATAAATTAAAACCAAGCTATTGACATCTTTGGAAGTCAAGCTGGTACTATTAATAAGGCTAGTGATGGTGATGATGATTTCGACAGTCTGGCGAAGGGGTTATGGGCACATATTGGGCAATCCACTGGGGGTCTGTAATCGTAAATAGGCTAAAAAAAAAAAAAGTCTGTGTAGACGGTTAATGCAAAAGCATATAAGCTATCTTGTATAGGAGGAATATGAGAAATACAATGAACTATGTGCTATTATTCACAAGACGATTACACGGCGTACGATAAATTAGTGCTATAATATAGCATCGTTGGTGCGACTGGAACAGCTAATATCGTCTAAATATTTTATTTAGGCTACGTTTCCTCTCTTGAAGTTTTAGCTATTTATCTAAATTAATTACCAGTATAGGTGTATCATTTCATACTCTCAGCCGATGTCGTGTTCAGGATCTCCGTAAACAAAAATTATATTGTGTTTTGAGCTCTGCCAAGCAAGGTTAAAAAGTGGGGAAAAAATGGTTAAAAGAGGATTTGATTCCCTTAAGGAAGTGAAGAAGACGGATGTTTCACCTGATGAGTTAGTATCAGAAACAAATTAGAAGGGGGCTTGTTACAGCCTTAAACCATCGCTTGTTAATTTCCCACCATTTACAGTGATGAGGGGCAATTAGCGTCGATCATGTTCGTTAGTACGAGGTACATACTTGAATAGTCTTCCCATGACCGTTCCTACGACGCATGCAATCACCACTAGAAATATCCTTGTCTTATGGAGACAGTTCTAGGTTTCTACGTGCTTTATTTTATCGTGACTTATAAAATTTCACATGTGATAACGCTTCGCTCATGAAAATATTTATATAAAAAACACTCTCAGTGAGCGAAATGTTGAAATAAATAAATCTTTATGATGTTACGTGTTTTAATACACGTTGCTACTATTATATTGATTTCATGTCACTATTCTCCATTTTCTGGAAATTAAATCGATTGCACTGGCAAAAATATATTTCTTAAAACTCATGAAACCTAACAATAATCAACTCAGTCTCGCTGTCATTCGTCTTCCACAGCAGATCTTTCGTCAAAACTATTGCGTTCGTGAGAAAATTTTAAAGCCAACGGAGTTTCAAACTTTCGTGTGAAAGTTACATGATATCTCACCGAATACTTTCCCCATTTATACATTTGTACCAGACTTTTCCCCAGTCATGCATTTGTACAATATTTTCACCAATTATGTATTTATTCCATACTTTTCCTTTTGTATTTACAAAATACTTTTATCTGGTCAAGTATTTGCAAGACATTTTGCCTCGGCTATGTATTAATACAATACAATATTAGTATTTGTGTAATAGTTTTCCCCTCAGTTATGCATTCATGTGAATGCTTCAGGTAAGTCAGTGTAGGAACAGTTCTAACCGTAAATGTCTCGTTCTCGATAGATACCGCATTTCTTACTTCATAATTACTCAAGACTCGCGTTTAAATTTGTTTATCGCAAAGGAAAAAAGCTAGCCTATCTGGAGGGTGTTCCGGGGGTCATCGCCCCCTGTATAGTATTTCTTGAGACACTAAAAAGAGGCAAACTTCATTGCAAGGAGCGGTGGGGGCTCGATCCTCCGACCGCTAATCCGGTCTATATCAAAGGAGGTTTTCTTGGTGCTCACAGTGTCTAGGAACTAGCGCCTCTCTTGTATATCTGAGTTGTGAGTCAGTTAAAACATAAGAAACCCGAACCCGGTGATATGCATTGTGATAAAGAACCTTTTTTCAATGAGTGAAGGTACTTTGAAAGGCATGATGTTCTCCCCACAAAGTCATGGAAATTTCTCTTTTTTTTTCTGCTTCACTCTTGTAAGCCTCGCTAATTGGGGCTAAAGAATTCTTCGCTGATCAGACAAGAGCAGTTCCTGACGTACAAACAGAGGCGTGTCGAGTATTAAGCCGATTAACAAGAGATACACAAGGGCCCAGCCGTGTTGTGCTGGTATTGTGCCTCTCTGCTATTGTAGCCCTGAATTTGAATGCCTGAATGAGACTCTTACAATGCGCACAAGAAACGCAGCATAATGCCGCATTTTTATCTGGCTGGAACAAACGGCCATCGCCGCCAGGTTATCAAGAGCCATCGAGCACTACTAACGCCGAAGAGAAGTGGGAATTAATTACCATTGTAAACAAACCATACCACGGGTGGGGTTCGAACCGCGGTCACAGAGTCTCAAAACTCCAGACCGTCGCGTAAGCCACTGGGCACTAGCTTCAATAAGATTCATCCAACTAGGTATATTTCTACACCATAGGAAGGTTAGCATAGGCACCACTGTGTCCACAAATGCAAGTTTTACAGACGAATCTCCCGCTAGCATGGCCGTGACGAACTCAGCTCAAGTCCCCTTCAAAGTCAACATGACTACAAACAATGACACGATTGCAACAAACATACACGGTGGGGTTCGAACCCGCGGTCTGGAGTTTGAGACTCTGTGACCGCGGGTTCGAACCCACCCGTGGTATGGTTTGTTGCAATCGTGTCATTACGATTTCGTGAGTCATAATTACCATTGTGTTCCCGTCCGCTGTGAGACGGAGAGAAGGGCGGGGGCGGCCGAGTGACATGAATATTCTGAAGTGTTCTGTCCATAGCACGTCTCTCGTTTCCCTGAAGTATCTTTGTTTTGCAAATTTTTGATGCTTGGAATATTTTATGGCACTAACACAAAAATCGATAGATAAATACGTACTTTACATAACAATCATAATAAGTAAAGAAAAAAAGTGCCTCTTGGGCCAAATTCTTGATAATTGATGGAGTAAATATACATGACAGCAGTGAGGTAGATAAACAGATGTCATACAGTAGCTCGTTGAAAACTATCAGTATAGTAATGGAATAAAATACCGACAAGAAAATGAGTAAGACACGTGCAACAGCTAGGTATCAGCTACCCAAATGTTGCACATGTGTCTCACTCATTTCCGTTGCAAACTGTTGAAGAAAAATATCAAATAAACCTTGAGGAAATGACAAGGTCGTCAAGAATGAGTACAAAGACAAACTGTTGAATACGCTTTTGTGGCAACGTTAAGCTGAATTTAAGCGAAATGTTGTCCCAATAAAAGCTGTGCAACTTGTATCTTGGCCTTCACCAGGCAAACCGCGTCAAAGTAAAAGAGAAAATAATCATGAAGTGCAAGATGGTCAGGAATAGAGATAAAGAAAACAAAGATATGCTGACTTTGGAAGGAGCAGAGTGAGGGGGAAAACAGACACACGTAAAATAAATAAAGACATTGGGACATCAAAAATCCCCCTTTCAGTGAAGTGCATTACGTATTATTATTATATTCTTGGGGGAAGTGCTTAACCCGTAGTGGTCATACAGCGCCTGGGGAAGAAAAATCAGGTTTCGAAAAATCAGGTCGTCTACCCCCTAACTGGGGGTAGACGACCTTCCCTCTACTTGGCATTTTTAAAGTTAACAGGGGTAGTAAATCAAGCAGTAAACATTTCCTCCAACACAGGTAAGAAAAACACTGAATGAATATGTTTGTAGCAAATATTTTTTAATTCACAAATATGTTTTTGTCATCCTTCACTCGGTCTGGCAAGCTTATAAGAAGGGTCTTTGAAGAATTTACATTTAACGCCAAATTTAATCGAGTTGGGAACTACCTCAGCCTTCACTGCTTGTTATAGATCGTGCCTCAAGTGGTGGCGCCTTCGGGTGGCAATTAAGGGTCTAGCATTCAGTCCTGGCACGAGTGGAAAAAAAGGGCATTTTCTTACCCATCCTGCACCTGTTCGCCTAACATTAAGTACCCATTTGAATACAGTTGTACTACTACGACTATCACTACTACTAACCACGGTACGGGTGGGGTCGTAAAACTCCAGGCCAGTGCGTAAGCCACTGGGCCACCTGGCTACAATAAAATTAATGCAGTTAGATATAGATATATACCAATGGGAGTTCTAAACCCCCACCCATACCGTGGATTGTTTCCAGTCGTCTCATTACGATTTCGTGAGTCACTACTACTACTATACACAAATAACCAGCACATAGGAGAGAGGAGCTTACGACGACGTTTTGGACCTAAACGTCGTCGTAAGCTCCCCTCTCTATGTGCGGGTTATTTGCGTATTGTTCCAGTCACGGTATTGTGCCTTTTTATTATTTACTACTACCACCGTCTCGCTGCTTACCGCCACACTCCCGCCGCTGTATACACTCGTTCTTAGTTATCGCTGTATTAGGACTGAAGAAGCCACTAGTGGCGAAACGTTTCGTCAAATAAATGTCCAGATCTGTACATATGTCTTTTTTCACACCTACTTGGGTGTTAGGTGACTGTTGTTGGTCGCATTCCAGGTTGTGGGAGTTGGCACACCTTAGAACGCAGGGTATATATACCCCGAGATGTTTATATCTCTTAAAGTTAATCCCTGTATAAGTAAATTAAAGTGTCTTTGAATGGTGACGAATAAGCGATTTGTAGACTTAGTGACTGAATAGTCACCAGTCAGTATTTATAGTCACCAGTCAGTATTTTGTTAGAAATAAACTCTAGAATATCAGTTTTTAGCTTGTGAACGTAATTGTGTAAAACAAAAGAATTGGGAAACAATTGTGTAGACAACGATAAAAGAAAGTAACAATCCTTTTTTTTTTTTGCGAAATCATTGACCTAATTGCAAATGAATTCCAAAATCAATGTCCTCGTTCATAACCATTAAAACCTGAACTCATAATGCAATGTTATAAAAAAAAAAAAAACAGGGGTGAGGCGGAGTGCGCACCATGACTGCTTGAATGTGAATGAGCTACTTACAATTAATATAACTACCCGGGCGTCAAATTTAATGGAATTATAACCTGACCTCCCCTAGAGAAGACAAGTGTGCCTCACCTACGAGGGTCATATAAATAATACGGTCAAGATGTAATCTTAATTCATCGTAACCCACAATGACCGGCACCTACTCTCGTACCTTGTGTATTTGAAGAATGTTGGGGGGATGAAGGGTGGGAAGGTTAAAGGGTTTTTGGTCCAGGAAACCGGAGCTACTTAACCAGGCGTTGCATTGGTCTTCAAATCTTGAGCTAGGCGATTACTCAATCATCCCAAAAAATGGTTATAATCATAACCTTAAATTTAAAGGGGTGGACTGGTAAGCCAGCGAAAGGTCTCGGTCAGATGACCAGAAGCTCCAGCTGCGGGTCGTCATATGACTAAGACCCGCGTTAGGAAACACTTGTCCTGTTTCCTGACAAACCTTACCTAACCTAAGTTAACAGAAATACATCTAGATTTACATTTACAATTTGTCTAATGTGTTACAAGCAAGTGTAGGTTATTTCCTTAAATATCTGGTAACATACTTTCATTAATAATATACCGTCAGATATTATAGGTTATACTATCTCTATATTGTACATAAATGGTATACAATACCGACAAGATAAAAATTAGACACATGTGCAACATCTGGGTATCTTTATTGCAGACGTTTCGCCCTCCAGTGGCTTTATCAATACACATTATAGGACATAATTTGAAGACAGTAGAACTATATACAAAAGATGAGGTAGTCAGTCCCTCAGTCTTGGAGTTGGTGTGAAGAGCACCGTAGTCGTAGACTACGGTGCTCTACGACTACGGTGATCTACGACTACCGTGTGAAGAGCACCCTAGTCTACGACTACACCAACTCCAAGGCCGAGGTACTGATTACCTCATCTTTTGTATATAGTTCTAATGTCTTCAAATTATGTCCTAGAATTTATATTGATAAATCCACTGGATGGCGAAACGTCTACATTAAAGATACCCAGATGTTGCATGTGCCTAATTTGTATCTCTATATTCCTCAATAAGTGGGCAACCAAGTACATAGTGTTCAAGAGTGTACCACTTGTAAGCAAGCCTAAGCCTGGCTACTATAACATCAGTCACTTTGTTTACATTGGAAGTTGCTCCGTAAATATCTAAGTCCATGTTATTATAGTGAATTATAGATCTACTTCCCTCAAGGGAGGCAGGTTCCTTGAGTCTGGTGAGCGACTCTTGATACAAAGAATTGGACTTGTCCTGCCCTTCTGTAGATTGAACCTGATTGCTTCCTGTTCCCCAGGCGCCGTATGACCCCCTATGGATTTAACGCTCACCCCTAAATATAGTAGTAATAATATTATTATTATTATTATTCATATTATCATTATTATTATTATTATATAACTACTCAGGCTTCTAACTGCATTCCTATGACATTCATATTATTTGTTTCTCACCTAACAGACTGGTTGATCAGACCCTGATCCACCATGAGGCCTGGTCTCAGACTGAGCCGCGGGGGCGTTGACCCCGAAACCCTCTCCAGGTAAACTCCAAGTAATTCCTAATGCTTGACACATATATTTAACTTAAGTTCTACTTTTCCTTCAGGGTAATTTCTTTGGCTACTTTGTCAACTTTGTCACGCAGGAGCAATTCAGTTTTCTCCGATTTTTTTTAAAATCTATTCCTGACCTCTCCAATGAATGAAATTACTCAGAAACAAGTTTCTAGTGCTCCTGAGTAACATATTAGTACCTAGGATTGTCTGTCCTGTGTGCACGACGACCCTTCTTTCTGTCCTCTAGTGCATACGACCCTTGTGTCTGTCTTGTGGGCAAGACGACCCTTCTCTCTGTCCTCTTGTGTTTACGACCTTTGTCTCTGTCCTTTGTGTACGACGATTCTTCTCTCTGTCCTGTGTGTACGACGACTCTTCTCTCTGTCCTCTTGTGTATACTACCTTTGTCACTGTCATGTGTGTACGACGACTTTTCTCTCTGTACGACCCATTGTTTGCGTATGAAAAGCAGATAAACTACATGTCGTAGCTTAGAAACTACTGATTTTTTTTCTAAACCCAACAAAAGACCTCCTAACTTGTCATCTATTTAATGTTCTCATTGTTCTGACATTTACAAGGAACTTCCTATATTCATTTCATTGCTATAAACCAGAAGTCGACTAATTACCGAGGATGATAAAACGCAAGAGTTGAAACCCACTATAATTAGTCCACTTTATGGTTATGTTCATTCTGATTCATAATCTTATTCTCTTGTAAATTACATAACTGTTCAGGAATTTCCATAATAGGGTCCGGGTTTTCAGCACGGCATACGAATTTCGTGAAAAAAGGAAAAGAAATATTCATCTAACGCGATGAGGAAAGTGTTGAGAGCGTCGCTTTCGGTGAGTCGGGTTGAGCTTGATTGGGTTAGGCGAGTGTTTGGATAGGCGACCCGTGGCTAGACAGCTGTTGGGTTCGTCACGGGGGTTCGACAGGGTGATGGCCCTAGAAATCGTCTACACGTAATCTACGTCTATAATAGTCCACACGTATTATACGTCTATAATCGTCTACACGTAAAACACGTCTATAGTTTATCACATCATTGGAGCCAGACAAAACATATCCATTAGCAGTATAATTTCTACAGGAATGTTAGTTTTTATAAAGAAATGCCAGTGATTGGTAGAGCATATTCATCGTAAACAAAAGCATTGACCTGATGAAGCTCTACATAGAACGAAACGTTTTCGAAATAAAAGCTTGGTCTTCACCTGTGTTTTTTTTTTCCTTCAGTATCTCCAGTGACCATTTATTTAACACAGTTGCCTTTTTTTGGCTGATGACACTGTGCTACTGGGAGATTCTGAAGTTGCAGAGGTTGCCGGACGAATTTAGGAGGATATGTAAAAGAAGGAAATTGAAAGTGAACATAGGAAAGAGCAAGGTGATGAGAATAATAAACAAATTAAAATTGTAGCGTATGGCTAAGCTAGGGGTTGAGGTGGACCATATTTGTGCAGTTAGAAAGCAGAGCTGAGGTGTGACCTTTGGCCGGAATGTACCCACGGGTCACCAGGCCACAGACCGGGAGGTACCGGGGAGGAGATAGCTTTATATTGCTTCTGCTCCTCCAGGACAGACCGGGAGGTACCGGGGAGGAGATAACTTTACACTGCTTCAAAGATTTTTAACAAATCCTCCTTCATATTTTTACCTATAATTCAGTGAAAGATCAGTCAATTAAACACTGACTGACTTTCATGCAATTAAGATATTTCACTACTGCGTAATAACGACTAGTCTTAGACTGACCATAGAATAGTTATAGATCCTGAATTTCAGCAGATTTAAGCTGCTGAAATAGTTTGGGTCCATTAAACTATGCTCCGAGACATTTGCAAGGGTAAAAATTGGTGTGGTACTCACTGACGTATTTTTTTCCGAATATTTTCAGTTATTTTCACCTAGTCTTCAAAACATGATAATGAAACTATTGAAGAAAACAAAATATATGCTATTAATACAACAGTAACGAACTTAAAACAGCTTATTTTTTTTAACATAATGTATATAGTGTCCCGTAAAAGAAGGTAATGATGGAGGTTTACGGATAAAAATTGCATGTTTATCCGACATATACAGAGGACCAGTCTTGAAATTTACGCAGGAAGAAAAGTCAATTTGAAGATATCGAACATTCCAGCCTGTGTTATCTTGCTTACTCTCCCAACAGAAAAAAAAACCCACCACGACCTCATTTCGGTACTGGATTGCTCTTTGCTGTATCCACAAGCTTCCGCACGACCCCTGCGTGTAGATCAACACGACAGCCACGACACACCAGCCTCACCAGTGATCCCTCACCACATCCCGCTGCCAAGGACGTAGTCCAGAAAACTAGAACTAAGAGAGAGAGAGAGAGAGAGAGAGAATATATCCTCACTTTTATTTTGTACTTGTCTCTTTTCTCCCTCTTCTCTCCTGCCTTCAGTTTTTCCTTAGCCTCTTTCGTCATGTTCACTATTCTCCTCTTTGTAATTAAGCTGCACCCTCACGTTTCTCTTCTTTCTATCTGTCTCTTCTCTTAGCTCCGTCATTTCCTTAAGCCCTCTCTACATCCTCAGTAATTTCCTTTACCTCTCCTGGTATCTTATTCCTCTCTCCTGCCTCCTTCCTAGTCGTAGTTTCTTTCTGAATTATCTTTTTATCGCTGCTATGTATCTTCTCATTGACTCCAACATTCCTAATTTTAATTTCTTTCAACTTTCCCTGGTGAATTTATGTGGGTGAGAAAGATATTGTGTAGGTGTCAGAATTGATCGTTTTTAAGAAGCCTATAAACTTAACCACTTCTTTGTTAATGTCTCCTCAAAGGCCCACCGACTAACGTTCAGGAATGACGTAACGTAAAGCTATCCCACTTACCCTCTTCTGATATCTGTGCGAAACAGCGTTTTGTTGAGATGATCCTGTGAGTGTGTAATCACTAGTCCACCATCGTGTCGTTACCATTTCGTGAATCACAAACTCACACCTCTGTTGGTCTACATGGTATGGAAAAGTAAACATGCTGCAGAGCTCCTCTTGTGTTCCAGTGATTTTTTTTTTACTCTTGCTGTTACACTTCCTCTTCCTGACAGTTCGTTAATTTCACTCACGGATCTCTCTTTTTCTCACTTAATCTCACTTACGCCAAACACAAAACCTGGTGCTGCCGACTGACGCGTGGCACGTCTGGTCAGCCTGTTCACTAATTTAAGCAGTCAGTCCCACAGGTACTGCCGTGTGTGCATTTCTACTTTCCGATTGAAACTTCGCATTTGTTTATCTCGCTTTTGTTAAGTTTGATTTGTTCACATCAACATATGTATATTTTCGTATCATTTCCCGACCATAACAGATCATAATAAATAGTGAATACTAACCCCAAAATTTGAATCCGTGAAAACGAACCCATGAATTCGAACCATTGAATTCAAACACGGTAATTCGAACCCGGACATCTCAGACTTGGCAGATATTGTAAGCTGTTCAACTGCATGTAAAAGTAAACACTGCAGTTGCTTCAGTGTTTCCGAGTTTCAACGTTTCAACGTAGAATTCTATTTATTCCTTTGCCTGAGAGATTGCACACGACACTGGCCACCAGGGAGGAGAAACGACACAGCTACATGACACTGGCCACCAGGGAGGAGAAACGACACAGCTACATGACACTGCCCACCAGGGAGGAGAAACGACACAGCTACATGACACTGGCCACCAGGGAGGAGAAAGGACACAGCTACATTACACTGGCCACCAGGGAGGAGAAACGACACAGCTACATGACACTGGCCACCAGGAGGAGAAACGACAGCTACATGACACTGGCCACCAGGGAGGAGAAACGACACAGCTACATGACACTGGCCACCAGGGAGGAGAAACGACACAGCTACATGACACTGGCCACCAGGGAGGAGAAACGACACAGCTACATGACACTGGCCACCAGGGAGGAGAAACGACACAGCTACATGACACTGGCCACCAGGGGAGGAGAAACGACACAGCTACATGACACTGGCCACCAGGAGGAGAAACGACACAGCTACATGACACTGGCCACCAGGGAGGAGAAACGACACAGCAACATGACACTGGCCACCAGGGAGGAGAAACGACACAGCTACATGACACTGGCCACCAGGGAGTTGAAACGACACAGCTACATGACACTGGCCACCAGGGAGGAGAAACGACACAGCTACATGACACTGGCCACCAGGGAGGAGAAACGACACAGCTACATGACACTGGCCACCAGGGAGGAGAAACGACACAGCTACATAACACTAGCCACCAGAGAGGAGAAACGACACAGCTACATGACACTAGCCACCAGGGAGGAGAAACGACACAGCTACATGACACTAGCCACCAGGAAGGAGAAACGACACAGCTACATGACACTAGCCACCAGGGAGGAGAAATGACACAGCTGCATGACACTAGCCACCAAAGAGGAGAAACGACACAGCTACATGACACTAGCCACCAGGGAGGAGAAACGACACAGCTACATGACACTAGCCACCAGGGAGGAGAAACGACACAGCTGCATGACACTAGCCACCAGGGAGGAGAAACGACACAGCTACATGACACCAGCCACCAGGGAGGAGAAACGACACAGCTACATGACACTAGCCACCAGGGAGGAGAAATGACACAGCTGCATGACACTAGCCACCAGGGAGGAGAAACGACACAGCTACATGACACTAGCCACCAGGGAGGAGAAACGACACAGCTACATGACACTAGCCACCAGGGAGGAGAAACGACACAGCTGCATGACACTAGCCACCAGGGAGGAGAAACGACACAGCTACATGACACTAGCCACCAGGGAGAAGAAATGACACAGCTGCATGACACTAGCCACCAGGGAGGAGAAACGACACAGCTACATGACACTAGCCACCAGAGAGGAGAAACGACACAGCTACATGACACTGACCACCATGGAGAAAAACCGACACAGTTACATGACGCTGACCACCAGGGAGGAGAAACGACACAGCTACATGACACTAGCCACTAGGGAAGAAAAACGACACAGATACATGACACTGACCACCAGGGAGGAGAAATAACACAGTTACATGACACTGGCTACCGGGGAGAAACAACATAACTTCACGACAACGGCCACTAGGGAGGAAAAACGACACAACTACACGACAAAAGTTCCGAAACACAAAGACGACACCAGCGCAAGCCTTCCTTCAAGGGATGGGGAAGGTGGGTTCCTTGCTTCTGCTGATGGGCTCTTGATTCATGGAACTTGAACTACCCCTCACCTACCTTTCTTGCCGAATCTGATTGCCCCTTATATTTTCCAAGCGCTGTGTGCCCCTACGGGTTTAGCTCTTTCCCAGGCAACTCACCTGGACAGGATTGCAACGTTGGAAGTTGTCTACATCACGGACTGATTACTTTTCCCTTACCTTTACCCTTCACGTTCCCCTTCCCCCCCTTCCCCTTCACGTTCCCCTTCCCCTTTACCCTTCTCGCTCCACCCTATGAAGGCTCGCTGCGTGAGACTCTTGTGTATGCACTAATTTCACGCGCAGCGCATGCGCGTCGCGGAGAGCTCTAAATTCAGATGATAGATCGTAACTTTGGTGATGTCGTGATGGCGGTGTGCGGAACAAAGACTTCCTCTGGGGGTCGTGGGGTGTTGGTGGAGGGGGCAGGGGACCTAACATAGCCCTGAACTCGAGAAAGGTCATTGAGGTGCCTGCAATCCTGCATCCACAAGAGGCAGCGGAGGAAACAATATCCGAGATTTACGGCTGAGCTTGAGAGGATGTAAACAAATGGTTGTGGAGGCGGGTGCGTGATCCAGGGCCGAGGTAATGACCTTAAATAACAGTCTCCAGAAGGTAATGCTAATTTTTTTTTTTTTTTTTTTTTTTTTATATGGTATCCTACTATCAGGAGGTTCGTGGTAGACGACGAAAAGTTCAGGCGGGTCGGGGTCCTGCGGGTCCTCGGGTCAACAATGGGATCATGGTTCCTCTACTCTTCTGGATGGACAACGAGGAAGCAAGTTACGGCAAATGTGTTTTCCTTCTCTTGGTCATCTTGTCTTTGTGGAAAGAACATTTATTCTAGAAGCCTTTTTTTTTTTTAGCTACACTGAGACTATGGGTCCCCACAATTTGCATTAGAGGTGGACCCCAGCTTTAATATATATTTTTTTTTTTCAACAAGTCGGCCGTCTCCCACCGAGGCAGGGTGACCCAAAAAGAAAGAAAATCCCCAAAAAGAAAATACTTTCATCATCATTCAACACTATCACCACACACATACATAATCACTGTCTTTGCAGAGGCGCTGAGATACGACAGCTGAGAATAGTCCCTCCCAGCTGTCACTATCCCAGACCCCTCCTTTAAAGTGCAGGCATTGTATTTCCCATTTCCAGGACTCAAGTCCAACTAAATCAATTAACTGGTTTCCCTGAATCCCTTCACAAAATGTTACCCTGCTCACACTCCAACAGATCGTCATGTCCCAAAAACCATTCGTCTCCATTCACTCCTATCTAACACGCTCACACATGCTTGCTGGAAGTCCAAGCCCCTCGCCCACAATACCTCCTTTACCCCTTCCCTCCAACCTTTTCTAGGACGACCCCTACCCCGCCTTCCTTCCCCTACAGATTTATACGCTCTCCAAGTCATTCTACTTTGATCCATTCTCTCTAAATGACCAAACCACATCAACAACCCCTCTTCAGCCCTCTAACAAATACTTTTAGTAACTCCACACCTTCTCCTAATTTCCACATTCCGAATTTTCTGCATAATATTTACACCACACATTGCCCTTAGACAGGACATCTCCACTGCCTTCAGCCTCCTTCTCGCTGCAGCATTTGCAACCCATGCTTCACACCCATATAAGAGTGTTGGTACGACTATACTTTCGTACATTCCCTTCTTTGCCTCCATGGATAACATTTTTTGTCTCCACAGATACCTCAACGCACCACTCACCTTTTTTCCTTCATCAATTCTATGGTTAACCTCATCCTTCATAAACCCATCCGCTGACACGTCAACTCCCAAATATCTGAAAACATTTACTTCTTCCATAATCCCTCTCTCCAATGTGATATCCAATTTTTCTTTATTTAAATCGTTTGATACCCGCATCACCTTACTCTTATCTATGTTCACTTTTAACTTTCTACCTTTACACACTCTCCCAAACTCGTCCACTAACCTTTGCAACTTTTCTTTAGAATCTCCCATAAGCACAGTATCATCAGCAAAAAGTAACTGTGTCAACTCCCATTTTGCATTTAATTCTCAATAATTTAATCCCACCCCTCTCCCCAACACCCTAGCATTTACTTCTTTTACAACCCCATCTATAAATATATTAAACAACCATGGTGACATTACACATCCCTGTCTAAGACCTACTTTTACCGGGAAGTAATCTCCCTTTCTCCTACACACCCTAACCTGAGCCTCACTATCCTCATAAAAACTCTTTACAGCCTTCAGTAACTTACTACCTATTCCATACACTTGCAACATTTGCCACATTGCTCCCCTATCCACTCTATCATATGCCTTTTCTAAATCCATAAATGCAATAAAAACTTCTCTACCTTTATCTAAATACTGTTCACATATATGCTTCACAAAGACGACACCACTTGATCTACACATCCCATACCCACTCTAAAGCCTCCTTGCTCATCTGCAATCCTACTCTCTGTCTTACCTCTAATTCTTTCAATAATAACCCTGCCATACACTTTACCTGGTATACTCAGTAAACTTTTTCCCCCTATAATTTTTACACTCTCTTTTATCCCCTTCCCTTTATATAAAGGAACTATACATGCTCTCTGCCAATCCCTAGGTACCTTCCCTCTTTCATACATTTATTAAACAAAAATACCAACCACTCCAGCACTATATCCTCCCTGCTTTTAACATTTCTGTCATGATTCCGTCAATTCCAGCTGCTTTACCCCTTTCATTCTACGTAATGCCTCACGCACCTCCCCCACACTCACATCCTGCTCTTCTTCACTCCTAAACGATGTTGTACCTCCCTGGCCAGTACATGAAATTACCGCCTCCCTTTTTCATCGACATTTAAAAGTTCCTCAAAATATTCCCGCCATCTACCCAATACCTCCAGCTCCCCATCTACTAACTCCCCTACTCTGTTTTTAACTGACAAATCCATTCGTTCCCTAGGCTTTCTTACCTTGTTTATCTCACTCCAAAATTTTTGTTTTCAGCAATTTTGACAGAGCCTCTCCCATTCTTTCATCCGCTCTTCTTGCACCTCACCACTCTCTTCACCTTTCTTTTACTTCCATATACTCTGCCTTCATTAACACTTCTTTTGTAAAACCCTTATAATAGTATATATATTATATATATATATATATATATATATATATATATATATATATATTCTTTATTAGGTAATATTCTGCATGAGGTCTACAAGATATATTATACAAGTGCACAGGTTACATTTAAAATACGTTTTGCAGCTGTTCCGAGGTGGGTCACGTAACACGTACAAAGGCATTAATAGTCCGGTCTGTAACACAGACGCTAGAACTAAAAAACAGCTGCTCTGGATTCCTAAGTTTTTTTTCTCATGAGTCTTTCGCTTAATTCTTTCAGGAATTTGAATGCGCACTTTTCCCATGAGCTGAGAGTCTTTTGATCTTTAGGGACGAACGTTCACTGCATCTTCTAGGCTTTTACACTCCCAGAAGCTGGCCTCTGCACTTTCTTTTACCCTTCTGTACTGGAGATAGTTGTCAGCCAAGGTCAGCACCCGTGTTTAATTCCACACTACCAGTTTTCCATCTCTCCAGAGTTGGAAAGTAATTCCAGTGGAATGCTTTTGACTGCCGTCGCTTCTGCATAATTGTGGCGGCTCCCTTATTGCTGAACATCCGGCTGATGCAAGGATCTCTTGAGAAACAGTTGCTTCATCTACTATGATTCCTAATTCAGGGGATTTGTTTATCCAAAAAAATCTAAAGCTTTGTATTTACCATTGTTATATTGGTATGACACTGAACCACACCCAGTGGTGACATATATACCTGGCAGGTATAAACATTTACCACTTAGATTGAGTGCTGACACGTTGATGTCAATTACAGTGCCATCAAAGCGATCACTTTGAATTTTATCATTTTTTTTTATTCCAAGACCAGTACGTCAACAAAATAAATACATCAGAATCATCACTAAGAGTGATTTACCATTAAAATGAAAAGGTGACTGATGCCCTAATGGCACAGCCAGTAACAACATGCGAACTACGTACACCATTTACAGTAGCAACATGCACAATGCACCATAAACAGCAGCAACATTAAATCTCGCTCCTCAGGCGCTCTATGATCCATAATGGTTTGCTGCTCATAAGGAAATATGATATTCAGTTATAATAACAGCACTTAAGCTGATGATATTATTTATTATTATTATTATTATTATTATTATTATTATTATTATTATTATTATTATTATTATTATTATTATTATTATCCTTGAAATTTTGAAACTTATAGATATTTTAATTTTTTTTTTTTCGTATTCTTAAATATATTTGCAAATTAAAAAATAAAAACACGTGGTTTTTAGTGATGTTGGTATAGACAATCGCAATTTCAAGAACCCGAGTGTTAAGAGTAATTTTCGGCTGACATGAAAAACGAGAGAGACTGCCTCTCTAATTACTTGTTTCTTAGCAACTAGTGGCAATCACCAAGCAAGTTACTGGTCTGTATTCTCGTCTCGTACACCAAACCTGCATTTGGATAATTTCTTAAATTAGATAAAAAAAAGGTATCCCTTCAGTTTCCATTCTCATTCTCTCTCTCTTGATGCTTCCCCTCAAGGACGGTTCCTTGACGCTGGTGAGGGCTCTTGATCTAGGGAATTGGATCTGTGCTCCGGTTCCCAGAATTAAGCCTGACTACCTTCCACACCCCTCCAATAGGCGCTGCATAATCCTACAGGTTTAGCGTTCCCCCTTGATTAAAATAATAATAATATCTCTTAATGCTGGCGAGAGGCTCTTGATGTAAGGTGGTGACCTTGAGTCGAGCCCGAATACCTTCCATTTCTCCAGGCACTCTATGACCCCTATGGGTTTCGCGTCTCCCAATGTTGCAGAACTAATAATAATAATAATAATAATAATAATAATAATATTAATAAAAATAATTAATAATAATAATAATTATAATAATAATAATAATAATAATAATAATAATAATAATAATAATAATAATAATAATAATAATAATAATAATAATAATAATAATAATAATAATAATAATAACATCTCCATCACTAGCAATATTCTCTGGATATTACCGAAGGCACATTAGAAATATTTGTAATATGAAACAGAGGTACAAGAACGAGTGTGTGTCGTTTACCTTGCTAATGATGCTACACTCTCACCCTCCTAATATGTACCTTCATTGGAAAGGTATTTAGAGTAGAGACCTGTAGATAGCGGCTCCGTACGGACCTTCACTAACTAGATTTGCAAGTGACATGCAAATGCAATAAAGGTGGACATTAGATTGCAATTACTATAATAAAGCCCGCGTTACTCAATTATGGAAAATGAACCCCCTAGACAGATTAATAAATTATCATAATGTGTATAACTGAGGCAGAGGAATGGATTCCAAGAAAGTACTCGAAAATTGTATATAAGATGCGATCTATAGGATAAAGCTGTCTTTAACATACACTCTTCCCCTCAAGGGAGGTTCTTTGACGCTGGTGAGGGACTCTTGTTCTAGGGAATTGAATCTGTGCTCCAGTTCCCTGAATTAAGTCTGAATACCTTCCATCCCTCCCCCTCCCACAGGCGTTGCATAATCCTACTGGTTTAGCGCTCCCCCATGGTTATAATAATAATCATCAATATACACTCTAGAAGTAAATCAACCCTGGTTTAGCATGCAGTCTATTAGAAATTTTCAACACAACGGTTCTGACAACTAAAGATAAACTCCTGTGGACACGATGATCTCAAATCTCCTTTAATATTGTGTATTAAATTGGCTATGGTCTTAATTGTGCTGGATAATATTGTCTGGTACTGTCTTGAATTGAAATGTGCTGCACCGTTGAGTTACGTTGCATTGTACTTTATACCTTGCATATATACCTAATGTTTTTCCATGAACTAATATATTTCTACTCTCTGCCCATTTCTCTGTCTGTTTATCTCTCTCTCTCTCCTTGTCCAACTGTCTCTTCATACCTTTGTCTCTCACTGCCTCTGGCTGTGCCATTACATCAGTCTGTGTGTCTATCTCCATCGTGATTAAAATGTCTATTCTCATATAATTGCAATGGAAAGAGAGTGTAACAAATGTTCCAGCAAGTATTACTCTGGCTTTTAATAATGACCTCAAAAGCACACTTTCACCATCATCAACCAAGGGAGAACAATACGTAATAAACATGAATGATTACGTAGACTGGCTCATCATCTACGGCAGACAGTCGTAAACGTCACAGCCAGGGACACAGACTGGTATAAAGATTCCTGATTACAGGGGCGCTAGGAGGAACGGTGTGGATGCTGAGAGTCAATATGGTGTCCTGAGAGGTGGTAATATAGGAAAGTGGTGATGCTGTGAGCTTTGGTGGTGTCTTGAGATGTGCTGATATAGAGAAGTGGTGATGTTGTAAGCTCTAGTGGTGTTCTGAGAGGTACTGACGCTGGGAGCCCTGGTGGTGTTCTGAGAGGTACTGACGCCGGGAGCCCTGGTGGTGTTCTGAGAGGTACTGACGCTGGGAGCCCTGGTGGTGTTCTGAGAGGTACTGACGCTGGGAGCCCTGGTGGTGTTCTGAGAGGTACTGACGCTGGGAGCCCAGGTGGTGTTCTGAGAGGTACTGACGCTGGGAGCCCTGGTGGTGTTCTGACAGGTACTGACGCTGGGAGCCCAGGTGGTGTTCTGAGAGGTACCAACGCTGGGATAAGTGGTGATGGAATACTAACGTCTTTTGTCTGTAATTATCAATAATACACAGCATTGTGCTATTACTTATTCCTTAACTTCTGAATTCTTGCAGCAGGTCTGGAGAGGTCTTACCCGTCGGTATTTCTGACCAGGATGCAGCTCCAGATGGTTTGGCGTTTCTTATGAATTTATATATTTTTTTCCCTCGGAATGCGACTCACAGCAGTCGACTAACACCTAGGTGCCTATTTTGACAGATAGGTACGTAGAGGAAGGTGGGTTAGAAAGCTTCGCATATGCGTCTCGTCTTGCGATTTTAGAGAAACAGGAGTGATAGATATGATGATAGTGGAGAGGTTATTGTAGTGGCGGTGATGGTAGTCGTGGTTGAGGGGTTATTTTGTGGTTGTGGTGATGGTGGAGTGGTTAATAGTTGCAGTGGAGGGGACATTAGTAGTAGTTGTAGCGATAACGAAGAGATTATTATCGTTGGTTGCCTTGGTGGTTATGGTGGTGATGGTGGGATTAGAGTACTGATGGTTGCCCAGGAGGGTGTGGTGAAAGTGGATAGGTTATTGTTGTAATGGTGATGGTGGTGGTAAATTGGTAATCTTCATTGCGGTAGTGTTGGTGACTTCCGTCTCCCCATCCAGAGCACACACACACACACACACACACACACACACACACACACACACACGACAGTCTTAGCATCAATAGGCATTTACATTTCTAAGCACGTAAAACACTCGCCACAAACAAACGTCGTGTGAATGGCTCTCAAGCACACACGCACACACACACAACACACACACACACACACACACACACACACACACACACACACACACACAATGAACTTTCTCCACGCCAAGGCTGATAACAAGAGCCATCAGGTGGAGAACCCAGCCTCGTATACTACAAAATCAGGAACATCCGTGGCTGGTACTGCATACAGGTAGACTCACCAGCCAGAAAGAATAGGATGTTAGGACGAAATGGATGCAACGACATAAAGGATGTGAAGATATGAAGGGATGTTAGGATGTTAAGGAGGTAATGATGCGAGAAAGCCAGGCTGGTTTATCATGGTCACCAGTGTAGTAGCAAGGATGGTACATTGATGACAGAGAAGCCAGATAAAGGCACCAGACTGGTACATCCTTCAAGGAATGTGTTTGTTTGTGTGAGTGTGTGTGTGTGTGTGTGTGTGTGTGTGTGTGTGTGTGTGTGTGTGTGTGTGTGTGTGTGTGTGTATGTATGTGGGACTATTTTGTGATTACCTTTGTTTGGTTACAGCCATAGTTATGTTCATGGTATTCCGTCTGTTTGCGCTAATAATTGTTAACAACATTTAAACTATGACATATTTGTTGCGCGCGCAACAATAGCCATAACTCGACCCCTGCAACCAAAACTAGGTGAATACACACACACACACACACACACACACACACACACACACTACACACACACACACACACACACACAACACACACACACACACACACACACACCTGAAGCTCGCTCCTCTTGAGCAACCTCTTAGTAAGGAAAAAGTCTCTTTTTTTTTTTTTACACAGCTTCAGCATCTGGGTTCGCATCCACTTGTTTTCCCCTTGTTAATTCCAACATATTTTTCCAGATTGTTTTCTCATTGCCTTTCATCATTTATCTGGCGGTTATCACACCACTTCTCTTCCTCTCTTTCAACAATGGCAAATTTTCTGTCTACACTTTTTTTTGCATGCAACAGATTTCTTAATCTGCAATCAACTTAGCTGCGTGCGTCTGGTTTTTTTATGCACTGTTGATGTGTTTGTTTAAATGAGGGTTACACACCTGCATTCTTTAGCATTATTATTACTTATGTTAATATGATAACATTTCTGCAATCCCTTACCAGATTATACATAATTTCGATGCGCGAGTTTCTCGGTAAATCAAATTTAACTTTTCCAGTGATAACGTTATATTTATTGTAACCCCAAGGTCTTTCTTTCAATTAAATGGTCAGAAAATTTTGTCACGTAGTGTATAACGTGAACGGGACGTGTTTTTCCTTTTCACCCATCTCCACCACATGACACTTATACTATGATATTCAACATACATCCATTTCTTAATTCCACGTCGTTATAAACAACTGTCCCTGTGAGTATTCAGTCGTTCGGATTTTCTATCTTCTTTAAATTTGTTTACACATTCCCTAAGTAACAATTATTTCCATAAATTATAAACAGTGTCGGAGCAAACTCTCACCCTCGTGACACCACAATGGTTACGTAAGGTTCGTCAGAACATCGGACAAGTGTTTCCTGACGCGGGTCTTAGTCAGATGATGACCCGCCGTTGGAGCTTTGGTCACCTGACCGAGGCCTTCAGCTGGCTTACCGGTCCACCCCTTTAAAAATTATAGTCTATTATAACTATTTTGAACCTGCTTCGTGGTGACAGTTTTTCCTCTGATCATTGTTATCTCCGAAGATGAACTAGACTCATATGCAACATCTGGGTATCTTGTAGACGTTTCGACATCCAGTGGCTTTATCAGCACATTACATGGACATAATATGAGGTCAGTAGAAATATATACAGCAGACACTGGAAGATGAGGTAATCAGTCGCTCATCTTTCGTCGGTATTGATTACTAGTGATATACAACTGTCACCATCTGGAAAAGACCGGGGCCGGGACAAGCCCGGTGAACCTACTATACTTACTTACAAGTCTGAGGAGTACGCTCCATGCTGGCTCTTTATATATTCCAACACTGGTTTCTCTTAGTTGATCATATTATGCTAAAGAAGTCTATTTTGAGGTTTCTGAATGTATTATTTTATGTGCCTCAAATGCTATCAATGCCGGTGACGTTATCCTCTGTTTTCAAGTCTTTGGTGATAGGCTCGGGGCTATGTCCACTTTGCATCTTTTCTTTTCTAACTGTAGCATTTTCGTTTCTCTTATCCTCATATCCTGACATTTTTCAATGTTGAAATCGAATACCCATCTATTGAATTATTGCTGAAGTCTGTCCATGTCTTCCTTCAGCATTTTAGCAATCCTCTTTCGTTTACATTTTTCTAATGAGTTTCACACTGTTCACACACACACGAACACACACACACACACACACACACACACACACACACACACACACACACACACACACACGTAGTATTCAGTCTTCCTAGGAAGGTTGCAAACTTAAGTTAAGAACAGGACAGGACTGAGAACTAATCCTTGGGGAAGGCTGCTTGTTACTTCTCGGCCTCACGTCTCTACTCTTGCTATGACTCTCTTGTTTGTTAAGCACTCCATTATCCAGTGGAGTACTAAGGACGATAGTGAGTAGCCAGGAAGAATACTGAGTAACCAGTGACGATGCTGAGCGAAAATACTGAAGAATCAGAGACGATAGCGAGGGACTATGGACGATATTGACGAACTCGAAACAATACTGAGGGACCAGGCAGAATAGGGAGGGGCGAGGGACGATACTGAGTCACCAGGGACGATATTCTACCACATCTACTCGTACCAACATGAGTATTGTACTTTTAATACTACTATTTTTTTTAGGTCGCGCTCTGCTCAAACTATCTTTTCTTCCGAACATTTTGGTACTATTTTCCATAGCTTTTTTTTCCTAGTTATCTATATCCAATGAAATATCATTCCTTTCAAAACAATAAAAATAACTTCCTATTCTCTGCACATACTCAAGGACTTTCTCAAACTAACTCTCGATGCGGCTACTTTCTAATCAGCCTCACCCTGGACAGTATTCCCCAGTAATTCGAAAGTTACTGGGCAATCACGTAAATTCGTGGGTGACCCCAGGAATTTATGAGCGACTTCAGCTTAGCGGACCAGTCTCAGAGATTCCTGAGCGAACGGGGGAAATTGTGGATGATCTTGCACTTTCCATGTGCATTCTTAGTAATTTATTCATGGGCACTCCTGGGTGGGTCTCGCCGCTTCTGGAGGACCTCGAGTGCTCTAGAACAGCCTGTGACGCACTTGAACTTTAGGAGTGGTATTGGACACTCTGGCAAGTCTTCACCGGACGTGCAAATCCTGAATGGCCAGAGATGCTTCTGGTTAACCTCAGGAGCTCCTTAATACTCTCAAACATTTCTAGACCGTCGTGAACCCTTTTTCCCGTGGTCTTAAATGCATTTTAAACGATGACTGTGCAGGCAAGACTGTCTTGAAATCACATAAAAAGTTTCAGAATCGAGAAAGGAGTGACCAAGCGATATTTGAATTCAATATCCCAGTGTTATTAAGGGTAAAACGAGAAGTCGTGGACTACGAATTCCAGTAATTCGAAGATTTTGTTAAAATAAGGGAAACGACACGGAATTTTAAGAGGAAGGAGTTCTCGTAAAAGTAGTGGAAGAATGAAGTCACAATACCATAGCTGGATGAATTCACAAATAACCCACGTTTAGGAGAGGAAAGTTTAGACGATGTTTCGACCCGTCCTGGACAAGTCACAGGTGAGAGAGAAAATGGGGAGAGAACGAGAACGCTGATAAAGTGAGAGGGGGAATGTTTTGAAAGAAGACAAGTCTGTTGATTAAATGCAGAATGCAAGAACTTCATTGTCAGTGATAAGATATCTGCAACCCTGAGACAGTATCCAGACTTCACATCACGTGAATAAATTAACTGCTAAGTTCTGAAGCTGAAATCTGTCAAATAACTCTGCAGTATCCACCTCTCAAGGGAGGTTTCTTGACGCTGGGAAGGGCTCTTGATCTAGGGAATTGGATCTGTGCTCCAGTTCCCTGAATTAAGCCTGAATACCTTCCATCCCCCCCCCACAGGCGCTGTATAATCCTACGGGTTTAGCGCTTCCCCATGATTATAATAATAATCTGCAGTATCCAAAGGGGATGATTATATACAGTGGAAACTGATGAATTCTTCTTCTTCTTCTTATTATTATTATTATTATTATTATTATTATGTTCACGAGGAAGCGGTAATCCTCTAGGGGGGTAATAAAGTGCCTAATGTGAATCATAGTAGGCCTAAGAAAAACATGAGGCTAGTGGTGACATGAGGCATACGAATGACAAGAGGAGCACCAGAGGGATACTAGAAGTGGAGGGTTACACGAAGCAAACATTTCGTATCAGAAACGAAAGCTGATCCTACGCACGGAATGGCATTGTTTATAATAAATGAAAGAATATTAAACCAGAGGGAAGGAAATGGACGTAGATGTATTTAAATAACAAATGAAACGAAAAAAAAAATTCACTTTCCTTCAGAGTTGTAAATAAATAGAATCAATTAGCCATATATGTGATTAAAGCGCCATCGGCTGACGGTGACTCAGGGAACTAGCCGAGAAGCGTGTATGAACAGGCTTCTAATTCAGACTATGTTTCGCTCGTTACTGAGCGAAATGCCGTCGAAGCTAGAAGTCTGATCTGCATTACGTGGCTTCCAGAGCAGACTTACCAATATCCGGGTAATCCACGTGTGAAACATCTGGGTATCTTTGAGAGTTGTAGCCCCCCCCCTGGTGGGCGAAAAGTCTCTCAAAGACGAGTAAGACATATTGCGTCTTATTCGTCAACCAGTCGGTGTTTCTCACCTCTGATTTAAATTAATCTATGTCTGAAATTTACACTTTCATTTATGGCTGAATCGCAGACACGGGTGTTCGAGGAGCAGACACGGGTGTTCGAGGTGCAGACACAAGTGTTCCAGTTGCAGACGCAGATGCTCGAGGTGCAGACACAGGTGTTTGAGTTGCAGACGCAGGTGCTCTAGTTGCAGGCACAGATGTTCGAGCTGCAGACACGGGTGTTCGAGGTGCAGACACAAGTGTTCAAGTTGCAGACACAAGTGTTCAAGTTGCAGACACAAGTGTTCAAGTGGCAGACACAGATGTTCAAGCTGCAGACACAAGTGTTCGAACTACAGACACAGGTGTTCAAATCATCCTGATGATCACATCTTAGCAGGGCGCAGAAAGTTTTTACAGGGGTAAATTGGTAGTCGGGGCAACATAAATTCAAAGGCGAATAGCCGACAGCGATGACAAAAAAAGACAGATGGAGAGCAACCATTCGCTATTGCAACGTTTCGCTCTAAAAAGAGCTTTATCAAGTCTCGTTGACTTGATAAAGCTCTACATAAAGCGAAACGCTGTCAAAATAAGAGTTTGTTCAGTGTCTGTGTTATTAATTCATATATGTGAACGGGTTTGCAGACTTCGTTTCCCCCGAAGCCTCAATGTATTCAAGGTATTCAAGTCTCAGTGAACGTGATAAATCGCCTCATTAACCTAGCTAAGCGAAAGTCAAACTCCGGTAAGGAGAAACTTACAGAAGAAGAGAGAGAGAAAAAAAAAGTGATATGCTTCTGGATTTATTATGATTGCGAAAGATGGTCTGGTTTAATCCTACTAGAATATATAATTATGTGTTTTACATACATGGTGTTGGAGATTACACCTGACAGCCTCATTTAAAGGTAATCAAACCTCTCCTTAGATGCAACTCGATATGCTAAATATGTGATTGCCGCAACACCTGCAACAGACAAGTTTCTTAGGAGATGCACAGAGGAGTTACCAAATGTCTTGGTGGTGCTCCGACGTGTAATTTTATCATTTGCATAGCGGGACTGTACCCTGTATTTACTTCACAGGTAATGGCTCACTGCCCCAAGGGAACAATAGGTGTAGAAACTGTACGTGTTGTGAATGCCCTAAATGACGAGAAGCGATAGATTAATGAACTCTATTGCGGTAAGTTTATTTTCTTTCTTAGCTCGTCTCCTGTTTTCCCTTCTCATCTGTGTGACTCAAATTATTAATGGTCAAGAGGACGAGATAAACTCATAGGGGTCATACAGAGCTTGGGGAGGAAATCAGATTCAATCTGATCCTTGGCTCAATAGCCCTTCACCAGCACCAATGTACCTCCCTCCTGAAGGGTGGATGAGCAAGAGACCACAGCACTCACGGCCACTCATGGCACCAGCCTATCTTACTGTCAGAGTCTCAGCGGCTCACTTGTATGTTCAAAACCTAAGTCAAAGATTAAAAAAAAAAATTGAAGATTTTATTTCTTTGCAAAGGTTACAATGTGTAATTACAATTTTGATTTAGTTAAGTACAAAGAAAGCCACTATCAAGGCGGTCTTTTCGATTATAGCTCCTTGCTTACACCAAACACTGTAGCTACATACAGCACACAAAACAGCTATAATACATACAGAATAGAGAAACATAGTACACGTAGCAGCTAGATGAATAATGCCTTTACCCTAAAGAAGAATAAAAGTCACAACAAACCCGCAAATTTGAGGTTAAATTTCAGACTTCGTCTTAAGATAGATATATCTCCAGTCTGTTAGCATTGAAATGTCATTCCTTAAACTTTACCTACCACTAAACTGAAAGAAAACACCTAAATCCCACAAGTAACATTGAAAGGCCCTACAGAGACAGAACTACAACTAAGCAGTGTCATTATTTACCCTAGGTTACGTTTAAACTCCTAGTTAAAGAGAGGGACTAGCACATGAAACTATACACTAGTTATCAAAGAACAATCGCTTACCTGGTAATATATGATTATATAGACCATCACATTATCATTCAGATATTTTTTCGAACACTTAATTAAGTAGCAACTTGAGAATCAAACACAGTAGTTCACTGGTCAAAGTAATATGAACTTACTAGTTCGAAAAATTATTAGAAAGGTTGATTTTTTTTTAGCCTGAATCTCAGGCTTTATTTTGCTGAACAATGCTTCAGCTGCAGTCAGAAATCCTCAGATTGTTTTTATATTTACTTTCACCTGTTCACAAAAATACATTCAGACCGATCCCCAATGCTCTGTTTCACAGAGGTTTAAAATACAAGCGTAAGAAAGACAATGTTGACATAGTTAAACAAGTTTAAGTCTCTTCTCAACATTCTCCTAATTTTTATTTGTTTCTGCTCTCTCTCTCTTTGTTCTTTTCACCAGCCTCGCCCCTGAATGCATTCGACTTTACAACAAAGTTCATTTAAGCTTTCTTCCCAGCATGTTTTGCCAGTTCATCTGCCTCTTTTTACTGCACTTTAACACTCGACTGTAGCTTTCGTTTGCTTTTCGTTAAGCCAGTCATCTCCTACTGCAGAACTTTCTTCCTAGAATAATTTACAGTTAATACTTTCTTTTCCTCATCCATAAACTGTTGGTACCTTGTCCTTGCTTCTGCAACTCATTCATCAGCATCATTTTTTTTTTATCACAAATGTTTCGGATATACATTTTTTCTTATATAATTCGCTCAGTCACTGTGCTATGTTTTACATTAAGATGCAAGTCGTCAACAAATGTTTAGACGTCATATTTTGGAACACAAAACCAAAGATTCCTGGAATCAAATATTGTTTAGCAATATCGTCAGCCTTCTCCTCATAGACTCATCATATCTACTGATATCTGAAGAAGTTTCTGCAGGAGTATAATGTTTTAGAGGGTTCTTACCGGCAGTTTCTCTGCCATTTGTTTTACGAGAAAGTAAAACACTCCTTCATGGTACAAGCACTTGCAGCTGGCTACCTAAATTATCTTTCTTTGCCTGACAAAGGAGTTGCACGGTTGCAAATTCAACTTGAACTTTGTTTCGAGACAATATTTTCCTTGTTCTTGACATCTTTTATTGGTACCGGGCTCTCATTCCAAACAGAATCATATACATAAATAATAAAACACAATTACCATCTTCATGCATAAAAACTTATCACCCATTGTCTGATTTATCGTCATCAAGGAGATCAGTAATGTGTAACTTATTTAATGTATTTCTTTAAACAAAGTCTTGGGAGAAAGAATTTCTGGTGATTCAAAATTAGAATTTCTTGCTATCAGCCCCAGCATTATGTTAGTTTGACTCACATGGAGCCTTATTTTCTCCCATATGCAGAAGAAGGCTATATTTCATGTGCCTTACTCATCAAGGTTTATTTTATGTGCCTTACTCGTCAAGGATCTATTTTATGTGCCTTAGTCATCAAGGCTATATTTTTTGTGCCTTACGGATCAAGGCTATATTTTATGTGCTATAATCATCAAGGTTCATTTTATGTTCCTTACTCATCAAGGCTATATTTTATGTGCCTTATTTATAAAGTCCATATTTTGACGCATCATTAAGCAAAGCTTGAGTTGATGAAGCTCTGCTTAAAGCGCAGCTTTGTTCAAACAAAGGCTTATTCTGTTTGCCTTTGTCTCGCATGATGGTTGTCATAGCGTATGTACACAATATAATGTCATTACATTTCATTTTCCACATCTGTGGTCATTGATCTAACTTGTAGTTGCAGCAAATGGACAACAAACTCACACTTAGTAATGGACGTTCCTCTCCGTCCCGGATCATTGTCAAGTCACAAGTGAGCGAGGGGAAAAAAACGGCGAAGGCCGGAAGACAGGTCAAGAAGAGGGAGAGAAAAGGAATAAGTAGAATTAGTAAAAGTAGTAGTAGTAGTCAGTAGTCGTAGTAGTACATGTAATATATATATATATATATATATATATATATATATATATATATATATATATATATATATATATATATATATATATATACTCTAGCAAGTATTAAATAATGACTGTGTTATGGGGTTTCAGAACTGTTTTTGAAAATACTTCGAAAATGTTAAAACTGCAGCTTTTTTCAGTGGCGGTATTGGCTATAATTACTCTGACGTTACATAATGAAAAGACCTTTGTTATGTCCTCAGCTACACTGGAGTTAGGGAGAATGATACAAGTTTTAGGGATGGTTTGTGTGTGTTGATCAGGCGCAAAGCTCTCTCTCTCTCTCTCTCTTTTTCTCTTGCTTTGCCCTCCCTGAGACACTGAAGGACAATGTACTTATGCTAAAGCCTATTATGAGCACACGAAGATAACATTCTATTACAACTCCTCGTATACTACAGGGGTTTCAGCTTAAATAGCACTGAAGTAAATCGTTCGTGTTTGTGGGTTTTTGATAGACCTAAAACTTCAATTGTGGTCGTCGGATTTGTGTATTAACCCGTTAACTGTCCAAACGTATATATACGTTTACACGCGTAGAGCTCCGACCTTGATTTTCCCCATTTGAAAACATGCAAAAAAAAACGTATATCTACGTTCGGAGTGCTAGGAAGGGTATTTTTGCTTCCTCTTCTTTCAGAGCAAAGTGAATTGACAGATCTGTTTTTTTTTTTTTCGTTTTTCTTATTGTAAATAGTGTATAAACATTATGAAAAAGTTTAGGTCACATAACGACTCTCGAGGTACTTCACGACGTAGTTTATATTCATAAGATATCTTCTCAGTTTAATACTGCTCACTGTGTGTGTGTGTGTGTTGGAGACAGAGAGAGAGAGAAGGAGAAGGAGAGCAAAAGAGATAATATAGGCATTATTTCATTAGAGTTAATGTAGGCAGCTTCATCCACAGGCTGAAAATATGAGAGGACCGGAGTGTGAAAATTAGCGGCCACTCACTCCAGGCTGCCAGTCTCACACACACACACTCAACAAACCTGATAGTTGCCCCAGAGGAGATTCCTTCCTAACCTTAGAAGAGAGCAAGCGCGCTCAAGTGAAATTAAAGACAAGGGAAGTACTAGACGAGCGAGCATCACGCAGAGTCTCCTCTCAATATGTACTCCTTTAACTTTATCTTATACTATGTTTTCTCCATTTTAGTTCGTGTAAACCTTAATAACTAATATATATATATATATATATATATATATATATATATATATATATATATATATATATATATATATATATATATATATATATATATATATATATATGGCGACCAGTTTCCTCTTTCAGAGACTCAGTGTTGCGATCCAGAGGGAAAATGCCTGCAGCATTCTGGGCACGCGGCCCACTGCCGGGGAGCTGGACGAAGTATTTGACATGTAGCTCCGAGTTGTTATCTATGTTGTTTTACTCCCCATTGTATTCTTGTCATTTGTCTTGAAATAAATTTTATACATATTCAAAAGATGGGGTGGTAGGGGAAGTGGAATATTCAAATGGCTTTAGAAAGAAATCTAAATATTCTTCCTTGAAGCCTTTTTATCCACTTCACCGAGGCTATGGGACCCACAATATATATATATATATATATATATATATATATATACTCAGTATTATAAGACTCGCGCCAGGAGACGAATATATTAAGGTAAATTATCCTTTTATTATAGCTGTTCCATGAGACTAATATTACCGTTCAAGGGGGAAAAGTAGAATAATATGGCACTTAAATTGTAACACTGGAGTCATATTAGAGGATAAATCCGTTTCTCGCATCGCCATGTCCAATGGAGGAGTTCATAGCTCATTAATTGATTATGTTGAACGTAACTAATGCAATCCCTAGTATAATTCAATTAGAAAATTATAAGTTATTCATCCAGGTCCCGCTAACTACGATATAAAAGCCATTATTTGCATCTATAAATCTGATGAATATTTTCATTTAGCACTGGGCAAGGTGCCGGCCCCGCCCTGGGAGGTAGAGCCGTTACGAAGAACTCAGAACTAGTAGCGTGAGATGATGAACACTGTAGTGAAGAACAAACTTACTAAGTTCTCGTGGAATTTACCTGTTTTTTTTTCTATGCGAACGCTCAACCCGTGGTGTAAATGATTTAGAAAAAAAAACGACAATTTAAAGACTGGAACACTAGTGTAACGTCTGGGAAGCTCCTGCTCATCCTAAAACGGTTTTATCTGTATTGGACTGAAGAAGCCACTGGCGGGCGAAACGATTCCTCAGTAAAGATACCCGAATGTTGCACAAGAGTCTTATTCTTCCTCATTCAACATAAGGAGTTGTGAAGAGTGTATCTTCTGTCATGGTTACTTAAACTTGGTATGAGAGTATTTTTGTTGCATGTTTTTATGCATTACTTTCATCGCACATCAATTTTATCTTCGTCTTTATTGTGTTTTATATATATATATATATATATATATATATATATATATATATATATATATATATATATATATATATGGGTAAGAGCACTGGGTGACCAAGGTGGTCGAAGTGCACCGTAAATCTCACAACCACTAGCCGATCCTCCGTCCGCTTATCAATATAAAAATAACGTGTTTCTATTTCTCGAGTACTTGTAGCCCAATAGATATTGGTGATCGCTCGAATACAGTGTTCGAATGAAATTAATATAACCATCCAACGTAAAATAGCTAAGGCAGGTTGAGTATTAAGCTTGGGTAATCTACAGTACGGGTCGTTACGAAGAAATATCTCCCACGAATTCAGTACGTGGATGAGAACAATTCATTCGAGTAGAATTTAAATCATCTCTGATTTACGAACTGTAAGAATTATTCGAATATTTTTTTTTATAAATTTCCATTTAATTCAGTCATTATTCACACACAAAAAAAATAATGATACTAATGTCTTGCCCACTTTATTTTTGAGTTGAAGACTAAATTAAATAGTATCTCGTACACTTATAGTAGACAGAGGATCAATCTGACTCCAGAAGTGGGAATTTGATTATATTAAATTCTGTAATACTCATAATTAATGAAATCCTTCAATAAATGTAAATTACCCAAAACATATGGGCATGTTAAAAGTAATATATTATTCAAAGTAACTGAAATTTAAATCAGATCGTAGTATATCATCATAAGAATGTAAATTATCTACTGTTTAAGCGATTACAACGTCAGATGCTAATTTTAACAATAAAAATTTTATATCTTCATACATAATATTGTTACCCATCTATTATTAAACTGTATGCTGAAATTGATTATAAAATTACTCAAACACCTATTTAAACAACAATTTTTCAAGCATTTCAGGAACTTCTCTAATGAAGCTTTAAATACGAAATGATTATCAAATATAAAAGTATATTTGGATAATGATCTACAAGCGAACCAACTCGGAGAAAATTAATCAGAAGATAAAAGGAGTAATTTATATTTCGGCATACACAAAAGAAAAGCATGAGAGGGTCTCAGGTTTGGCCGAAACGTAAAACACTTGACTTGAGTTTCGTTCTCTCTATGTGGGTTTCCTTGCCGCACGAAATAGACCACGAACAGAGAAAACTTAATTTTACCAGCAACTTATCGATGCAAGTAGACTTGTATTAAATCAAAGAATTTATCAGATCAATGACTGGATCAAGGCACCGTCTTTGAGGGGGAAAAATGAGTGCTGTTCTTGGACAGATGTTCGCAGAAGCTAAAGGCAAACGATCGCAGAAGATGGCAGAAGCTGAAGTTGCAGGTAGGAGATTGCTGAAGATGTAGGCAGAATGTTGCTGAATGTGCCGGCAGAAGGTTGCTGAAGGTGTAGGTAGAAGGCGGTTGAAGGTGTAGGCAGAAAGCTGCTGAAGGTGTAGGCAGAAGGCGGCTGAAGGTTACTGAAGGTGTAAGCAGAAGGTTGCTGAAGCCTTCACTCGGCAGATGAAATAATTCAGACTGACAATAAGGGAGGTAATGAAGATATAAACAATAGATTTTAAATAGTTCCCTCGACGCTACGTTCCACTAAACAAACCCACAATCGCGAGGAGCCTAAATACTAATGCGTTCGCAAGTAATACTAATACTAATAATAATAATAATAATACAAACAAAATCTAGTGCCCAGTTCTACTTTAAAATGAATACATGTTTAAAACATTCTCTGATTATTTCGGAAAAAATAATGACGTAAGCGTGTGGTGTGGAACAACAAGTGGCCTTTCACTTATGCGAGAGCCCCGGTTCACCGGCTATCATAAGTATTGTTATTAGCTAAGTAGTGTCATTAGGAGCGTTTTCAGCCTCCGTTAACGACCACTAACTACTACGACAGGGTGTGAGTCTCTCACCCCCACCTCCATCACTGTTTTTTATGAGTGGCCCTTGGCATTATACTCCATGAGTGGCCCCTTGGTGATAATACTCACT
>WNWK01000061.1:522500-647500 GCA_009830355.1 Cherax destructor | reverse complement strand
TGAAGAATTGTTTCCTGACATTCTTGTTTCTCGTACGTGCGTGTGTGGGTGTATGCATTTGTGTGTGCATGTATTCTTTATTGTACTTGAGTCTGAAGAGACGAGTTATAGCATATGAACTCTGGTTAAGGAATGAGGGAGATCACCGTGAAAACGGTAAGTAACAAAGGAACCATTAGTGTTCCTCTTCGTCGCCTCCAGAATTTGGTCTTCTCTCCTCATTTGATTCTACGATTTACGTTTCCTCCACAAGACTCGGGCGAGTGTTACATGTGTTGATGATATGTACTGAAGCTTCATAATGGCCGTGTGCAACACGTTACCTTGGCACCTCCCGGCAGTGGTATTTACACAGTATTTTGACCATCAGAGCAATGCCTAACATTAACAGTAGTTATCACTTTTCACACTCCTCATGATATCAACTTTTCATCACCGATGTTTATCATTATCATAAGTGAAGATGGTGAGCGAATCGCTTACGCTCACTGATCAAATCTTTTATCACACACACAGCAGGTTTAGTATCCGAAACCTTGTATTTCCCATTGATAAATCTGGGCAAGCCAGGCAAAAATAGGGATCAATATATCGTGTAAGCAGAGGCTCGTCACTATCATTTCGCACCGTTTTGGGGTTTTTTTTCCCTTTAACTGGCTGTCGGTAGAGTGGAGTTTTCTCACCTCGTGGTCCTCACCATGCAAAGTGAATGGTCCTCACCATGCAAAGTGAATGGAATGTTATATAGTGAAGTGTTTGAGGGTCGTTGATGGTTACCAGCGTCGCTTCCTCAGGCTGAAGTGTCAGCAGCGTGAGGCAGTAGCAACACTCTCCTTAAGTATCGAACCTACTCCACTAGATCAAGTGATAACCACCTGCTGCTGTAAGCATGCCCACACGCACCTATATATATATATATATATATATATATATATATATACAGGTACACTAACACAGCTTACAAATGCACACACATAAATATACACTGACACACACACACACACGCACACGCACACACACGCGCACGCGCGCTTATGCACTCATATATAGAAAAACTGATAGACAAAACTAAGGAATTTACTGCAGTTGTGGGGTGATAATATTATATTGGAGACCATGATGTGGCGCAGCTTAAATGAAGAAAAACAAAAGACAAACTAGATTAACAAAAAAATATTGGACCGAACTAAAGCAATATTTTAGAGAAATTATGTGGAATTATTACCTGGAAACAATATAAACTATATATGTAACGAGTTCTGTAACATATGACAATTGTAACAGTATTTATTATTGATTATTATTATCATTGTATTTTATTAATTTATTACTTTTTAGTATATTTATATAAAGTGCTAAATCAGTTGGGTTATTTATCGTAAGGAAGGTTGGAGGATCGCTCCTCCGTCCGCTAATAGCGAGATATAATTAATTAGATAATCTTCCCGATTACGGTACCGAACAGCTCGTTCCAAAAAAAACGAGAAACACGAAGCAAAATAAGACCCTCCCGCTTCTTGGATCAAACCTTATTACCTCATATTCCCCGGGTGCTACTGGAGTGTGAGCGAGTCAACATTTATAAGAGAATTCAGGGAAAACTTGTTAGACGGACTTGAGTCCTGGAGGTGGGCAGTGCAGCGCCTGCACTCTTAAGGAGGGGCGAGGATGTTGCGGTGTGGAGGGTCTGAGAACTTTTGGCAAGACAGATGTTGAATGAATGATGGTGAATGTGCTTCCTTTTTTTCCTCTTTACCAGAGTATGAGTCCGCTGATGTAGTGAAATATTATGAATATGGATAACAGAAAACAGGAAGTTGGAGCCAAATATATATATAGGAAAAATAGAAATAGATTGGAAAGATAAAAGAAAAAAGTTGACAAAATTCTCGAATCGGAGAAAGAAATGTGTAAAATATGAAATATATGTCTCGGAGGCTTTAAATGAAGTGGGCTTAAACCTTCTGCAGCCACGTAGAGTGTGGTTGTCAGATTGGTGAGATTTAAACCCTGGTGACTGCACGTGGATGGTTAAGGCTGAATTTTCATCTGTACACAGCCAATGAAATACGCTATAATTCTCTTAAGAAAAGTATAAGTAAACTCTATGTCCATAGAACGAGGGATATACATCTCTCGCTGTATATACCCTGAGCTTTGACGAGTAGGAATGAAGGATTATGGAAGAGAGGCAAGAATGAGAGATGGATTGATAAGAGAGGGATTGTGGAGAGGGATTGTGGAGAGGGAGTGATAAAAATGAGGGACGAATTGTATTTATTTTTGATTAACCTATTTATGTAAAGTTTTTGTACCTTTGCATATAAACTAAATCTCTCACAAAGCATTGAGCAATCCGCGACATCATACTCTGTGCAAGACAATAAAGCTCTTGTATGAGGACAGGTGCACCTCATACAAGACACTGAGAACCCAGACCACACAGAGGCACTGGGAACCCAAACTGTCCATAAAGACTTTGATAACCTATACTAGCTATAGAGGCATTAAGAACCCAAACTAGCGAGAGAAGCAGTTAGAACCCAAACTAGCCAGAAAAGCAGTTAGAACCCAAACTAGCCAGAAAAGCAGTTAGAACCCAAACTAACCATAGAGATAATGAGAACCCAAACTAGCCGTTGGGAAATACTGCAGTAGGTAATAAAAGTAAAGCAATGTAGAACGAAAGTAACTCTGCAACAACATTGCAGAAGCTGAATCAATACAAGGTTTAGCAAGCGCAAATAAGACAGAATCTAGACCACTGTAGCCAATAGAAAGTTAGACTCGCGAGGGCCCGAGAGCAGCATCTCAACATATGCTAAATCAGCTAAGAAAATATAGCAAGGTAAACAAAGAGGCTTTCCCGAGGCAGCTACACCAGACAATGGCTGCAATCTGACGCTTGCAGCGTTGCAACACCAACGACGTATAGTTTAGTGTATCTCCTGCAAGGCTTCTGCGATTAGCTTAATTTTTTTACTCTAGGTTTGACTTTGCTCTGTTCAGTCAAAACAGTAATGAGAGCGAGAGGGAGGAGAAGAGCAATTGCGGAGAGTGGGAGCGAGGGAGAGAATGATGGTGGGAGGAAGAAAAAGACGGTGGAAGGTAGAGAAGGACTGTGGAAGGGAGAGATGGTGAAGGGATGGGGGGAAATGAAAGGTGTGAGGAACAGAGGGGATGGTGAGAGGAAGATAGGGTGGTAGTGGTGATGGGAAGGACAGGGGGTAAGGAAAAAGATAAGAGATGATGAATAAGAGATGATGATTGAAACATGTGGATGAGTGGGGTTAAAGTGGGAGGGGGAGGGGTGAAACTGCCAGAGAAGAGAGTGAAGGGTGAGTGGGGGATTGAGAGTGGGTTGAGGGACGGGTAGAGATGAGAGAGCGGGATGGAGTGGGGGAGAGACTGGGGTAGGGGTGAGAAAGTGGGATCGGGGAAGGGGTAGGAGGTAGAAGATAATAGTTAGAGGGGGTTGAGAGAAGGATGAATAGGAGTAAGGGAGTAGGAGGGGGATGGGAGATCGAGGGGAAGGGGGGATGGCCGAAGAGGAGGAGGGGGTAAGAAAGTGGGAGGGACGCAGCCTTTTAAAACTTCCCTTTAACCTCCTAAAGTCTCAGTGGTCTCCGGACCGTGGCTGAGTGAGGGTGTATGTTGCCGCTCTCTTAACAGAAGACGCCACGCGTTCGCACTCCCAGCCTCTTCACTTCAGGCACATTATACCGATGCTAAAGATTCTCTTACTAAACATACATGATGCTGAAGGCCTTTCAGCCAGAATGAGTGGGACAATAAAAATGTTTTTTTTCTCTTTTGTCATAAAAATAGTTTACTCCGTTAGCTATTCGACTTTGTATGTTTTGAAGAGTTTATCTTTCTTGAAGTGTATGCACTAAGAGCTAAGTTTAAACATGGTGGTACACTCTCTCTCATTCATGTAATGTTCCACCTCTCTGACAAATCTATATAATATCCACTGGACAACGTTTTCACTCAACTAATAAATGTTTCTTCTCTGTGTTAAAGAGATCCGATTAGATTTTACCGCCGAAGTGGCTAGTTTATTGTGCACCTCATCCATCCTGTGGACCGTAGAGCACATGTACTCACCTAGTTGTGGTTGCAGGGGTCGATTCATAGCTCCTGGCTATGTGTGTGTGTGTGTGTATGTGATATTTATACCAGTTCTTTCGTTAAAGATCCCAATGGAAATAAGTAACTTTGTCTGATTTTTTGGGGTTATCCTATGTAATTTACACTATATATGATAATTGTACTTATGTGTGACTGTGCCTAAATTAACTTACTATTTCGTGGACGCCTGGCAGTGTCGACTTATGCTTTACGTCAACAGTGTTCTCGCCAAGATGCTAGTCAAAGGCTCTTGATGTAAGGAGCTGGAGTTACCCTCCACTTTATTGGATCAAAACTAATTGCCCCCTATTCGCAAGGAGCATTGTGACGCCTGAGTCAATAAGAATAAATAAAGCACAAGGAAAAAATCTAGTAGAATATCTGTTCATTTGGATCTAAATTGAGGTCGTCTTCAGCAGATATATGAGAACAAAGGGGAATCAGATTTTATAATGGACGGAGAAGGGCAAGGTCATACGAAAATTCTGGGGAAGCGTTGTATTAATGTGCGAAAAATCCATGTTGTGTGGGTGAAGTCCATCTTGAGTCATCAATGGTTATTCGTTGCTCTAGAGAACTCTGCATGGAGATGACTCTAGGCACGTGCAGTTGTAAGAATGTCTAGCAATTACTTCCATTTAAATTCAGTACCAAGGTACTAGTCCTTGGTAATGAAAATATCCCTCGAATTTATAAACTAGGTGAAGTTGAGCTTGATCATACAGAATGTGAAAAAGACTTGGGAGTCATGGTAAGCAGAAATCTAAAGCCAAGACAACAGTGCCTAAGTGTGCGCAATAAGGCTAACAGATTACTAGGATTTATTTCAAGAAGTATAAGCAACAGAAGTCCAAAAGTTATTTTACAGCTCTATACATCACTAGTGAGACCTCATTTGGATTATGCAGCTCAGTTTTGGTCTCCTTACTACAGGATGGATATAGATTCGTTGGAGAACATACAGAGAAGAATGACTAAAATGATTTACAGTATAAGGAATCTCCCGTATGAAGACAGACTTAGAGCGTTGAATCTCCACTCTCTGGAGAGACGTAGAATGAGGGGAGATATCATCGAGGTGTACAAGTGGATGATGGGCATAAACAAAGGAGATATTAATAAAATACTGAGGATATCGAACCAAGTAAGAACCAGAAATAACGGATTTAAATTGGATAAATTTTGATTTAGAAAGGACATAGGCAAGTACTGGTTTTCGAACAGAGTTGTAGATGCGTGGAACAATCTTCCGAGTAGGGTGATAGAGGCTAGGACCTAGGGTGGCTTTAAAAAGAGATTGAACAAATATATGAGTGGGAGGGGCTGGGTTTGACTGGTGCCGTGAGTACGGGAGTAAATTCTTAGGTAGTGGTGGTTTTGATAAGGACTTGCCTTGTATGGGCCAGTAGGCCTTCTGCAGTGTTCCTCCATTCTTATGTTCTTGTTTTTTTCAGTACGAACTTTGTAACAACGTTTAGTTCTCACTGTCTTTTTGAAATATTTAAATTTGGTTTAGAGTCAATCAAGGACGCATATTTTTTTTTTATTTTGCAGAAATCTTCTGTTCTATAAATGATATCGGTTTCTTCCCAGTTAATGATATGGTATATAATATTTACCTGCTAGAACAGTGCAGAGATCTCTTGCCCGTAAGTAATGGAACTCTTGTGATCTGGTGCTGCCTGTCTCCTCTGTTGACAAGGTTGCAGTTGTTGCACGAGATTTGACGTACTCATTTGATGCAGGTTTCTTTTAATTCTTCGAAAAATGTTTTTTTTATTGGTTTAAGGAAAGGAAAACATTGGTGTAAATACTTGGCACAACGATGGGCTTTCCACTGAGCATGTTAGCTGATATATTCTCATAACTAAAACCAGTCTGTAACTGTACATAAATAACCCGCTCATAGGAGACCGAAACTTTTGACGACGTTTCGTGTGACTAATTAATGTTAGGGTTATTTGTGTATTGTTCCAGACACGGTGTTGTGCCTTTTTGTTATTCAGTCTGTAACTAAACAAGTTGCAAACCCATACATACACTGTGGTTTCCACGTACACTCAAATACAAAATTATTTCGATTTAGTTATCTTTTCCCTTTTCTTTTTCCAACATATGGTGAAAGTATCACCAGTTTTGTTGTGCTGGCCCTTCTTTAATCTATTGAGTTTTCCCGCATTGAAATAATTTTGATCGACTTTGCTTAGAAACCCGAGTGCTTAAACAACTTTGGGTATCAGCTTAGAGAACCGCTTTTTGATTGTCGCCTTTTCTTGGTTTAGAAGGCTGGGGATACATATCCTTAATGCTGAGAAAAGGTTAGCCATTACACACATCCTCCTTTATGTAGAGTGATGATAAAGAAATGAATATAATTAGTTGAATGTGTAGGTTTGTTTGTTTTTTACACATAGTAAACGACAGTTGTTTTTGTTTATCAGAGCATTATCTGTCTTAGCCGACAAGTGTGGTTTGATCCGAAGAGCTAATATCCCAGTCAGGCTGAAGTTCTGAGTTTTTGATGTTAGTTGACCTCAAAGCAACCTAATGTAACCTACCCAGAAGAATATTAGTATGTGGCGGTATAAAACGTTCAGAATTAACGCGAAGACCTATTGCTTTGGCAGCCCACACTCGCCTTCTTACTTTAATTTTGAACTTTAGAGGACAGCAGGAAGGACGTCTTGTACTTCTTATTCATGTCTTGAGGCTTGAGGTCAAGGCACTCTGCTGTGAGGAAGACTCACTCCCTTCCTTCCCTGGACCCAGGGTCAGTGATACACCCGGCTGTCGTAATTCCTCACAAGAAGATGGTGAAACCATGACATTGTGTAGAATTCCATTACATGTGGTGACCTGACGGTCAAATATTCCTGCTGGTATCTATATGCATTGAGCTCAAATTGAAATCTTCCTGTAATTTACTGGCGGTTGTCACAGGTTTGATTCTTGCAGAGGCTTGTTTTGGTATGCCACCCCTGAAGAACTTCATCTAGACCCACGAAGTCATTCTCGTAGCACTCGTAATATGCGTGCAGATTTGAACGTTTCCTGCTTCTGCTGTCACCGCCATGTCAGACTTGTGGCTGACTATTTATTATTTCCTTATTTGTTCTTAAATATGCGCTTTTGATAGCCTATTACAATCTAATCGAACCTCACCTAACTTAAATACAGTTTATAGACAGGCGATATATGACCCTACGATTTCAGTGCTTTTCCCCAGATATAAATCAAGCTTACAAACAATGGTAACAAAGTAACTTTTAGGAACCGCGTAAGAAATTTAACTTTGCAAAATAAGGAGAGGAAAGGACACGTGTGCAAACACTGGGAAAACATTTCGATCATTTTTCACTCATGTGACCATACAAGTGAACAGGATCCTGGACCTAAACGATTCCTAATAAATACCTTAAGTGTTTTCACTCTGTGCCATTTCCTCACCTTTCTGGTACCATGTACCTTTTTTTTCGTAATGTGAATAAGTTGAAACTCGAGACACATATTCTATGGGATTCTGTAATTTAGCTAACATTATATTATCTATGATATAATATACCTCTTCTCTTATTCTCTTGTTTCCAGGGTTATAATCGCCAGTATTTGACTGAAGGAAGCCCGCAGCGGTTGAGAAACGTTTCGACCAATATATCCAAGTTTCGCCCTTGTCTTAGTCTTCAATATTATTACACCGGAAATAATTACCCTCTCGAATGGGTATAACGACACGTAGTTTAAAACGTATCACTCAGGAGTGAGCTTTACATAGTCCGGCTTGATAAGCTTGATCAAAACTTGATGACGTTCACTCCTGAGCGGGGGCGTTGACCCCCGGAACACCCTCCAGGTATGTCTTATACACGTTTGATGATTAATACACATGTGCGACAGTTGGTTATCTTTATGTTGAAACGTTTCGCCTACACGGTAGGCTTCTTCAGTAAAATACAGAGAAGAATGTATTTGCAGATAGCACGCTTGTCGGCTTCTTCTCCATCACCAGCCTCCCTAGTGCTGTACTGTAATTTTTTTACAGAGTTTGTCTAATAATGAATATTTAATGTTAGTACTAATTTCGTAAGTTCACATTGAATATACGTGAAGAGGTGTATATCTTTGACTATCTGCATATATATCCATGGAAATATATATATATATATATATATATATATATATATATATATATATATATATATATATATATTTATATACACAGGAGTCTGTGTATATATACACTGAGAGGTATATCAGTGAATATATACACCGAGAGATAAATATACGCCGAGAGGTGTATGTGTGTATATACACATTAACAGGTGTATATTTTTCAGTACATTGGTGATGTAAATATAAAATACAGCCTTAATGACCCTAAAGTCTCGCAAACCAACCAAACATCATATATACATTTGTATATATTACACACACACACTACATATATTATATACATAAAACTCATAATTTCAATAAATTTACCGATATTGATAACAGAAAAGAATGATACAGTACAAAGAACAGCAGGAAGGATGTGAGGTGCTCCCTCACCGAATTTTCGTGTCCATGTTTCACTATACGTTACTCAATAATTCTTCAGCACAAGATCTTTTACACGTCTCCGTGCGTCATCAGGAGCTATGCAGTGTTGCAAGAGTAGCAACAAGTGGAATGACAGGAAGCTTTGTCAGAATAAGGTGGCTTGGTGACGACTGGCGTCAGCAAGCTACCTTATTCTGCAACATTACATAGCTCCTGATGACGTTCTCAGACGTGTGAAAGATCTTCTGCTGAAGATTTCCATCCCCCGTGGCTTGTCTTGCATTGTTAAGATTGTCTGTCTGTGATTGCATTAAATTTCTTGTTCACTTAGGACTACACTGGGGCTGCTACTCACCAGGATTTCGGTTCGAGTCCCCGTCCATTCTTTTGTTTATTCATCTCTTATTATATTTGCTATACTTTGACCACTCCTCACTCAATTTATGTGTATTTTTGTTTAGGTTAGCAAAATTAAAAGCAATGACTTATGCCGCTTCACAGAGAATACTCTTAACGCTATTTTTATTTACTCTGGTCTTGTTCTGCTCTGTCTCTCAATGCCACAACAGCTGTTGTTGCTAATACCACAAGTTCGCATTCACAAGTTTCTAAACAGTTTGGTTGAATATATTGGTAATATATCGACGCTTATATGAGACACAAGTGTAGTAGTACTTACTAGTTGTCAAAGGCACGTGTCTGTAGACAACTGGCCTTCTTGTGTTTTGTGTGTGTGTGTGTGTAGGTAGTAGTAGTGTGTGTGTGTGTGTGTGTGTGTACGTACCCGCGTGCGTGCATGCTTGCATGTGTGTGTGTGCACAGGACGTGCCTTATAAAGCACTCATCGTTTTGCCGAAGAAGAAGAAGAGTGTATATTTATTTTTGCTATACCTTTGTAAAAACCAGTCTGAATACCATGAAATTAATATATTTCATTGATGCTTAATAATACTTATTAAATTTCGGCTGAACGTAGATAAGTTGGGAAGGATTAAACGTTATTATACTAAAAAATATTTAACAAGAGTTTGGTTAGCATGATAAGTTAATTTTGGTCAAAAAGAGAAATGCATTCCTTGTTAGCTCACACGAATCTATTAACTCATAAGAGCACAGTTCCAAAACGAAATATCTATAAGAAAATTCGGCCTTTTTGGCGAGTCTGGTTATGAAAAAAGAAAAATAATTATTCCTATTAAGCGCTGAACCCATGTAAGTCATTCGACGCAAGACGTCGTGGAGGCTCGATCCGCCGTCTTGCCGAGCGAAAGACTTGCGCTTCCTATTTGTACTCACCTAGTTGTGCCATAAAAAATGACAATATAATTCATTCTCACTGAAAGTTGCAGCATACGCTGTGAGACCCCTCACAACACACGCTGTGAGACCCCTCACAACACACGCTGTGAGACCCCTCACAACACACGCTGTGAGACCCCTCACAACACACGCCGTGAGACCCTCACAACACACGCCGTGTGAGACCCTCACAACACACGCTGGACCCACAACACGCCCCCGTGGATACCCCTGTGCCTAAACACACGCCGTGAGCACTCCTCACACTGACCACACACGCCGTGAGACCCTCACAACACACGCCGTGAGACCCCTCACAACACACGCCGTGAGACCCCTCACTACGCACGCTGTGAGACCCCTCACAACACACGCCGTGAGACCCCTCACAACACACGCCGTGAGACCCCTCACAACACACGCCGTGAGACCCCTCACAACACACGCCGTGAGACCCCTCACTACGCACGCTGTGAGTACCTCAACACACGCTCACACACCAGACCACAACACGCCGAACTCTCTCACGCTGTGAGACCTCACAACCGCTTGAGACCTCAACGCCGAGACCTCAACGCAGCCTGGACTCAACACGGACCTCTGCTTGAGCTGCTCACAACACCAGAAACGACTTCAGTGTGCACTGCTGGTGGAAGCTGTTGATGAAGGTCACCCCCTTCCTTGGACAAAACTTAATTGCCATATATGTAAGCCTCTGTTTGATCCCTAGAGGCTTAGAGCTTGGCTTTCAATATAATACTACTACTACTACAAATAATAATATTATTATTAAATAATAATAATAATAATAATAATAATAATAATAATAATAATAATAATAATAATAATAATAATAATAATAATAAAAGCTTTAGGAACCAGACTTGCCAACAAGTATGATAAGACCACTGCAGAGAAAAGATATTTATACACGACTTTTGGCTTTAAACAGAATGAAACTAGTCAATAAAGATTTGCTCTGCACATAATGTCTTTCCACAATAATAACAATCATTATTAATTTCATAATAATAACTAAGAATAGTTGAGTGTGTAGCCGGGTCAGAGGTGAGCCAGGAGCCAAAAGGGGGCTGTTTACCTTGACTGCTCCACCTACTGTTCTCTCTCATATACAAGTACACAAGTATTATTTTTATTTCCACGGGGAAGTGCTGAGCCCTGGAGATGGGAGATAATCAGGTTTGGTCCGAGTGGGAAAGCAGCTCCAGTTCCTTGTATCAAGAGCCCTTCAGAAGTGTCAACGCACCCTCTGTTGTTTTTAAGTATATATGAAAAAAATTAGACGACGTTTGTACTTCAAATTCGAGTATCCTGTGTTAATTTTGACTGTGCTTCCCTTCAAAGGCGATTACCTTGATGCCGGTAAAGGGCTCTTGATTCAAGGACTTAAAGCTACCCCACCCTTCTTTAAATCAAACTTGATTACTTTTAATTCCGCAGACGCTGTGGGAATTTTTCAATGAATATAAGCTGTTGGGATCGATACCCACACGATGAGTGACGTGTAAACAAGCCTCATAATAATACCTCGGTTACTTAGCACTAAATAGATATCTTGAAGTTAGTTAACTGTTATGGGACACATCTTAAGGAAGGATCTAAAAAGTTCCCAAGTAGAAGAAATCACATTGTTAGAATTACTTTCTAATGCAAAGATGTTAATCTTTCCAACAAAGTCTTATTCTTATTGGTCTTCAGCATTAATCCCCGTTGCTCAAAAACACTTAATATTTTTGCTAACCACTCGGACAAGATCACTGTGCATCCCATTTACTGCATGAGAATGCAATACACATTTTGGATTTGTGAAATTAAGGTAATTGTCAAACTGTAATCATTTTAAAATGTCATAATTATCAGTTCCTGATCAAGAGCCACTTACTGGCATGAAGACGCCATTCCTGAGAGACAGTTCTTTTATAAGTGAAAAGGGTTAGGTCTGAGGAGTACCTGCCTAGCATGGGCCACTAGGCTTACGTCAGTATTCCTCTGTGCTTATGTTCTTATGTATTTACTCCAAATAAAATGTTTGCAATATAAATGAATGACAGGCAACGTGTAGTCTGGAGTTTCAGGACTCGCTTGCCATGGGTTCGAGTCCCACCCGTTCCGTGACTTGTGTTACAGCATGAGAGTATAAATGAAATGAAGATATGTACACGTTACATTAATATACTTGTCAGTGGAATATCACCTGACGTGAGGTCTTAATTATGAGATGCCCCGCTAAGGGATGCCCCGCTGAGGGATGCCCCGCTATGGGATGATCTGCTGAGAGATGCCCCGCTATGGGATGACCTGCTGAGTGATGCTCCAGGCTTCCCTTCAGGCCCGAGGGCAAAAACTAAAATAAAAAACAGCTCCTTACTTGCTACGGTGGAGACGGTGGTGTGTGCTTGGACGAGACAGTTGGTTAGTTGCTAACATTTTGGTGGGCCACGGCACTGTAGATCAATGCTTTACCGGTGCTGGTCTATGGTCTGAGAGGTGTAATGAATAAAAATTGTATTAAAATAAATCCTTATAAAGTATCAGCAAATAATCTAGATAAATGTAGAGAGAAGAATATAATCTAAGCTCTGGGTCGTGGTCTACTAATCGTGGGCCGACAGTATCATCACTGTACCATTGGTATTAAGAAGTTGCAGCAGAGAATGCTTACGAAATTAACCTGAGGCCTGGTCACAGACCGGGCCGCGGGGGCGTTGACTCCCGGAACCCTCTCCAGGTATACTTCAGGTATGCCGTTAGAGGCTGAAGATCGGAGCCCATATCCACATATGAACACACCTCCAATGAGGAGAAGGTTATGTAAAGATTTCTTAAAAATCAGTAGTGTTTGTAAGGTAATTTACGTAATATCTTGTAAAATATGACGAGGAAACACTTCTTAAAAATTTCAGAGCCACTAATTTAATTTTGAGACGATCCTTGACAATATATTACACTACTGCAGAATTATTAGTATCATATTCTTCAGACCGGCCGTCAGCCACCAAGGTATGATACTCCCACCCTCCAATATATATGTCGTGCCTAATAGGTAAAACTTGCAATTTTGGCATAAATAGAAACGCTCTTCTTGCCATATAAGACAAGCGAAAATTTGTGTATTCTATAATTTCGCAAAAATCATTCTGAACCTAACGAGAAAAATATATTTCATCGTGTTTGCTTATTAAATTATTATAAACTTATCTAAAATATATTTAGTTGGATTAGGCTAAATTAAATTGCGCTTGTTATAATAAGGTTAGGTAAGTTTTATCAGGTTCATTTGGTGCAAAATTATTTATTTTTACATTAACATAAATGAAAAATATATATCTTTAAACGTATAAGAGAAATTTTTAGAAAGGACTTAATTTTAAATGAGTTCTTGCTAATTGACCAGTTTTACCTATTCGGCACGATATATATATATATACGAACCTTGCAACAAGCTACACAGTGCTTTACCGACCGTACTACACTGGACCAATACCTTAGCACTGCGTACCTTGTAGCAACGTTCGTAGGTTCGAGATCAGTGTTTGTGAATATTTCGCCTGTTCTTGCGAATTCCTAGCATATATATATATATATATATATATATATATATATATATATATATATATATATATATATATATATATATATATATATATATATATATATATATATATATATATATATATATATATATATATATATATATATATATATATATATATATAATATATATATATATATATATATATATATAAATATATATATATATATATATATATATATATATATATATATATATATATATATATATATATATATATATATATATATATATATATATATATATATATATATATATATATATATATATATATATATATAATTAGTTTATTACATTTTTAATAATTTAATTACCATTTAAAGTGGTATAGGGGAAGGAACAAGCTTGAATGGGAACTAAAGGTCCAGGGTCAACAATGTGTCATTTCTGTGTGTTGCTGACACACTGTCCTCTCAGTGGCCTCAGGACTGCTAGTTGGCATGACGTGAGACCTATGCTCGCTCACTGACCCTTACATAGCTGAGGTATGGTCTGTCATCAGACTAACTTTGTACCTAAACACGCCTTCCTAACCTTACATTTTCAGATATGAAGAAGATAAAATGGAGAGTAAACCATATATATAAGAACTCAAAAGTAAGTTTTGCAAAGCCCAGGCAGCCAGTGGTGGAGAGGCAAGTCAAGAGCATTAGTTTAACCTCTCAGGCTGCTTCTAAACCAATAAAAAAATAACGCACGTACATACAAATCTTCTATTTTATCCCCCTGCAAATTTATAGCAATATATTTTTTTCTATTATTAATGCCAGTTCATATAAAAATGCTAATACGGACATATAACTGCCTTGCTCGTAGTATATTAATCATATCTCCATCATGATATACCCTTGAAACATTGTCGCCTCAACAACTAGTATTATGTTATCAATCGTGCAATTCTTCACGAAATATTGTCTTGCAACATTAGCCTCTCACAGCCATAACTGTCCATCACTAAATGGCATCACTAATACCGCCTCGAACTGAAGCTGATTCTTGAATATATGAGTCATATAATACAACCCAGTGGGAAGATCCATTCCAACTAATCTCTCCCACAAATTATAGCGAGCAATATATCGGTTTGAGATATTACGTAATTAGTGACGAGATTAATGGCTAAAGCATTACTAGATGTTTTCAAAATATCCGCGACTATGATTGCTTAACATATTAAGATTGATGATGATTGCGTGATGAGATGGAGCATCCTGGGTGGCTACCGGGAACACGAAGTTGAGATGACCTTCAGGAGGCTGCGGGAGTGCTGCTGACACTTGATTCTCTAACAGAAGGAATAGAGAGCAGAAAGGTATATATATATATAAAATACCAACATTCTCCTTCATATAGTACTTGCATAGATGGTAACGTTTCATTTTAATAGGAACCTAGGGCGTTTCATATCGATAAACCGCTTGTCACCATATAACAGATCTTTTTTTTTTAGTACCAATTTCTACTTCTAAAGGATAGGACCTCTTAGTCTCTGAATATTTGAATAGGAAAGAGTAGAAATTTTCTGATGATTCTGAGATGAGTCTCCTAGCCATACATACTCCTACATTGAACTTTATTTACCATCTCATTCCATGTAAAGTTTATTAAGGTCTTCTTTTAACTTTGTTTTCAAGTTTCATCTGGATGTATTGGAAGCTCGCTTTAGTGTCATCAATAAATTGATTAATGTTACAGTTGACTCGTTAATAAACTTCGTATATGTATATTGCAAACAATGGAGGTTCCAGCAACGAACCCTGGGCAACACTCAGATTTGTTAATTTTCTATAAAATGTTTAGATACTACGTACTTTTCGTAGTATTGCAAAACTACTGCCTTCTTAGATTAATTTACTACATCTTTTGAATCTACCACACCTCCCATGCAGGGAGGTGCTGTCGTCCTGTCATGTATAAAACAGAACCCTGTTTAATGGTTTGCATTCTGGCAGGATTGCTGCTCTTCCAGATTCGTGAATATACAACGGGAAATTTTGCTGACTTCTTACAAAATCTATATTAGGTAAATTCCTTCAAGATTCGATCGCATTGCTTAGCTGGTGTTGGTGTAGATTAAACTCATTACAACTATTGTTGATTTTCGTGAATACATCTCTCAGTTTATAAGAAAACAAACTATTTTTTTTATGAAAAATCAGATTAGCAAAAGAAGCAACGTGTCGACACGTTGCATATATGTATTGGGATGACTTGAAGTGCTGTTGAATCCGACGATAAATATTTAAAACTAATTTTTTAATATCCCTCATTTAGGCTAAAACGAAAACTAATGCTGTAACTTGAGGCTTGTTATAATTAACGGATATAATTTCCTTCAAGTTGGGTCCTTGATGTTCGTGAAGGGTTTTTGACCCGTGGACTTGATGCCACTCTCTCCTTTGGCTGAAATCTGAATGCTTTCCATTTCCAAGGCACTATATAACCCTTATGGTCATGGCGCTTCATGAATAATGATATTATTATTATTATTATTATTATTATTATTAGTAGTAGTAGTAGTAGTAGTAGTAGTAGTAGTAGTAGTAGTAGTAGTAGTAGTAGTAGTAGTAGTAGTAGTAGTAGTAGTAGTAGTTGTTGTTGTTGTTGTTGATGTTGTTGCAATAATAATAGTAATAATAATAATAATAATAATAATAATAATAATAATAATAATAATAATAATAATAATAATAATAATTATAATAAAGATAATGTATTACTATCGTCCATCTAGTAATACACCACTCAGATTTATTGTGGTAATTGCAATAAAGTTGTCCTACTAACGTAATGTTGTGCAATGCGCTGGTGAAGTGTTCTGGATGTCTGGATGTTACACATGCGAACATTGCAATAATAGCCACATGGTAGACTGTACACTCCTGAACACGTCTTGGCGGTGTTTGTCTGGCGATGTCTTTGATGGTAGTAAATGCAATGGTAGCTATGTTGCATTTGCCGTTAGAGAATACTTTGGAGATTTCTTTGGCAAGAGAACTGTCGGGGAGGGATACGCATATACTTTTAGTAGTGTTGGATCTGGGCGAATTGATGTTATGGGCAGGTCGTCTGCAGCCCTTAATGAAATGTCGAGAATAGGTGTGTTTACGGTAATGATGAGTATGTCACACAGCAAAGCCAAGCGACGGAAGTGGGACGGTGGAGGAGAAATGTTCAGCTTTAAGGTATTCCATATAAAGGTTCGCTAAGACTGTATCTAAAGGGAAACTCATAGGAAAGCAGGTGTGATGGAAGAGTCTTCGAAGGAGACACGCGTGAATCCGAGTTGTGTTACTTGCGAGTAACTCTCATGTAGAGTAGGGTATCAGCAAATGGCTGACTAAGAGTGAAGAGAGCGTCTGGTACATACAATACGTAGTCTTGAGAGAAGAGTCGGAGTGAGGACTGCCACACTAGGTGTGTTATGACAGATAACGGCTTACTGGTCTTCTCTAGTGTATGCCAGCGACCTCACACGTAATAGGTGAAAACCGGCTAATAGTCTATAAAAGGGCAATTGTGTGTGTGTGAGATCGGAAGGTTGAGATCTGCTGTAAATACAGAGGAGGCTGCACGTTCGCTGCCCGCTGCCAACACTGAATGCGAAGCATCGGGAATGAGAAGAATCAAAAGACCGGATCGCTTGCAATGCTCTCTGAGAATCAGAAACTATAAATGATGAGTCGAACATGGTAGCAAACTCAATGCAAGAGTTTATAAAGCACAAGATAAAAGAAAATTGTAAAATGTTGTTGATTTTACTAGTTAATCAGTTGTGATAATGTCACTGATGAACGGTAAAATTAGCTTAGCTGCCCTCTATATCATTACATATTAATACACCATAACAGTCAAAAAAATTTTTGTTTAATGGGTTTTCATTTAGTCAATGAAATCTAAACCCACTTGGAGACAGAAATAAAGCAACATTCCTATTCTGTTGTTTGGTTTTGTATTACATTCGAATTCTTGTTTATAAGAATAATTTAACATCCAATTAGGGCTCGTAGTTCAGTGGTGGCGCCTTCGATTCACATCCAAGGGACTCGAGTGCAATACCTTGCGAATGACAAGACATGACAAATTATGCAGGAAAAACATTATCAGTGTGAGACTTGAAGTGGGGACAGATGATGAATAGATGGTGATTGAAGACCCTTCAGTCAGCTTGAGCGAACAAGGGCAGGCAAGCAGGCAGGCAGGCAGGCAGGCAAACAGGCAGGAAGGCAGGCAAGCCGTACTTTCAGGCAGAATCAAGCACTCAGGAACTCGTGTGAAGATGTCATCGCCGTGGCTTTAGTTACGTTGCTTCTTGCGAGGGACTAAGGGACCACTGATTATGTCGATGAATGCTGAATGGCTTATGCAAGTTGGTATTATTTTCTGCTAGGTATGTTGATCTTCGGGGTAAGAAGACTATCACATATTAAAGTCGAAACGTGGTTTTGGTATTTTATCGTACCGTTTTGCAGTCTGTCACATACTTCTTTGACGGTCATAGGTTAGCAGTATTTCTTGGTTGCATATAGTGTCGAGGGCTGAAAGCTCTGATGTCTTTTCGTTGTCCGACATTTACTCATCAGGACTGACTGCTAGTGAAGTTGCAGGGCCTAAGACATTGCATGGAGGTGGCTGGCATTGGTTGGACTGCAAGAACCGTAGGTGTTGTCACTAGTGCCGAGAGATGTGCATCTTTGGTGCTTGACTTGGGTGGTTCTCAGCAGCAACCACAGAGGGGTCATTGATCATAATCCTGAGAGTTTGAGAGGACGAGATGACACTGATGACAATCCTGAAGGTTCCAGGATTGGCTGCGTTATTCACGTGGGCGTAGACCAGGCATATTAGTAACTTAAGTGCGCCTTCCTGGAAGACTGATATAGGGTCAGGTACAGATGCTGTCGTTAGGACGGTAAGTGGATGTGGCGTACGTGTATTCTTGGAAGACTAGTTTCTTCTGGATTTCTTCTTTCTTGTTAATAATCTCCTTCCTCAGTAAACACTTTGGTGCGTAGGTGCGATGGTTGTCATTGCAGTTCAGGCATTTTGGCTGCTTGGTGGACGAGCATTCACGGACGGTGTGTCTCCCACTACCACAGTTAGTACAGTACAGTACAGTGATTTGCGAAAGTAGCAGTCCCAGCAGAGCTGGGTACTGGTACAGCTCAAGTTTGATGGCCCTCGGGTTGACGTATCAGTAGATGTGTATTGCTTCACGAGCTGCTGGTTGGGCCATAGAAATTTCCGTGAATCGCTCCTTGATCGTTGTGGAGGAGTTTGGAATCAGTGTAATCTCTTTCACTTTGGCTCAGTCGTTCAGATCCTCAGTTTGGTTCTTCACTCCATTTGTTAATTGTCTAGTGACTTCCCAATCTAGTCCCTTGATAACCACCGACTACTTGCCCTTCAGTGCTGGTTAGACAGCTTGATGATCCTTGTCCTTTAGTAACTTTATAACAGAAATAGCAACAATCTTGCCAGCCTCATCGTCGTTGAAGTAGTCGTTTATAAATGCATCTGTGGTGGCGGTGACGTTGGAGAGTGGTCTTTTTTTTTTTTTTACATAAATCAGTTTACAGGATAAGAACTTTTATCCTACCTCAGCTCATTTCAAAGCCCAGTCCTATCTAAGATATACTACCACCCCCAGGATACCGCCCACACCAGTTGACTAACACCCAGGTACCTACTTACTGCTGGGTGAGCAAGGGCAGCAGATGTAAGGAAACATGGCCAACGTTTCCACTCATGCAGGGGATCGAACCACTGACACTCTTAGTATGTGACTAGAGTTCGCTGACAATCGAGCTTGCTTCGTCAGGTCGGCACTCCTTGAACGGAGTAGCTTGGTTGTCACACAGTGAACCTGCACAGTGCAAGAAATTTGCATCCCCAACGGGAATCATCGCAGGGTTGAAGCAGAGAGTGAATATGGTGCTTCCTGGCTGGGAGCCAGAAAGTTGTGTTTGGGAGAGTAAAGACGTGCGGGCAAATTTTATTACGCCTGCCTCTGTTCAACTAGCAGTAAGAACGTACCAATGTACTCATCTATTTGTGGTTGCAGGGGTCGATTCACAGCTCCTGGCCCTGCTGCTCCATGAGCTTTATCGTATCTCTTCTTAAATCTATGTATGGATCCTGCCTCCACTACATCACTCTCCAGATTGTTTCACTTCCTGACAACTCTATGACTGAAGAAATACTTCATAACATCCATGTGACTCATCTGAGTTTTTAACTTCCAGTTGTGACCCTTTGTTGCTGTGTCCCATCTCTGAAACATTGTATCCCACCATGTCAATTCCTCTCAGTATTTTATATGTCATAATAATGTCCTCCCTATCCCTCCTGTCCTCTAGTGTCGTCAGGTTGATTTCCTTTAATCTAGGACTTTAATAACCTAGGACTAGTTTTAATGTAAATTTTTGCACTTTCTCTAATTTCTTGACGTGCTTGACCAGGTGTCACTTCCATACTGGTGCTGTATACTTCAGTATAGGCCTGACGTACACGGTGTACAGAGTCCTGAATGACTGACGGCAGTGTTTGTCCTCTGTTGCTTGGTCTTACCCTGGTTGAAATAAGTCGAGGCAGGAAAATGGTCTTTATCCTGTACATTCATCTGTGCAAAAAACAACACCCCTTCTCTCCCCCCCCTTCCTCCCCCCCACACACAAAAATTTACCAGAGACATATTTCTATAGCCAATTAAAACTATCCTTTTCGCACCCTCAATGCCGAATGACAAAGCTGTTTGAGAGAGAGCTAACAGAAGCGAGGCCACTCCAGATCAGTAACTGGATTATTTGTGCATCTCAATGTCATCTCTCATACCAAACAACAATCATTTATACAAACACAAATGAGCTGCGTTAATTTACGTTTCCAAATAATTTTTTTTCCGCCTTCTGCCTTGCTCTTGTATATATTTCCCAGAGCACTAGAGTGATTCCCACGATTACATTTGTGCTAGTCACATTTACTGAGCGCACACACACACAACTTGAAGTTCTGCTCTACTAGCTGTAACTCGCAGTTTCACTCCAGTCTTCCACAAACTGTGTTTTTTGCTATCTTTGGTAAGCATCTCCTGTGTGCACTGGTGACTGGAAGAGCAAAACACTGATGGTGTTTTTCTCTTGATAGTGAGAACGGGTGAGAGTGATTGTTGATAAGGAAGATTCGTGGGTGGTGATGATGCCTGGTGATGGTGATGATGTTTGGTGATGGTGATGATGTTTGGTTATGGTAAGGACTGTTGGTGGCTGTTGATGGTGGCTGCTGGAGGTTTATGTTAGTGGTCATGGTGACTGGTGAAAGTAAACCTTGGTGATGGTGAGGAATGGAGAAGACAGCTGGTGTTAATAAAGACAGGTGATGGTCACTGTTGATAAAGAGGTGACCTGTGAAGATGATTGATGGTTAATAATGATTTTGAGGATTAGCGGAGGTGGTGATTGTTGTTAAGGTCTCCTGAAGTTGATTTGTGAAAGTGATTATTGGAGATAATTCGAACTGTGATGATTGTTCTGACTAGCGAGATGGTGAGGACTGGTGAAGGTGATAGCGATGATTGTGAGGACTGGTGAAGGTGATAGCGATGATGGTGAGGACTGGTGAAGGTGATAGTTGCTGACGGTGAAGTTTGAAGGTTATCAGAGGGAATGATGAGCACTAATAATGAAGATGTTATAAAATATGTCGTCAAAATGATTTTTGCGACTGATGGATTAGCCAGAATTAGTTTTAGGAGGCCCTGAACCCCTGGTAATACCAAGATAGATTTGTGGATGAATATCCTTTAAGGGAGATTCCTTGATATTGGGAAAGAGCTCTTGATTCTAAGAATTTGACCTTTTCCCCTTCCCTTTGACAGCATTTCACTGCCTTTCAGTCCCCAGGCGCTGTGTGACCCCTACGGATTCAGCGCTTTCTCCTAGATATAAAAAAAAATATTGATAAATATTTGCACTATATTGTATAAACTAGTTTAATTTTAAAATTAAACTAGTTACGTTCCGGAAATGTGTCGTGATGATTGACTTATCACTGAAGATTTCCATTCTTCCTCACTTGCTATGAATTACATTTCTCATATATATATATATATATATATATATATATATATATATATATATATATATTATATATATATATATATATATATATATATATATATATAATGCTATGGGTCCCACAATTTGTACCAGAGGTGGACCTTATCCTCTATATAAGAGTATAAACTTTACGTCGTTGCATTCTGCATTAAAAACAAAATCTTTCTCAAGCTTGATAAATTATTTACTTGAAGAATAGTGTGGTCCCCTAATTTGCAATAATATATTTTTTATTCTTATTATCATCATTCTGTTGAGTTTTTATTATTATTTATCTTTTGGTGTGACTGATGAAGTTACCATATCTGCGGAGAAGGGAAGGGTGTCTAGATGCTGGCGTAGGACCCTTGATACAGAAAATTGGATCTAACCTTCCCCTGGGTCAAGCCTGATTACTACCCATTACCCAGGCAGTATGAGTGTAGCACTTCCCCATGAGTGTAATGGTCAACTGCACAAAGGAACCCACATGGAGAGACAAGATGAGTACTAGGCAATTCAGCTTTACACCAGAAGAAGGCCTCGGTATAAGGCTAAATTAGAAAGTACTTCTCTTGTTTTATTGTCTTCCTATAGTTTGTGTCATCACAGTAAATATATACTTCCGAATATTGAACTCTATATCGACACCTAAAATTTCATAATTTCATCTATTTTAACTCCGCTTCATTTGTAGAATGAAATGGCAAGGGAAGATATGGAACATAATGATTGTGTTTGAGCACTGTAGGATACGTGGCATTGAGAGCCTGACGGTTGAGTCGACCGCTGGATCAGGATATGTGGCCCAAGAACATCTACAATACATACATTATACATACAATGATGCTATAATAATAAATATTTAACAAATGCTGTCAAAACTTCTGAAGTTTCATCCAGTAAAATTCAATAACAAAATATGAAACGGTGAGTAAAAATGCACGAGACTCCTGATCTACACAAATGTAACATTTGCGACTGACATCTCTAATCTAGACATCTTATGATCGCAAATATGCACTATTAATTACTGTCCGTTCAATTTTATATATCTGCCTCAACACCCGCTTTACACTGCAATCAATCCTTTATATTTAATAATGTGAAAAAAGTAGGTGAAAAAGTTGAAAATTGCTGAGATATTAGTTGCGTGAGGAGCTCGTCGCTTAAGTGCACACTTTACCTCACAGAGCGTGAAAATTAGAGGATAGAAACCCTGTACATGATTCTTAGTTTGAATCAGAGGTGGCCACATTTCTTATTATGTGGTGCACAATTAGAGGCGTTCTTCTCCTTCGCTTACGAACAGCTATAAAGAGTTTCGCTATTTCAAATTACAAAATCTCTCTGGAGTTCCCGGAGAGGTTCCCTCTGGTCTGATGAAGTTGCAGGCTATAAGGGTAGCCTCGCCATTCAGGGTATAAGAAATAATGCAACAACCTCTCGTATTAATCTTATCTGGATCTCATCTTAACTGCTCACTACATCAATAACACACACCAAAAAAAAAACACGTTCTCGTCACTAATACAATGTCTGAAACACAAATTGTACTCTCTGCAAGAGGCCCTCATCACCCGAATTGTTGGTGGCCACGACTGTTGTTGTTGTTGCTGCTGCAACTACTGCTGCTGGCCATGTCTTGGTTGTTGGTGGCGCAACTGTCTTGTAGATGGCTATAATAGTTGTTGGTGGAGACCACGGCTGTTAGGATGTTGCAGTTGTTGGTGCTGGTTACGACTTTTGACATTGTTCTTGGTGGCCAGAACTGTTGGTGGTGGCCACTACTGTTGTTGTGGTGTTGCATTTGTTTTTACATTAGCGTTGTGTCTGTTAAATGGAAGAAAGGAGATCGCAAGTCCAAAACTGGTAGCCTACGCAGCCGAGTTCTTAAAAGTACTTTATTATCTCACCCGTCCATGATCCCAGCTACACCACTTTGTTAGAGAGAATTGTCCTGACCACGGGTAGTACAACGAGCAGAGCAACACTCTAAGGCGATGTTTCGCTTTCCATGAGCTTAATAAAGTCTTACTCTGAGGTAGGTTCGTCAGGAAACAGGACAAGTGTTTCCTGACGCGGATTAATCGTATGATGACCCGCAGCTGGAGCTTTTGGTCATCTGGCCGAGGCCTTTCGCTTGCTTACCCTTCTACCCCTTTAAAAATTATGGTTATTTTAACCATTTCAAATTACCTAAGCCTTGCTCTCCTCTCTTGATGTATAATAATAATAATAATAATAATAATAATAATAATAATAATAATAATAATAATAATAATAATAATAATCTACGTGTCTTTATGCTTGGTACGTTTTTCTGAATTCTGTTTTCCAATCATTCGTGATCTATATAACATAGATTTTCCAATCATATCGGTCCACTGTTAAATAAAAACTACAGTGAAGGTGAGGGTCCAGGAGTCAGCGTGGTCAGTCGCCACCGCATTGCTAATGCCTAAACTATAGCATTTAATTTTTGCAGCCACAACTTTAGCTAACGTTCGAACCGACCTCACCTTGTGGGTTCTAATCGTTCGCAACTCAAAATAAATTGCATCCCTGTATCCATTATTATCATTAATGTTATTACTTATATGTATCGGTTTTGGTGTTCAACAAAGCTGTGAAGTAGCTGCCCATGCAGCACGAGTATACATCAACAACATGTCCGATGAAAAAACCTTGATCAAATTGAACTTTGCCAACGCTTTCAACTTAGAAGGGATGCTGCTCTCCGAGCAGTTTCTAGACACTTCCCTTCCCTCTATCCCTTCATAGAATCGTGTTATAGTGTGGCTTCTAAACTATTGTTTGAGGACCATGAAATTGACTCGTGTGAGGGTGTGCAACAGGGAGACCCTCTCGCCCCCTTTCTATTCTGTCTAGTCATCAAGGAAGTCACAGAAGCGCTCTCTAGTGAGCTCAATATCTGGTTCTTGGATGATGGTACCCTAGCTGGCACTACAGAATTTCTCCTAGAGGACATCACATCAGAAAAATTAAAGACATGGGAAAGAGCCTGGGCCTATCTTTAAACCAACCAAATGTGAAATAGTTTCTACCAGTCAACAGATGATCCAGAATATTAGTGGTTTTACCAGCACTAATATTCTGGATTGATCCAGCCAACAGCACTCTCCTTGGTGCTCCTCTTGGGTCCAATGCCATCGATATGATCCTAGAAAAAAAATCTCAGATCTCAGGACGATGGAAGGCAGGATGAAAGACATCGATACACATGATGCCTTCTACCTACTCTCCAGGTGCCTGTCAGTCCCAAAACTTACCTACTTCCTTCAGCAGTCCGAAACTCAAGGAATATGACTCTCCTTTAGACCATGCTAGAGAGTGTATTGAATCTTTCCCTCGAAGATGGACAGTGGTTGCAAGCCTCAATTCCAGTAAGGCTTGGGGAGCTGGGAGTATGCAAATCCTCCCAGATTGTCTACCAGCTTTCCTATCCTCTTCCATAGCATCAAACGAGTTAATAAGACAAATTCTTCCGGACAACCTCAGTAACTCAACAGGAATACAGGACCCTAGCTATGCCAGTGCCATCGCTGAATGGGAGACTCTTGCTGCTTCAGCACCAAAACCTAGTGCAGCACTGGCCTTCAAACAGTCAAGCAGGAATGGACCCATCGCTGAAAAGGTGCTTGCCAACAAGCTTAGGGCTGCAACATCAGACAGGGAGACTGCCCATCTCCAAGCTGTGAGTGCACATCACTCTGTGGACTTCCTCCAAACAGTTCCCATTTCGGCAATGGGAACACGCTTCGACAATAAGACCATTCTTATTGCAGTGGCTCTCCGCCTTGCTGCCCCAATTCACACGGAATATAAGTGTATTTGCGGCGATGCGCAAGGCGACCAATATGGTCTAAATGGTCTTAACTGTTCCAAAACCAAGGGCTGTTATGGAAGACACAATGAGGTCAACGATATCATAAAGAGAACCCTTGCTACAGCTGGATGCCTAGCCGAGAGAGAGCACCGATCACTAGCAGCCAACAATTCCCACAACCCAGCAAACCGCCCTGATGGGATCACCATCTATCCTTTTTTGTCGACGCTGGCTGACACCTACATCCATCACAGTGTCAGGCGACAGGGAGGAGCTGCTAACCACAGGGAGGAGTACAAGATCGGTAAGTACAGAGACATAAGCCAACAGTATCAATTTATCCCAGTGGGATCAGAGACCTTGAGATCATGGGGGAAAAATGCCACACGTTTCCTTAAAGAACTGGGTTCAAGACTCATCGACACCACCAGGGACCCAAGGGCAGACACTTTCATGTTCCAGCGCCTCAACATGGCAACCGAGAAGGAAAATGCATGCTGCATACTGGGCTCACGTCCGGCTTCGGAGGAGCTGGAGGAGATTCATAATCTTTGATTATGAATGTCTATGAATCTCATAATCTTTGATATATTGTACCATTGTATTCATGTTTGTCCTTTCTGTGAATGTATTCTGTCTATTAATAAAGTTCACATGTAATATAAAATATAGGGGTGGTAGGAGAAGAAATTATTCAAACAAATCCAGGGAGAACCTTGAGTTTTCCCTGAGGTACGTTTATTGTCTTCTCTGATGATCAGGGTCCCCAGTAAAGTTCTACAGGTGGTATATATATATATATATATATATATATATATATATATATGAAAGAGTTGAACCTCCTCTAAGCGTCATATAGCGTTTGAGAAATGGGGGGGGAGGGATGTAAATCAGGACAGATAGCTCCGGTTCCTCTGAACCAGAGCCCTTCACCGATATCAAAGCCCAGTAACCCAAAAACTTCGTTGCCATATCTTCTAATATGAGTTTCAGTTGCAGTCTTGCTTATTAATAGTCTCACTAAGTCGAGGAGAACGTAACCTGAGCTGCGTGCTAATGTTGATGATACGAGCGAGGACTACTGTAGCCTCTCCTTCACAAACCTCCCAGGTAGGAAGGCTTTTTGCAGTTGCCTCGTCATGCAAAATGCACACTCTCCCCTCCCCCTTTGATGCTGGCAGAGGGGCTATTGAGCCAAGGAACTGGAGAGATATTTCCTCTTGGATCAAATGGGATTACCCTCTGTTCCTCAGCCGCTGTAGAGCACTTTGGGTTTTAGTGCTTCCCCGTGAATATAATTCCCATGTGCTCGCCATCCAGGCGATTTTACTTTCTTGTTAATATAATAATAATAATAATAATAATAATAATAATAATAATAATAATAATAATAATAATAATAATAATAATAATAATAAGCGTCAGGTTCGATCAACTGATGAAATGTTCTCCCGGCATCCTTGCTGGTGGAGAAGTGACTGTTGTCCTTCTAGAAATGCCTTGACAACTAACTCTTAACCTTCTGGGGATGCATGGACAACTAACTAACCACTGACCTTCTAGGGATACCTGGACAACTAACTCTTAACCTTCTAGGGATGCCTGGACAACTGACCATTGCCTTGTTAGTAATGTCCATAGAACTTTCCTTGGCAACATAAAACAAAAGAAAGCTCCTACAGTGGAAGCCTCGGTCATTTGTCACCTTTTTTACTGTTGATAAGGAAAGACGTTAGTGGTAAGACACGGTAAATCGATCAGTGGAAATTTTAATTCAGCATTCGCTCCAGTTTAACAATAATACGAAAATATTTTGCATGCTTAGCTCGCAGTTGATGCTACATTTATTTTTCTGCCAGCGTAATATTTGCATCTAGCCCCACAGAATAATAATTGTGTAAGTATACAGTAAAAAAAGAAACAACGAAGGATTACAAAACACAATGTTTAATAAGTTTACGTATTTCTGGCATAGTGTGATAGAAATAATATGAAACTTAAAAAATAAATATTTTTGTTTGCATGTCACTTTGTATTATCAAACATAAAGAGGGAAATTAATTATCATCTCTAGTAGTAATATCTTGGCTGGTAATAATATCCTGGCTGGTGTGATGTAGGTAAATTGTCACACTTCTTGGCCTTGGCAAGGAAGTGTTAGAAAACGCCTGGCGCCGTAAATCTCAGGTCTTTGTTCTTGACGGCGACAGCAAGGAGTATACCTGTAATATACCTGGAGAGGGTTCCGGGGGTGAACGCCCCAGCGGCCCGGTCCGTGACCAGGCCTCATGGTTAACCAGGGCCTGATCAACCAGGCTGTTACTGTTGGCTACACGCAAACCAACGTACGAACCACAGCCCAGCTGGTCAGGTACTGACTTTAGGTGCTTGTCCAGTGCCTGCTTGAAGACAGCCAGGGGTCTATTGGTAATCCCCCTTATGTATGCTGGGAAGCAGTTGAACGGTCTTTGGCCCCTGACACTTATTGTGTTGTCTCTTATCGTGCTAGTGGCGCTAGAGACTGGCGAAATCTAACTTTGGCGTGAAAACATGTGGTATGACCCATGGAGAGTGAACCCCAAAACCTGGGGTTATGGGGGGATGCAGGCAGGACGATATAAGCTCTAGGAAACAGCTAGAGAGGGGATTCTTCCGGAACTCTGGCCTGTGTGCAGAGCTCTGGGCAAGAGATTCTGGTGGAACTGCTGCTTGTGTGAAGAGCTCTGGGAGAGGGCTGCTGAAGGAGACTATTGGAGACACTGGACAGGCTTGGGGCAGTGCTCGTGTTGTGTAGGTTTGGGATTTGTAGCTACAGTCTGAGTTGTTGAGGTGAACTCTCCTACTGCACTTACATTGTAAATCATATTCAGTTTTGTCAGTTAACTGTAACCCTTGTCTCACTGCTTATGTATACCATCCCGACTCACGAAATCGTAATGACACGATTGCAAACAAACCATACCACGGGCGGGGTTATAACCCGCGATCAGAGAGTCACAAAACTCCAGACCGACGCGTTAGCTACTGGGCCAACTAGCTAGCTGGCCCGTGGTATGGTTTATACCATCCGCATTTATTTAAACCCAATAGTGTTCTCCTGCTCCCAAATACTATATTATTGTACAAGAACTTAATAATAAACTGTGTTTGAGTAGAATAGTAATATTCACTGTCCCCGTTATTTCTTATTCTTATTCTATATTTTTATGAAGAGTGGGCGAGGTACACGGTAGTGAGTAGTGTAGAGTTAATGAGAGGTCGTGGTGGTCACCACTGACCTGTCACATTACCTACCTATCTACCTCCTTCCCTCTCACTCCTGCCTCTACTTCCTTATCCTCTTATCCTCATTATTATTACCCCGATTCACTACCCTCCCTATATGACACTGCTAATAATATCGTGGCTGTTAATAATATCCTGGTTGGTAATAATATCCTGGCTGGTAATAATATCCTGGCTGTTAATAATATCCTGGCTGGTAATAATATCCCGGCTGTTAATAATATCCTGGCTGGTAACAATATCCTGGCTGGTAATAATATCCCGGTTGGTAATAATATCCTGGCTGTTAATAATATCCTGGCTGGTAATTAAAGCGATAATTCATACACTATTCCCTCTGTTGTTTTGTTGATTTGTGCTTTTTTTCTATAAATCAGGTAGACATTATATCCGCCAGATAGTTAATATATTCACCTAGTATACCTGGAGGGTGTTCCAGGGGTCAACGCCCCCGCGGCCTGGTCCATGACCAGGTTGTTAATATATTCACCTGGTAATTAATATATTCATCTCGTAGTTAATATATTCACCTCGTAGTAATATATTCACCTAGTAATTAATATATATTCGCCAGGTAGTTAATAATATTCACCTGGTAGTTAATATATTCACTTAGTAGTTAATATATTGACCTGGTAGTTAACCTGGGAGTCGCGCATCCGTGTATATGCGCTGGGAGGTGTGTATCTTAGAGTGTATATATGCTAAGAGGTATGTATGTAGTATATAATCATGATATAAATGGTACACAATACCTTCAAGTTGATGCGTAAGACAACTGCATTACTTCGTAATCTTTATAGTTAAAATATTTAGCCTGAACAGCAGGCTTCTTCAGTCAAATACAATGCATTACCACACCGGAGACAGTAGGAGCGGTAATCTTGAGGTGATGAGTCCCTCAGCTTTGATATAAGGTGGTTAATCCCTTGATGAGGTCTAGTCCTGGACGAAACGTCCTAATAAAGGTTTCACTGCCGACGTGTCACGTCATTGTTCCAAATATTCCAAATATTTTAGTTTACTCATGTAAATATGTTGACAAATTGGCACAAACACATCAGCTGTTAAAGGTTAAAGCCGCCATTAAAAATCAGTACTCTCAAGTATATTTAACCTGATTCAACGGGATTATTTTCATAATTTTACGCAAAATTGGAAAATGCGCTTCTACAAACTTCAGTTACAATTTCCGTCTTCGACTAAATAGGATACACCATTGGTGAGTGTTTGAAGCCAAGCAGAAGAGGTTTTAGAAAATTCTCTGATTCATTCCAAGAAACTAGGAATGGGTTACATAACACTGATCATAAGGCATTTACACATATCAATAGTTACGTGAACCTTGTTTATAACCTTGTTATAAACAAAAGCAAAAAGAAACTTTGAAAGTTGAAAAAAATTAGGTACCCACTGCAAGGTACCCCAGAAGGTTACGTTAGATTTAGATTTTGCCACCGAAGTGGCTAGTTTATTGTGCACCCCACATCCATCCTGTGGACGGTAGCGCAAGAGCATATGGCTACACAAAAGGCTTGGAAACTTACTCCAGCATAGCCTAACCTAATATGACCTAATCAAATAAAACATAATATAATGTAACCTTATCTAACATAACACGTATGGTTGTGAATGGTTCTGTACAATCTCGTGTGATAACTGTTAATGCATCGCTATTTATGCTATCTTTATCTCAGTATGTTTATTTCCTCTCTCTTTTTTTTCCTACTCTTCCTTTTCGTTAACTTTTTCACAATCTGGCTGTTTCTATTTCTACCTATTTGTGTCTTTTATATTTCTTGTTAATGCCTTCATATGTCTGTCTCACCATCCCTTTTCTTCTCTCGTTGATTTCCTGTGAGTTAGGTTATGCGTCGCCTGGAAACCACATGCATATTTTTCCATCACAAAACAATGTTTACGGAGCTGCAGATTAATATTCTTATCTTAGCGCATGCAAATATTTCACCGCTCTTAAATTAGCAATACCAGTTTCAGGCAATGTAAGAATGTTTTGCGAAAGCGAGAGGGGGGTAGGGGAGAGGGGTAAAAGAACGAGGGGAATATATTAGCCACAAAAACAGTAAAGAATTATATATTTTGACAATCTTATCTCTGAGTTAGGGTGAACATGGCCGGAGTCCTGCATGATGCTTTAACAATAATATTGCACCGCACTTAGACCTGAATGGGGTACTATCGACAAAAGGGAAGAGAAATGTTGTAGAACATCTTTTTACCTGGACAAAGTTTCGCTCTATGTAGAGATTTATCAAGTCAGGATCTGATGGCAGCTCTACACACAGGGCGAAACGTTGTCTCAGTGAAAGGTTATTCTGCAAAGTGTCTTTCTTCAGCATTACGCTCTTGGAGATTCAAGACTTGCCAACAAGTATGGCAGAAAAACAATAAGTGTAGAGCAAACTTTTATTTATAAACCGTTTCACTCTTTAGAGCCTAATTGTGGACGCCCAAGTCTTCAGTAGTCTATCTTTCCCATATACAACAATGAAGCGTAGTCTGTAAAAAAAATATATTTGCTCTACAGTGCACAACATATACCATTAAGAAAAAACGGTTTAAATTTATGCGTTAATGAAACCCAACTTACTTTACCTCAGCTCATTACTAAGCCCAGCCCCATCTACTGTACGCTACCACATCCCAGGGTGAGACCCACAACAGTCGACTAAACACCCAGGTACCTACTTACCTCTAAATGAACAGGGGCAGCAGGTGTATAGAAACATGAAATAGCTACCATTTTGACTACTTTAATGCATAATACTATCACATCTACGACATTTAGTCGTAAGATTTAACAGAAACAAATAAATTGTAAGTTGTCATTTATATGAAAAGCAAATGATATCTGCGGTGTTTGTGTGGAGGCCGGCAAAGGCATTACAGTTCGTTGATATAGGCTCAATCTAAGCCTCTACAAAAATTATTTGTTATTCAAGTTTAGGTTAGGTTAACAAATTTACGTATAGTTAACCAACAACATTGGATCAATATAAACGGGCCGGTTTAAATTTGACAAAGCGGAATATCTGGTAGCCCCTCATAAGGATGGTATCCCTATGCATACTACATGGAGGGTATGTTGTAACCCCCGTCACAACGTTGGTATCCCTATGCATACTGCATGGAGGCTGGGTTGTATCCCCACGCAAACTGCCTGGAGGATGGGTCGTAGCTCCTCACAACGTTGGTATCCCCACGCACGCTACCTGGAGGATGGGTCGTAGCTCCTCACAACGTTGGTATCCCCACGCACGCTACCTGGAGGATGGGTCGTAGCTCCTCACAACGTTGGTATCCCCACGCACGCTGCCTGGAGGATGGGTCGTAGCTCCTCACAACGTTGGTATCCCCACGCACGCTGCCTGGAGGATGGGTCGTAGCTCCTCACAACGTTGGTATCCCCACGCACGCTGCCTGGAGGATGGGTCGTAGCTCCTCACAACGTTGGTATCCCCACGCACGCTGCCTGGAGGATGGGTCGTAGCTCCTCACAACGTTGGTATCCCCACGCACGCTGCCTGGAGGATGGGTCGTAGCTCCTCACAACGTTGGTATCCCCACGCACGCTGCCTGGAGGATGGGCTGTATGGAGAGGGAGTGAGCTGTGAGAGAGTAGAGCCGGGCAGCAGCAGGTTACGATAAAGTAGCCTACATGAAGAAATGTTGTTTATTAATATTACCTGTCATCGACGTCATCTCCACCACTGGAGGCCAGAAAGTGAAGGAGCAAGTGTACCGCCTCTGTAATTTTATAGATGCTTATGTTCTTATGTTCTTAAAGGCTGATGAAATATGGTAATATTAAATGCTCACGTGCTTTCAAAAATATGTAATAATTGTATTCTCTGCGATACATTTATTGGCTCTCTTGCAATTGAACTTTGCAGCTATCAGCAACACTACGAGCGTAAGTTTGAAGGACATTGAGCAGACAGTTGTGTGGTCGGAAAAAAGACACAGGACTAAAGACTAAAGACACTGGACTAATTTTTTCCTCTAAGAGCTTTTGAGTCTTCTGTCCAGCTATATCGCAAGTACCTTCCAGTGAGGGGGGAGGGGAGTGGTTGCTTTGATGATGGCGAAGGGATCTTGATCCAAATAATTGGAGGTATCCTTTTTCTAGGGTTAAACCTGATTACCTCCCGTTCTCTAAACGCTGTATGACACACTGCGGGTTTTATCGGTTCCTAAGGATTATTATAATGAACTAACAACACAAAAAAAACGCTAACAACACAACAACACGGCCTCTTTAGCCTCTCTCTCAATTATTATTATATTCATGGGGAAGCACTAAACCCACAGGGGCCATGCAGTATCCGGGGAGGGGGGAGGTAATGAGATTTAATAATGAAGAGAGGGGGCATCTCCTATTTCTTGGATCAAGAGCCCTTCACCGACATCAATGGGTTTTTACTCTGAAGTTGTCAGCTTCTTCACTTAGTGAAATTATACTTAACAAGACATTTTTATGTACTGAGCTGACTTGTTTTTCTCCTCATTACGACTAGGATTTAGCGGTGCCATTTAACTTACCCCCACTGCGTTTATGAACGTAATAAATCCGATTCACTTTGGCATCGAGCAGAAGTATCTTCCTTGGCACTGGTATATTTGAGTCGCTACGTTTGTAGTAATATTGTTCTTTAGCTCTGGTTAAAAGTAAATCCATATCTTTATTGAAATGTACCGAGGCTTATTAACACTGCAATTCACCAATATAAAATATTTTTGGTGTTAGTGTAATCTTTGAAATGTTGTCAATTAAAGTAAAAAAAAAATTCTATGTATATAGACTGAGGGATTCACACTGATGTGTTTATAGTCTGAATTCAGTGGCAATAGCATCATTTTTTTTTTTTAATTATCCAGCTTGTTACGACTGCCATTACAACGCTGTTATAAGCCTTTTAAACTGACGAAACATTTGACTGTACACCTACTGCTTCTAAAGAAAATGAAAAAAAAAAAAAAATTACATGTCTTAAATTACATGTTTAAGATGCGTTTCGGAGAATCTAATACATAACTCTCGGGATGGATCTTATATCGGATGCTGGACGAGCCCAGTAGTTGATACTCGCTCCTCAGTCAAGTCAGTCAACAGGGAGTGAAAACACGGGTCCAAGAGCTGAAACTTAAATGTCACAAACTTGATATGGCAATTACAACTAGGTAATTACTCATATAAGGATGTGATCTGATACTTATATAAACAATGAACTTTTATTAACTAATAAATATCTAGCCGAAGGAAAACGATCGGAAACACAATAAAAAAATTGCCAACCTCAATCACAATCCAAGTTTCACGCATTACAGGCTCCCATTAACGAAATAATAAAGACTATTATCATGGATCGTTCCGAAGGAAAAAAAAACCTCATTATTGCTCGCCCTTCTCGTGATCACAATGATTATTGTTTGGCCAACCTGCTGCACGCTTTTTAAAAATACCGATACAGGTGGGCTGTGTGAGCGAGCCAGTTTTCTCCGCGACTTCGGCTGTGAGAAGTTCCATTACAAGCTCCGCGGGAGGCGTGCAGCCAGCCCGCTCTGGCTCTGCGGGTTATAGCCCACCACGGTGATATTACGGCTTTCACGTGAGGTTCTTATCTTGGGGTCGCTATGCACCTCTTACATCAGGTGTTAATGTGAAGGATGGAACAGTTAATAAGCTGCGTAACTAGAATACTAAATGGAACTGCGGTGTGTAGAGAGGTGCGTGATGTTATATGGTAGTTCGTATACCAGGTTGTACTCTGGAGGGTAGAGGTCGGGATGTTTTACAGTTCGTATACCAGGTTATACTGTAGCGGTCGTGATGTTACCGTGGATACAAGAGTCGCGATGCTGCACAATTTTCATGCGAAATGGTGTGAAAAAATATAGACATTGTAGAACTAGATTATAGAGTATGTGCTGCACTTGTAAAATATCCATTTAATACCAAAAAAGCATGTATATATATATATATATATATATTTTTTTTTTTTTTTATTAACACATCGGCCGATTCCCACCAAGGCAGGGTGGCCCGAAAAAGAAAAACTTTCATCATCATTCACTCCATCACTGTCTTGCCAGAAGGGTGCTTTACACTACAGTTATAAAACTGCAACATTAACACCCCTCCTTTAGAGTGCCGGCACTGTACTTCCCATCTCCAGAACTCAAGTCCGGCCTGCCGGTTTCCCTGAATCCCTTCATAAATGTTACTTTGCTCACACTCCAACAGCACGTCAAGTATTAAAAACCATATGCCTCCATTCACTCCTATCAAATACGCTCACACATGCTTGCTGGAGTCAAGCCTCGCACACAAAACTTCTTTACCTCCTCCAACCTTTCTAGCCGACTCGCCTTCCCTCCACTACAGATTTATACACTCGAAGTCACTCTGTCTCGTGAGTGTATAAATCTGTAGTGGAGGGAAGGCGGGGTAGGGTCGGCCTAGGAAAGGTTGGAGGGAGGGGTAAAGGAAGTTTTGTGTGCGAGGGGCTTGGACTTCCAGCAAGCATGTGAGGTATATATATATATATATATATATATATATATATATATATATATATATATATATATATATATATATATATATATATATATTATTGACTAGTAAGATAGAAAACACCTTGGATAGACTTAATCTTTATTATAGACAAAGTTTCGCCAACATAGTGAGCGAAAGGTTGTCTGTAACCAATGTTTCGTCTACAAGCGTCCTTCAGCCATTTAGAATAGATCTAGCAAATAAATCTAGTAACCCATTAAATAATTAACTCTTTTAATAGTGGCACACAAAAGCCCTTTGTCAGCAATAAATTGTTAATCCTTCAAGATCATTCATGATTTAATGGCGTATCATTTATAGTCATCCAAACACGTATAATGAAAGATATATTAATATGTCTCATCGCCTCACGTAGATAATTTATCTGGCTGGACTCTTCAAGGGAGAAGCGGGAGTGGAGATGCCTTGATGTTGGTGAAGGGCTCTTGTTTCAAGGGCTCGGAGGTACCCTATTTGGGTATCAGATGTCACCCATCACCTCCCACCTGTCATATCCACCTACCACATGTCACCTATCACATGCCACCCATTACCTCCCACCTATTACATGCCACCCATTACCTCCCACCTATTACATGCCACCCATTATCTCCCACCTATTACATGCCACCCATTACCTCCCACCAATTACATGCCACCCATCACCTCCTACCTATCACATGTCAATTATCACCACCCCCCTACCACATGCCACCTACCACTTCCCACCTATCACATGCCACACATCTCCTCCCCCTATCACATGCCACATTTCACATGCCACCCATCATCTCCCACCTATCACGTGCCAATTTTCTCATGCCACCCATTACCTCACCTATCACATGAAACCCATTACCTCTTCCAATCACATGCCACCCATTACCTCCACCTATCACATCCCACCCACCACCTCCCACGTATCACATGCCACACATCACCTCCCACCTATCACATACCACCCATTACCCCCACTTATCACATGAAATCCATTACCTCCCACCTATCACATACAACACATTACCTCCCACCTATCACATACCACCCATTACCCCCCCCTATCACATGAAATCCATTACCTCCCACCTATCACATGCAACACATTACCTCCCACCTATCACAATCAACCCATTACCTCCCACGTATCACAAGAAATCCATTACCTCCCAACTATCACATGAAATCCATTACCTCCCACCTATCACATGCCACACATCACCTCCCACCAATCACAATCAACCCATTACCTCCCACGTATCACATGAAATCCATTACCTCCCACCTATCACATGCAACCCATTACCTCCCACCTATCACATGAAATCCATTACCTCCCACCTATCACATGAAATCCATTACCTCCCACCTATCACATGGAACCCATTACCTCCCACCTATCACATGAAATCCATTACCACCCACCTATCACTTGAAATCCATTACCTATCACATGCCACACATCACCTCCCACCAATCACAATCAACCCATTACCTCCCACCTATTACATGCAACCCATTACCTCCCACCCATGTTTTTCAAGTAGATTACAAGGAAGAAATTAAATGACAGGGAGACCTCTGTTCACCACAGACAAAGAGTTAATATAATGCTTTATCTCGTGGCCTCCTCAGTTGAAAGACGCCATTTGCTTTGTTAAGTAGAGATTTTCTATCACACACACACACACACACACACACACACACACACACACACACACACACACACACACACACACACACACACACACACACACACACACACACATATACACATAAACAAACAAGGACAGTTCGAAAAGTCTTAGCGTTCATTATTTTCTTGATAAAAATACAATTTAGCCTTACTGAATGTTGTTTTTCGGTTACTTGACATAATCACCAAGCTTGTTGAGGGATTTATTCCATAGTGTTAGCAGCTTGTTTATGGGAAAGGCACAAGTGCAACAGTTAGGTATCTTTGTTTAAAACGTTTCGCCTACACAACAGGTTTTATCAGTCAAATACAAACGTGATTGAATACGGAGACAGCAGAAGCAGAGGCGAGGTAAAGGTGATGTGATCAGTCATTCAACTTTGCGTTAGTAGTTATTGAGGTGGTTAGTCCCTCAGCCTGGAGAAGAGATTAGCTCCATAATCTGGAACAATGTGAAGTTGAAGCATAAAAAGGAAACTTATGTACTACATAAAGGTGAGACATGATAAATGGTTTAAAACCGATAAGTTGAAGATTGAGACACTTATGCAACATATGGGAATCTTTATTGAAGAAATGTTTCTTCAATAAAGATTCCCATATGTTGCATAAGTGTCTCATAAAGGTAAGGTGTAAAATCTGCAAGACATCACAGGAGGCTCGGCTCACCAGTAGAAGCAAGAACGCTAGCTGTGAGGACCACCGCAGCCAGCCTACTGGCCCATGCTAAGCACATCCCTCTCAAATCCATCCCTATTCACGTATAACTCAAAAAATAGTGGTTAAGCAATAAAGTTACGAGCGAGAGGGGTTAGATTCTAATGTTCTTGCTTCTACTAGAAAAAAAATCATTAATACTTCCCAAAAAATTGTTGATGGCTGTGTCTATAATGTTCTCTGTTAGATATACAATAATGTTTAATATGGTCAAACTGGAGAAAGTCTTGAACTAAGATTACAACAACATAAATATAGCATTAGAACTGGACAAGAGTTTAATGCTCTGTTTATTCATGTGAGAGATTTTACCCTCCTAATTGGTTTTGAAAAGGCCTAGAAGGTTGTATAGGGCAAATCCATGGTAAAGTTAAATATAATTAAGTCAAGCTTCATAAAAAGCAGTATTTATTGCAGTATGAATATAAATTCGGGGCAGTATAAATTAGATTAATTTAAATGAATATAATTTGTGAGGATTTTACACTATGCCTTACATACATATATATTACCTATAAGAAAGTAAAGTTGGAAACATTTTCATAATAGACGAAGAAAATAAAAAAAATAAAGCAATGTTACGAATGGAAATTCTAAGAAATTATAGACTTGCCTAAAAAGTCAGTTTTAATCAGATAAAAAAAAGAAAGGAAAGAGAGAGAGAGGAAAACGAAAACTAAATTTACCGACAATTTATTATGTGATTTATTGTTTTCTGATGAAATATTCTCATAATCATCATTTCGAATAACTGTGCGAGCTGTATAACTCCTGCAGATTTAGCGCTTCTGAGTATACACAAGAGGAGAGCAACACCTAAACTCAGACGAATTTTCACTAGAAAATTCGACAAAAAGCGTCTGTTGTAAAAAAAATTCCAGAGGTGTGGTGGTATACGAATTTTTTTTTCTAATTATTCTTTTTTTAAACATTATTTTCTTCTCGGCAAAATATCGCCGTGTAAAACACTTTCGTGAAATTTTATGCCGAATTAATTTTCGTCCCTTAACTTTGTCTCTCTATATTCTTCCTCTGTTATAATTCAAGTCTCACTCTATTATTTTCCTATTAATCGAAGTGTATTTTTTTTTTTTGCGTGATTTATAGGGAACAGGTTCTTTAAGACCAGCAACTCTATATAGACGACGAATATCACTCATCTTTTGTGTATAATCGACGCGTACTGGAGGTTTTGAGTAATATATATATGTATATGTCGTGCCGAATAGGTAAAACTTGCGATTTTGGCTTAATAGCAATGTTCTTCTTGCCGAATAAGGCAAGCGAAAATTTGTGTATGCAATAATTTCTCAAAAATCATTCTGAACCTAACGAAAAATATATATTTCATTGTGTTTGTTTATTATTAAATTATTCTAAACTTTTCTTAAATATATTTAGTTGGATTTGGCTAAATTAAATTGCGCTTATTATAATAAAGTTAGGTAAATTTTCTAAGGTTCTTTTGGTACAAAATTATTAATTTTTACATTAATATAAATGTAGTGTAAGCACGTCTCTGGCAAGACAATGATGGAGTGAATGATATTGAAAGTTTTTCTTTGTTGGGCCACCCTGCCTTGGTGGGAAACGGCCTATGTGTTAATATATATATATATATATATATATATATATATATATATATATATATATATGCTCAACTATAATAATCTTATTCGGGGGTTAAATTTGTGACAGAGGAGGCTGCCTTCTCTCAGTGAGGATCATCATTACTGAATCCTGTCATAATAGAAAGCGTCCCTTCAAGGGAGGTTCCTTGATGCTGGTGAGGGGCTTTTGATTCAAGAAACTGGAGCTACTCTTCTCTTCTGCAAACTTGATTTCCTCCCTTTCTCTAGGTACTGTATGATGCTAAGTAATAACATTGATACTAATAATCTCATAATTAGCATTAAAGTCAATCAAAGAATATGCAGAGGTCAGTTAGTGGAAATCTGTAAAATGCAGGTTATTAGAGAGAGAAAGAATTATTATTATATTAATTGGAAAAATTAAACCCGTGAGATAATTTGCTTTAACGCTAGAAAGGGGAATGTAGCTCCAGTTTGTTGGACCAAGAGCCCTCCAGCATCAAGACAACCCCTCTCCCTCTTCCTTTGAAGGTATTAGTTCATTAGAGTCAACCAACACATCAACACAAGACTTGTACGCATTTATGGATTACTGAAAATTCGCAAACGAAATTACCATGTCACCCAAACTAGTTGGTCTTCTGGGGATATATCTTCCAAAACTCAGCGGTGCCATCAATTCATTGCACCTTTAAACATTCAGATCTCCTCTGTCTTTTGCGCAACATTACCATCAAAGACATGAAACTCTCCAGCCTGGATGTCAGTCCTTTGTTCCCTCTTGTCCACAAGTCCTGAACTTGACCTTAACAGACCTTGATTCCTTCCCACACAGGACTTGTATACGTCTCATCAAACTGTGAGTGACCTACAATCAATTTTCTCACGAAGATAACGTTAGAGATAAAAATTGGGATGACGAACAATACACTGGACAATACACTGAGAGTCAGTGTGTCTTGTGAATGGTCGAAGTCGGACCGAAACGTCGTCATAAGCTTTTTCTCTCTCCTATGTACGGGCTATTTGTATATTGGGATGACTATGCTTTCGCAGCTAAATTTCCTATTCTAGCTACCCTAAAACCTTGAATATCTTGAGAGGGACGGATTCATTATCATGCGCCACCATCACCTTACTTGGTTTGGTTATGTCGATGTCTTGGCCGTAGTACCATGACGCTTTAACCCCCATAATTTCAAGGACCAATTCAATTAAGTTGAACTCTCTGTACAGTTCACATTGATATCCTCCTTATCAGGGACAATTATATCTTGAAATATAAAGTCTACAGAAAGGGTACAAATAAAGACAACTTAAACCCCTTTTACCCTTACCGTGTCCTCAGGACCAAACCCTCAGGCTCTGAAGTAGTGAGTACCCTCTTGAAGAACAAATATACATAGCAAGAGCTTTGTCTTCCTTGAAATTTCCCAGTCATGTCAACCTCATCTTCAAAATCAAAATGATTAACATCATTGCCATTCCAAGAGAGTACGCCAACATTGATCGCCGACTGATTCTGCTCACAGGACAGACGGCGACTTCCATCATTCCGGTACTCCGGACACCTGACATTGGCGTTACTGTACTCGCTACGAAAACCCTCTTATTCACTTCCTTTCCCATGACGTTTAACTCATAAAAAGTGGAGTGCTTGTTGTTTTTTCCTCAAGATACTTAGACTAAGCAGCCAATAATTTTCTTATGGTTAATGTAATACAATCAACAACATTTTTTTTGTGAAGCTTAAATAACCAGCAACGTTCTACGAATACCTTGTATAGCAAGAAACAAACTTCAGTTTTATGCGAATTTAGAATTTCTTAAACATTTTCAAATGAAAGATTGATTACACTGGCGAAGACATGGGCAGACAATGTAAGGCATACGCATATAATTACTCTTCCAGACAGATAAACACTGTAAAATTCCTACTAACACTTGATGGTTAATGTATACCAATTATCCTCCTTTTAATTACTGCCTTTTGTTCTGAGATGTAGTGGATGGTCAATTGAGTATTCAGGGACTTTAATTGGCCGGATGACTTTATTGCATCCCCAGGATTATTGATCATGTATACATGTGTTTAGTGTTCTCTGAGTGCTTATTAACACACACACACACACATACACACACAATCGACATGTGCCTAAGACAAAATGGTAACTATCATACAGTATCCTGCCAGGTCTCCCACAAATCACTCAGAACACAGTATTAGAAAAGAAGCTGAAGGTATGGTACACCAACGCAGACGGAAAAACAAATAAAAGTGAGAAGTGGCACGAAAGAATCATGGAGGCATCCCCAGACATCACAGCGCTAACGGAAACGAAGCTCACTGGGATGATAACAGATGCGATCTTTCCATCCGGATATCAGATCCTGAAGAAAGAGAGAGGGAACAGAGGAGAAGGAGGAGTTGCACTGCTCATTAAAAACCAATGGAGTTTTGAGGAGATGGAAGGAATGGACAGAAGGAAAGCAAGGGACTACACAGTAGGAACACTTCAGACTGGGGGTCCCAAGGTGGTGATAGCAATAATGTACAACCCGCCACTGAACAGAAGAAGGCCAACACAAGAATATGATGAGAGCAACAGAGCAATGGTGGACACACTAGCTGTAGCCAAAAGGGCCCATATTGGTAGGGCAAAGTTACTAGTTGTGGGTGATTTTAATCACAAGGAAATTGACTGGAAAAACCTGGAACCACACGGGGAACCAGAAACGTGGAGAGCAAACGGGATGGAGATGGTACTGGAAAACCTCATGCATCAACATGTTAGGGATACACCAAGAGAGAGAGAGAGAGAGAGAGAGAGATGAGAGGAGAGGATGACTAGCAAGGCTGGACCTCAGAGTCACCTTGAGTAGTTCAGACTTTGGTAACATCACATATGAAAGACCCCCTCGGGGCTAGTGATCAGGTGGTGCTGAGCTTCGAAGATATTGTAAAGTTAAAAGTGGAGAGGGAAGCAGCACGAGTAGGACGGTAGAAGTCAAACTACAAAAGAATTGACTACACAGGCATGAGGAATTTCCTTCGTGAGGTACAGTGGGGCAGAGAACTGATGGAAAAAACAGTAAATGAAATGATGGAATATGTGACCACGAAATGCAATGAGGCGGAGGGGAGGTTCGTACCCAAGGGTAACAGAAACAATGGGAAGACCATAAGGAACCCTTGGTTTTTCCAAAGGTGTAGAGAGGGCAAAACTAGGTGTGCTAGAGAATGATAAAAGTATAGAAGACAAAGAACCCAGGAAAATAAGGAAATTATCCAAAGAGCCAGAAATGAATGTGCATGGATAAGGAGGGAGGCAATATGAGAATGACACATCGAAGGCCAAATCCGACCCAAAGCTGTTATACAACCACATTAGGAGGAAAAAAAACTGTCAACGACCAGGTAATCAGGCTGAGGAAGGAGGTAGGGGGATATCAAAAGAAATGACAAAGAAGTATGTGAAGAGCTTAACACAAGATTTAAGTAAGTATTTTCAGTAGAGACAGAAAGGACTCCAGCAAACCGGGAGGGAGGGGTTCACCAACAAGTGCTGGACACACTACACACAACCGAGGAGGAGGTGAAGAGGCTGCTAAGTGAACTAGATACCTCAAAGAAAGTGGGACCGGACAACATCTCTCCGTGGGTTCTGAGAGAGGGAACACAGGCACTCTGTGTGCCACTAACAACAATTTTCAACATATCTATCGAAACAGGGCAACTACCTGAGGTGTGGAAGACAGCAAATGTAGTCCCAATCTTTAAGAAAGGAGACAGCATTAAACTACAAAGTCATGGAGAAGCTTATCAAGAAAAGAATGGTGGAGCACCTAGAAAGGAATGAGCTTATACAAGATAACCAACACGGTTTCAGGGAGGGAAAATCCTGTGTCACAAACCTGTTAGAGTTTTACGACAAGGTGACAGAAGGCATTTTCTTGGACAGTAAGAAGGTTTTCGACACAGTTCCACACAAGAGATTAGCGCAAAAGCTAGAGGAGTTACAGGTTCTACAGGGATCAGTCCTAGGGCCGGTACTGTTTCTGGTATATGTAAATGACGTGACGGAAGGGATAGATTCAGAGGTGTCCGTGTTTGCAGACGATGTGAAGCTAATGCGAAGAATTCAAACGGATGAGGATCGGGCAGAACTACAAATTAATCTGGACAAGCTGTAAGCCTGGTCCAGCAACTGGCTCCTGGAGTTTAACCCCACCAAGTGCAAAGTCATGAAGATTAGGGAAGCTCAGAGAAGACTGCAGACGGAGTACAGGCTAGGGGGAAAAAGGCTATAAACCACACTCAAGGAAAAGAATCTTGGAATGAGTATCATACCGAGCATATCTCCAGAATCGCACATCAACCAAATAACTGCTGCAGCATATGGGCGCCTGGCAAACCTAAGAACAGCGTTTCCATACCTGAGCAATTAATCGTTCAAGACTCTGTACACCATGTACGTCAGGCCCATATTGGAGTATGGAGCACCAATATGGAACCCACACCTGGTCAAGCACGTCAAGAAATTAGAAAAAGTGCAAAGGTTTGCAACAAGACTAGTCCCGGAGGGATGGGGGGGGGGCCATGATAACGACATATAATATAATGAGAGGAACTGACAAGGTGGATAGGGACAGGATGTTTCAGAGATAGGACACAACAACAAGGGATCACAACTGGAAGGTGAAAACCCAGATGAGTCACAGTTATGTTTGGAAGTATTTCTTCAGTCATAGAGTTTGTAGGAAGTGGAACAATCAGAGTGTGTAGTGGATTCAGGATTCGTACATAGCTTTAAGAAGAGATACGATAAAGCTCATGGATCAGGAGAGAGTGGATCTATTAGCGACCAGCGAAGAGGCGGGACAAGGAGCTGTGAATAATCTACCCCTACAATTACAAAAAGGTGAGTACAAATTGGTGAGCACACACACACACATACACACAGGTGAGTACAGGTGAGTATAGGATCAATACATAGCTTTAAGAAGAGATACGATAAAGCTCATGGAACAGAAAGTATACCTAGTAGCGATCAGCGAAGAGGCGGGGCCAGGAGCTGTAAATAATCGACCCTAACAACAAATAGGTACACACACACACACACACACACACACACACACAAGCAGGAAGCACTAACAGAGGAAGATAATATAATACAGAAAAGAGGATAGAGATAAGGAATCGGGGGATACCATAGAGTAGGCGATAAAAGACATAGCAGAAAGCTAAACTACACTAGAAAATAGTTATGGTGGTATAACAAAGCGAAAGGGAGAGATAGAACAACAGGTGCTACTAGCTCAGTGTTGACAAAAGTTTCGAGGAGGAAATAAAAGGGCTAGAAGAGAATAAAGTCAAAAGAGAAGATGGTTATGCCAAGATCACCATAGACAGGACGGAAACTAAACAACAGGTGGAAATGGCTGAGGAGATTACTGCGTGAATAAACACGAGTTTTCAAATAAAAAATAAAAGAGATTGTAAAAAATTCTAAACAACTGAGTGAGACTGTTGACAGAGAAAGCGGTTATTGTTTTTGGCTGTTCGAGAAAGGCAATAAAATAAACATAAAAAAAGGCAAATTACACATTAATGAGAGGAAAAAGTGCTTAGTGAATATTAACGAGTGAATATAATGAGGCATAGAAGAGATGTAAAAAATAAAACTAGGCTACTAAGAATAATTTTTACGCAGATAAATGTTTTCTCCAGCACAGGATAGAGAACACCCAAACTAAAATAAAGAGAAAAGATAAACATATATGTTGTATACTAACATAGATGGCGTAATTTCAAAAGGACTAGATTAACGGGAGATTATAAATGAGATGAAATCTTAATTAAATAGTCTAAATGAAACTAAACTTGGTAAACGTGTTTCAAGTGAGCTCAGAAACCAAGAGCTTTATTTCAGTTCCCGTCACGGAGGGGATACCTGGACAGGGTTTCGGGGGTCAACGCCCCCGCGGCCCGGTCTGTGACCAGGCCTCGAGATGGATCAGGGCCTGATCATCCAGGCTGTTACTGCTGGCCGCACGTAAACCGACGTACGAGCCATAGCTTGCTGGTCAGGTACCTACTTTAGGTGCCTCTTGAAGACAGTCTGGAGCCTATTGGTAATCCCGCTTTTGTATGCTGGGATGGTGCCTTGATGCCGCTCAAGGGATCGTGATCTAAGTAACTGGAGTTACCATACCTTTACTCGCATCAAGCTTGATTATCTTCTATTCTCCAGGAGCTGTATGACTCGTACGGGCTTAATGCTTCAACAAGCAATAATTCTTTTAATGTCACCACACTCAGACATGATAATACTCGCCAGAGAAGCCTCAACATCAAACTTAATGGGAAGCTAGCATGTTCTTGCGTACATTATGGATAACATAATATATAATTCTTCAAGAGAAGCAGACTGGGCCAGCAGGATAAAGCACTCCTATTAAGGAGAACTGACTCATTCTGTACAAACTATATTTGCACACGACCTCGCCTGGAATGTTGCACTCAAGGGGATGTCCCACTCTAGTCTTCAAGGTAAAGTTCCCCCTCTTGTTCACATGGAAAAGTCCCGTTCTTATTCTCAAGGTGAAGTCCCCGCTGGTGACATCATATTTATCGGATTTAATATATATACGTAATATATATATATATATATATATATATATATATATATATATATATATATATATATATATATATATATATATATATATATATATATATATATATATATATATATATATATATATATATATATATATATATATATATATATATATATATGATATATATATAATTAAAATAACCTCTCTTATATTTAACATTTTAATGCCATTAGCAATCCTGGTTAGGCAACAGTGCGAATCCAACTAAGCCACTTTGACAAGTTTCACATGCATGTAATAGTATGATAATCCGTTCACGCAAGCCAGTTCTATTGAGAATTATTATACGAGGTCCCTCAAAGCCAAGTACCTACGCAAAAGATTGAGAGAACCCCTGAGAGCCCCTCCCCCCCAAAAGAAAAGTATTTTAAAAAGGGGAGTAACATTAACGTTCTCTTCACGATAGCGCCAAGACACTGTCTAATATATCATGCTCTAAAGAGACGTTTAAATTGTTTAATTTATTTAAACGCCGCCTCTCAAACTTTCTGTATCTCAGTGTATTCTTTCATTGTGTGTTCTTTTATTATTTATGTTTGTCTCGGTGTTATCGTTTTGTTTTATTGCCTTGATATATTATGAACGTCATTATTCTTAGTCTTGTTTTTTTCTTTTATTATTGTTTAATTTTGTTGATTTTCGACAGATGTCTATATTTAAGAATACTGCTAATATTGATGATACTGTTATATGATTTTCATATATTTTTATTGTTAATTGCATTATTGTTGATAATGTTATTGTTAAAATGTTACTATTAACGGTAGAAGTATAAGATGTACTATTAGTAGTAATGTTATTAGTTTAAGTTTTATTACTTGTATTATTTATATTATAGTTTCCAGTTTACCTCTCACTGTGCATCTCCAGTTGGCTAATTAAGGGTAGACTACAAAAACATCTGAGCGTGTCCATAAACAAATCTAAATACATAGCAAGTGACATGCCAGAAATGTTTAGTTAATATTCTCTCTGTCTCTGTCTCTCTCTCTCTCTCTCTCTCTCTCTCTCTCTCTCTCTCTCTCTCTCTCTCTCTCTCTCTCTCTCTCTCTCTCTCTCTGTCTATCCGTCTCACCAAAAACATTTCCCTTCGTTGGAAACGGGCGTCTTCAAGTCTGGCAGCAAGGATTTAAAAATCATTCTTCTGGTCTCTGTACTCTGCTTCAGTCCCATTCACTACATTCTTCCGTGTGAACGGTACCTTAGGACCTTACCCCTTCAATATACTGCAAGGTCACCACTGTGTTGGCCATTCCTCCCTGCAAAATGACGTAGTCCTGCAAAGTACCTGGACAGTATTTCCCATTCACAACACACAAAAGTAGCATATATTGAAATCTACGGAAAAAAGTAATGGTGAAGAGGAGACACGAGGATTATTTCTCTAAAACAAGATGTTGCAGAACGGTGTAGAGCTTTATCAAGCTTTAAACAACGCGAAACGTTGTCCCATTAAAAGATTGTTTCGCAACTTGTCTTTCTTTTTATATCAGAGGTGTATGGTACTAACGAGATGATGACTAGAATACATGTGCAACATCTGGGCATCTTTACTGGGCGAAACGTCTCTCAAATAAAAATTATCCATATATCGCCCGTGTCTTAAGTCACCCACGTGTCTTTTCTTCATTAATGCCAACTACGTCATTTGAATCCCCGACTACATGTCTTATAATGAACCAGGGTGGCTACAGGGCTGGGGTACCGCATGGTTGATCAATAACGTTCTCTTCCTCGGTAGTATCTACCAAACGTACTACATGCGAAGCCTTGTTTATCTGAGGTTGTATGTGCACACACATGCATGCTAATGCTTAGCCGTAATTATAAACACACATGAACACAAACATGTACACAATCTCTAACGTACATACCCATATGAAGACGCAACTTGAAATTATTATAAACACAACCAACAGAGATTACACGGTGATATCCTCTCCAATTATTGATATAAACCCAGGGTGCCGGATCAGCCGGGATGTGGTTCGTACGTTGGACTACGTGCGGCCAGCAGTAACAACCTGGTTGATCAGGCCCTGATCTACCGGGAGGCCTAGTCGTGGACTGGGCCGCGGGGGCGTTGATCCCCGGAATACCCTCCAGGTAGTCCCTAGGTAGAGAAGCGTTACATTTGAAATTATATTCTTTATCCAAGTTTAGGGGTAGGAGAGCGCCAGTCCCTTAGTTCAGGAGCCCTTCAACCCCTTAGTTCAGGATCCCTTCAACCTCAAGGCACTTCCAAGGAAGTGCCTTGAGTGGATATCCCTTCCAAGGAAAGGATATCCACTCTAAATTTTCATCTGCCCATTGCCACAGCAGCTCATTCAACGTATATAAACTATATGATATTGATGAATGACACTGTTTATTTACGTGTCTACATCCAACGCACCACTAATCACTCGGCGACGGACAAGTACCATACGAGGAACTCTTACTAGTGATGATTAATAGGAAAATATTAGCCAACACTTATTTACACCCTCCTGTTATCTATGTTAAATTATGGAGACACAAGATATTGGACATGATAACCAAACAGCATCGAAGCTGATAAGCTATCTGCGCAAAAGTCATTTTCAATTCAAGGCACATGTAGACCTCTCTTTTATTGACTCTCCCGGCCAGAATACAAATGAGTGCTAGCGTGCTGTAAAACATACATATAAAGGCAATAGATTACTACTAAAGATTTGTCACTGGAGTGGCAGTCGTGTAATAGACAAGTTGAAGTCACAGACCGTTGGGTCGACCACACCAGTTCTTAAAAAGTTTGATGTTCATTTCTGAATCTTAGAAGTTCCGTTCAGTTGGTGACTCTTCACTGTTGGAGGAACGGAGGAAGTAGTATAAATTATTCTATATCGTTATTATAAACCAGCGATCGCGTGTGATAATTATTATTATTATTATTATTATTATTATTATATAATTTTTATTATATTATTGTCATATAATTATATTATTATTATTATTATTATTATTATTATTATTATTATTATTACTGAGAAATGCTGAACCCGTTAGGGTCATACAGAGATTGTGGAAATGGGTAGAAACGGGTTTAATCCAGGGAATTGGAGCTACCTTCAAGTTGTCTGAATCAAGAGCCTTACACTAGCATCACCCTCCCCCACCCCGACGAAGGATGCATTACGTTAAATAGCATGTCTTGGCTCATTATTTTTTCAAGAGTTAATGATCCATCAGGGAATCAAGCAGCAAATTCGTTAATTATGTCGATCAAGAGTAACTTCCTTTCATTAAATGCGTGACGGTACAGGGTAAAGGTAAGCGATGCGATAGTAAAACGTTTATTAGGAAGAAAATTTTTTTATTTCTGTATTGATCCGGCAAGTGGGGCGAGTAACGCGCCTTGAGGAACACACAGCTTTTTCACACTGGCAAGTTTCCGGCTTCACTGTTTGCTACTGTTCTCTGTGTTCCATTTGTCAGTAATATACATAATATACAATCATATATATATATATATATATATATATATATATATATATATATATATATATATATAGTATATATTGCTGACACATTTAAGTTAGAAATCCATAAGCCTACTTTTCCATTTGATACTTTTGCGCTCATTTTGCACGATATCACACCAGGTAGGTAGCTCACTGTATACAGTGGAAAAATCACAGCAGTGAAACTGCGGACTGCAAATGCTATAGGATGTCAACCTGACGAGATTGTATTAGCAAAATTAGCAGCTTTAACCCTAAAACCTAAAATGTATGGAAAATTGAATAAAAACAAGTAAGCTTGGCCCGTCAAGGCGAACTATCTACCAGCAGCCAGTCCTCTTAAGGCAGTATTTAATTGTTTCTATGACAGTTAAGTGGGTGAATGTTCAAAGCTCGTCAAACTTCTTTTTTTAGCATTCTTCTTATATTTCATTTATTACCGTTGTGGTATAATTGGTTAATTATATCGACAGGGGAGAATCTAGCCTAATTAAATCTAAACTAACCTAACCTAACCTAATCAAAGCAAATCGAGAATTTTGCTACAACTCCCTCTGTGAAAACTCCGCATCAAATTTGGGAAGATGTTTTGGTACCAGAGTTTTGGAAGTCTAAATACCAAATTGAGTCTCTAGTAACAGGAATATTTAACAAAGTACAGAAGGAGGACAATGCCTTAAACGACAGGAAAGTAGCAAATGCCACTCTAATATTTTAGGAAAATAAACGGGGCTCCTGCATTAAACTACCGATATTAGTTCGATGTCAGGAGAACTAACGTGATGAAAACCGACAAGTTGTGGTTAAGGAACATGATCAAGCACTTGGGCGTGATGGGGTGAACAAGGTCACAGGACCGAAGTGTTTACGTAATAAAATGCAAGTGCTTTCTCATGTGTCTATAACCAAAACTACTGTAAACTATAATTACGGAAAACATATTTACGTTTCTAGATAAGACCAATAACCGGCAGTCAACACAGATTCCTTTATAAATGCTCCAACCTAACGAATTGATATAGTTCAGTTACTAGTACTTAAGTTGGGACTCAAAAGCTCCCACATATCATAAATTGCTGTTCGGTAACATGAAATAGACTTTAAGAAAGACTCCAGTGTGGTGCTTCTTGACTAGAGAGCAGCGCATGGCTTTATGTGGGAGTATCTTCGAAGAAATGAAGATTTTTAACTTGGCATGAAAATTCTCTTTGTCCAAAGAGCGTCAAGAGTCTTCTCATTGTGTTTTGTTCCCTACTTCGTATCTCTAGACAGGCAGTTATATTTTGCCCAGTATTTAATCTCGATTTAGATCGTACTAGCTTTTATCTTTCTCTGTGAGTACATTTCTCTCTCTCTCTCTCTCTCTCTCTCTCTCCCTCGCTGCCGATCAGTCACCTACCTGCCAGGTGAAGCAGTCCCATCCCTCGCCAGCGGTCGTAGATTAGAACGCAATACTCTCGCAACTTAACATTCGATGACTGTTCTATTACCTCCCTGATTAACTTTACGATTGATGCTTCCACCGCCGGCTACGATGTGAGTTATGGCCGTGCGCACACGAATTATAGCAGCGTTCACACGAGTTAGGTGAGTGTGCGCAGGATTCCGGTGCCGAGCATACTGCACTCTCTACCGGAGTATATGAGACCTCGGTGCGATATGATTAAAGTTATATTCGGGTGCTTGAGTCTGGCGTGGAATACATTCTGAGTTACTTCAAGGTAGGTTTTGATGCTTCGTGAAACTATGTAAGTGGCGTAAATAACGTAGGTTGTACCACGGCAACACAGTGGTAGAGTATATCAACAGAATGTAAATAAGACACAGAATGCGGGTTAAGGCATTTAATTGTGAAAAAAATTCGCCCACTAGGGTCTTCATTAATTCGCCTGATGGACGAAACGTCTTCTCAATAAAATGCCATAACTCACCACCCTTTAAGGTACAGATCATATAATAATACACAAAATATTGGCACACTTGTGGAACTACATCCGTATTTGTCTCAAACGAACCAAATTTATATGTAAACTAGAAGATGACAAATGGTAACAACTACAGTGACTAGAGGTGCGTACTTACAAGTGGCGGTACGTAACAATCAAGAGGTTGGAATATTAAGAGGTATAAAGCCGTGAGCCGTCACACTATCGAATCAACCCGGAACTTCTGATGGCGTATGGCTCTGTGGGAATGATTTCACCTTGCCTCCACATGTTGTCAGCTCGGCCAGATGTTTCAGTGAGTTCAAACTCCTAAAATGGAAGGTATATTGTGGTGTTTGAGCATACTAAAATATCTCTCGGGCTGACAGCATGTAGAATGAGGCAAGATGAAAGTATTCCCACCGAGCCATACACGGCGAGAGTTTCCGTGTTTAATAATAATGAGGGGAATCGATGGTGTAACGGTGAGATATCGGTGAATGGGTTCGAACCACACTCGATCTCTATAGCTTAGGGAATGGTAACCTCGATGGTCCTAAGTGGTGACCTCAAATTTGTTTTTTTCCTAAGGAATGGAAGTTCTGGCCATCTTGGCTCACTGGTGGTCGGAGGTGGCAATCATTATATTGTACGTGAATGGTAGACAATACCGACAAGGCGAAGAATTAGACACGTGCAACATCTGGGTATCTTTATATGTAGACGTTGTGCCATTGGATGGCGGAAAGTCTACAAATAAAGGTACCCAGATGTTGTACATGTGTCTAATTCTTCAATCATTATATTCGTATGGCATACAGTTTGTAAAGGTTATACACACTTGGGTTCTATCTAGAGAAGAGTACCTTTAATTTCTTGGATCAAGAGCCCTTCAACGGCATCAAGCACCCGGTACCCTGGAAGGGCTCCGGCACATTATAACAACCCTCAGTACTTGTGGTATTTATCCTCCTGACGTCAGCTTCCCCTCTTACTATGCAGCGCTGAATGACTCCCACGGGCTTAGCGCTTTAAATTATTATAATAATAATCATCATAATAATTTTGAATTAGTATGATGATCAGGGCATTGTTTGAGGCAGCTACCTTCTGCATTAAGATGTGCATTGTATCTCTCTCTCTCTAGCACATCGAAGCAGTAAACATAGTTGATGGAGAAAGCCATGAGAGAGCTTGTCCTCCTGGGTACAATGAACAAGTGTTACGTGTAGTGGCCTCGTATAATGACAAGACGCACTTAAATGTTGTTTTAATTTAAGTTAGAATTTTCTGACCGAAGTATTGCCTACAGCGTTAAAATTTCACCTTAGTTATATTCATGGAGAAGCTGCACTACTTTGGAACGAGTGGTAATCAGATTTGGACGAAGGACGAGAAAGGTAGCGCCAGTCTACTAGATCAGGAGCCTTCGCCAGTAGACTTAATTCATAAAGACTTAATTTATATTATTATCGTCCTTACCGTAGCTATTGATCCATGTAATTTATTACTAAACCAAATAAATTATGCGTTTAGATTTTTACCAGAGCTGAGAGAACAACTGTTAGGTTTTGCATAATTCAACGACACTAACCTTTGGATTATCAGGTTCACTGACACTGTGCTCCGTCTTTACTGTGATGATGTCACTCTCACACTAACACACTTGACATCTGTCAGTTTCTAGCTGTAATCAGAAGTAACAGAAGGCGACCACAACTATGTCATTACTCATCCTTCTAAGAAAACTTTGTTTTAATGTAATTTAAAACCTTGGAAAAAATGACGTCAGAAAAAGCTGTCTGTGGATATACACAATGTCCTTTTTACGCCATTGATGACTTCTTACATAAATTTTTCAAACATAATTTCTCTAGAATATAGTGTCAAAGTCGTTTTACCGACGTTCTTGTGCAAATGTAAAGAAATGTTTACTTAAGAGGATAGGTTAGGATGCAACTCTGTCTTCTCAGTGGTTACACGCTTTCTGCTACTGTCCTCTACACAGATTAGTTTTGTTTAGAGTTCAAAACCCTAGAGTATCAATAAAACTTGTTCAGGCTTAGATCTGTCAGAATTCAGCAAGCTTGCGAAACCCCTACCCTATATAAAGGGCACTAGGGTCATTAAGGGTGCGTGTAACCTGTACACAGCCAGTCAAGTATATTTTAACCATAAAACAGAGATTAAACTCTCATCCACGAAACAAGTGGTTTTAAAACAATTAAAATACTGCGACTAGCCGAGGATCGAACCCCAGATATTTTAACCCGCCTCTCGGGAGGCAAGCTAAAATCCCCCGTATCAGTTAGTCCACTACGCCACCATGCTTCAAACGTCAGGTACAAAGGCCCTGGGCATGCCACACCTAACACGAGCACATTCGTAGCAGTGAATTGCTACAGGAACTAAATTAATTCTACTCCTGTTTGGGATACCAGACTCACGAGCAGTACATATATTTTAATGCAATCATGAAGCAAGTGGTTTTAAAAGTAATTAACATACTGCAACTAACTAGGGATCGTTACAGCCATGGCACTGTGGGTTTGTTGTGTATTGTTACAGCCCTGATATTGTAGATTTGTGGAGCATTGTTACTCCCATAATATTGTGGATTAGTTATCTTTTGTTACAGCCATGGAATTGTGGGTTAGTTGTATATTGTTACAGCCATGATATTGTTGATTTGTTGTACATTGTTACACCCATGATATCGTGGATTAGTTCATGTTTTGTTACTGCCATGATATTGTGGGTTAGTTGTGAATTGTTACAGCCAGGGTAATGTGGATTAGTTGTGAATTGTTACAGTCAAGGTATTGTGAGTTAGTTGTGAATTGTTACAGCCACTATATTGTGGGCGAGTTGTGAATTGTTACAGCCATGAAACTGTGGACTAATTGTGAATTATTACAGCCAAGATATTGTGGGTTAGTTGTGAATTATTACAGCCAAGATATTGTGTGTTAGTTGTGAATTGTTACAGATATGATATTGTGGATTAGTTGTGAATTCTTACAGCCATGATATTGTGGGTTAGTTGTGAATTCTTACAGCCATGATATTGTGGGTTAGTTGTGAATTCTTACAGCCATGATATTGTGGATTATTTGTGAATTCTTAAAGCCATGTTATTGTGGATTAGTTGTGAATTCTTACAGCCATGATATTGTGGGTTAGTTGTGAATTGTTACAGCCATGATATTGTGGATTAGTTGTGAATTCTTACAACTATGGCTTTGCGACTTTCATTCTTAATGCTAATTCTTCTTTCTATCAAATACTAAGCAACTATGATTGTTCTTGTTTAAGTATTTCTGTTTATACATTTTTCTTTTGTTAATTTTATGAATTATTCGTACATATGGGATATCTTCTTCATCTTTCTTCCCCTTCTGTTTGTTTCCTTCCCTTTCATTCCCTTCTCGTTTCCAGTTTACTCCCTTTCACTTTGAGTTATGTGAGGCCACACGAATCTTGTGTTGAATGAATTTAAACTCTAGAGACGAAACATACTACAGGGATGAAACACACTAGAGGGATGAAACACACAACAGGGACGAAACACACTACAGGGACGAAACACACTACAGGGACGAAACACACTACAGGGATGAAACACACTACAGGGATGAAACACACTACAGGGACGAAACACACTACAGGGACGAAACACACTACAGGGACGAAACACACTAAAGGGATGAAACACACTACAGGGACGAAACACACTACAGGGACGAAACACACTACAGGGACGAAACACACTACAGGGACGAAACACACTACAGGGACGAAACACACTACAGGGATGAAACACACTACAGGGACGAAACACACTACAGGGAGGAAACACACTACAGGGATGAAACACACTACAGGGACGAAACACACTACAGGGACGAAACACACTACAGGGACGAAACACACTACAGGGACGAAACACACTACAGGGATGAAACATACTACAGGGACGAAACACACTACAGGGACGAAACACTACATGGAAGAAACACACTAGAGAGACGAAACACACTAGAGAGACGAAACACACTAGAGAGACGAAACACACTATAGAGACGAAACACACTACAGGGACGAAACACACTACAGGGACGAAACACACTACAGGGACGAAACACACTACGGGATGAAACACACTAGAGGGACGAAACACACTACAGGGAGGAAACACACTACAGGGATGAAACACACTACAGGGATGAAACACACTACAGGGATGAAACACACTAGAGTGACGAAACACACTAGAGGGACGAAACACACTACAGTGACGAAACACACTACAGGGACGAAACACACTACAGGGACGAAACACACTACAGTGACGAAACACACTACAGGGACGAAACACACTACAGTGACGAAACACACTACAGGGACGAAACACACTACAGGGATGAAACACACTACAGGGATGAAACACACTACAGGGACGAAACACACTGCAGGGACGAAACACACTACATGGAAGAAACACACTAGAGAGACGAAACACACTAGAGAGACGAAACACACTACAGAGACGAAACACACTAGAGAGACGAAACACACTACAGGGACGAAACACACTACAGGGGACGAAACACACTACAGGGACGAAACACACTACAGGGACGAAACACATTAGAGAGACGAAACACACTAGAGAGACGAAACACACTAGAGAGACGAAACACACTAGAGGGACGAAACACACTACAGGGACGAAACACACTACAGGGACGAAACACACTACAAGGATGAAACACACTAGAGGGACGAAACACACTAGAGGGACGAAACACACTAGAAAGACGAAAGACACTAGAGGAACGAAACACACTAGAGAGACGAAACACACTAGAGAGACGAAACACACTACAGGGACGAAACACACTACAGGGATGAAACACACTACAGGGATGAAACACACTACAGGGACGAAACACACTACAGGGACGAAACACACTACAGGAACGAAACACACTACAGGGACGAAACACACTACAGGGACGAAACACACTACAGGGATGAAACACACTAGAGGGATGAAACACGCTAGAGAAACGAAACACACTACAGGGACGAAACACACTACAGGGATGAAACACACTACAGGGACGAAACACACTACAGGGACGAAACACACTACAGGGACGAAACACACTACAGGGATGAAACACACTACAGGGATGAAACACACTACAGGGACGAAACACACTACAGGGATGAAACACACTACAGGGACGAAACACACTACAGGAACGAAACACACTACAGGGACGAAACACACTACAGGGATGAAACACACTAGAGGGACGAAACACACTAGAGAGACGAAACACACTAGAGAGACGAAACACACTAGAGAGACGAAACACACTAGAGAGACGAAACACACTACAGGGACGAAACACACTACAGGGACGAAACACACTACAGGGACGAAACACACTAGAGAGACGAAACACATTACAGGGACGAAACACACTATAGGGACAACACACACTAAAGAGACGACACACACTAGAGGGACGACACACTAGAGGGACGACACTCACTAAATACAAAACACACTCAGTAGAGAAGCAAAGCACATTGAATGAAAAACAATCTAGAAATAGAAGAATCTAGAATCAAATTATTCTAGAAACAAAACTCCTAAGAAACAAAGCAATCTAGAAGCTAAACAATGTGGGAAAAACGATCTTGAAACCAAACAATCTAGAAACAAAACAGTCTAGAGAGGTAGAAACACATCTGTAAGATCTTCCATACTAGAGAGACAAAAAGGAAATTTTGAAGAAATCTTTTTTCCGTTCTGTCCAAAACTAAGAAAGGTATAGTAAAAGCTCTAGATTAATAGAGCTCTCATCTGTCTTCTCTCTCTGGCCTCTACTGAATGATGCAACTAAAGCACTTTCTCTCAGCATGTACAGCTCTATCGATTTTTTTGCAGAGTTTAGTGTGCACTTCACGTGTGGCTGACCGAGTATGGACTGCAGGTGATGGCTTAAATGCCTTCCTTCGCATTCTGACAAGCATGTTTACATAGACAATTCGGCTCCGGCTCTCTGTGCTCCACGTAATTCACTCGTCTTGCCTTGGATAGTGTCGGTGGAATTTCCGCCGCCGACGCAAGTGAGGCACTGGCTTGCCTTCCCTCGTAGACGCGGTAATGAGAGGACTTTATTTGGACACGAGGCAAAATTAACAGCTGGGGAAGTTGTCTTCCTAAATTTACCTCAGCGAGGATGTACTCGCCACTAATGTGGCTCATTTATCTGTCTACATATACAGAGGGGAAAAACACAATTTGTGAAATGAGTTTTCACTTACACAAATGACCCGCACATAGAGGGGAGCTTACAACGACGTTTCGGTCCGATTTGGACCATTTACAAAGTCACACTGTAACGTCGTGGTAAGCTCCCCTCTCCTATGTGTGGGTTATTTGTGATTTGTTCCAATCACTATATTGTGGCTTTTTGTTATTTAGCTTTCACTTGTAAAGAAACCAATGGCAGATATATCACACAAAGCGCCATATTTTTTTTTCGGTCACACAGCAGCTGAGAAATAAAGGAATGGGGTATATAATATTTGACTCAAGCCTTGACGCTTAAAGCATCAGGCACTGGTGAGTACTGGTCGCCATGACAACATCCCCCACACCCATATTTAGTGAAGGAAGGAGTGGTCTGACGGGTTGTTGAGAATGCCTGTTTGCTGCCCTGTAAAGTTGCGGCCTTCAAGCCTGATTGTGATCTGCGTCAGGATGCAAAGGTCAAAGAGCCACTGCTTTAATTGGGAACCAGAAATAAATGTAATTTGTTGCCACTTATTCCTGGAGAGGCGCAGCACGGAGGGAGGTTCCTCAAAGACAGGCTCTGAACTTATGAACTTTTGAACTAGTGAAATGAGCTTAAAAAAGCTTGTAATGGGTTTCAGTGTCGCTTATAAGAAAAATTTGTATTCTTAACAATATATTTGAGCACGCGGGCGCGCGCGCACACATACACACACATGGTACAGAAGGCAAAGAACCCAAGTAAACAAAGAGATTAGTAGAAGAGCTAGAAACGAGTATGCACAAGTACGGAGGGAGGCCCAGAAACAGTACGAAAATGACATTAGCATCGAAAGTTAAGTCCGACCCGAAACTGATGTACAGTCACATCAGAATGAAGACAACAGTCAAGGATCAGGTGATAAGGCTGAGGAGAGAAGATGGGGAACTCACAAGTAATGATCAAGAGGTATGTGAGGAGCTAAACTTAGGTTTAAGGAAGTATTCACAATGGAGGAAGGAAGGCAGCTGGGTAGACAGGACGGGGTTCGTCACCAACAAATGATGTACCAAGTGCTAGAGGGCATACACACAACTGAGGAGGAAGTGAAGCAGTTACTCAGTGACCTCGATACCTCAAAGGCGATGGGTCCGGACAATATCTCCCCGTGGGTTCTTCGGGAAGGAGCTGAGGTACTGAGTGTGCCACTTACCATAATATTCAACACATCCCTTGAAACTGGGCAGCTACCTGAGGTATGGAAGAAGGCCAACGTAGTCCCCATTTTTAAAAAAGGAGACAGAAAAGAGGCACTAAACTATTGACCGGTGTCACTTACGTGTATAGTGTGCAAAGTCCTGGAGAAAATCATCAGGAAAAGAATGGTGGAACACCTTCAGCTGAACAGGATAATAAACACCAGACAGCACGGATTCCGGGAAGGCAAATCCTGTGTAACAAACCTCCTAGAGTTCTATGATAAAGTAACAGAGGTAAGGCAGGAGAGAGAAGGGTGGGTTGATTGCATTTTCCTGGACTGCAAGAAGGCCTTCGACACAGTTCTTCACATGAGATTAGTAAAGAAGTTGGAAGAACAAGCAGGTATAACAGGAAGGGCACTGGAATGGATCAGGGAATACCTCAAAGGGAGGCAACAACGGGTCATGGTGCGTGGTGAGGTATCACAGTGGGCGCCTGTGACGAGCGGTGTACCGCAGGGGTCAGTCCTAGGACCAGTGTTATTCCTGGTATATGTAAATGACATGACGGACGGGATAGACTCAGAAGTGTCTCTATTCGCGGATGATGTGAAAATAATGAGGAGAATCACATCGGAAGAGGACCAGGAAGGGCTGCAAACAGACCTGGACAAGCTCGACATCTGGTCTAGCAATTGGCTTCTCGAATTCAATACCTCCAAATGCAAAGTCATGAGGATCGGAGAAGGGCAAAGAAGACCGCTGACAGAGTACAAGCTAGGCGGACAAAGGCTACAAACCTCGGCAAAGGAGAAAGACCATGGAGTGAGTATAACGCCAAGCACGTCTCCGGAGGCACACATCAACCAGAAAACTGCGGCAGCATATGGGCGACTGGCAAACCTAAGATTAGCGTTCCGTTACCTTAACAAGGAATCGTTCAAGACACTGTATACCGTGTACGTCAGGCCCATACTAGAATATGCAGCACCAGTCTGGAAACCACACCTGGTCAAGCACGTAAAGAAACTAGAGAAAGTGCAAAGGTTTGCGACAAGGTTAGTTCCACAACTCAGGGGTCTGTCTTATGAAGAAAGGTTGAGGGAAATAGGACTAACAACACTGGAGGAAAGAAGGGTCAGAGGAGACATGATAACGACATACAAAATACTGCGGGGAATTGACAAGGTAGACAGTGACAGGATGTTCCAGAGAGGGAACACAGAAACAAGGGGACACAACTGGAAGCTGAAGACTCAGATGAGTCAAAGGGATGTTAGGAAGCATTTCTTCAGCCACAGAGTAGTCAGGAAGTGGAATAGTCTAGAGAAAGATATAGTGGAGGCAGGAACCATACATAGTTTTAAGACAAGGTATGATAAAGCTCATGGAGCAGGGAGAGCAGAGACCCAGTAGCAGACAGCGAAGAGGCGGGGCCAGGAGCTGAGTCTCGACCCCTGCAACCACAATTAGGTGAGTACAATTTAAGAAAAGAGACAGACACGAGGCATTAAACTACAGACCTGTGTCACTGACGTGTATAGTATGCAAAGTCATGGAGAAGATCATCAGGAGGAGAGTGGTGGAGCACCTAGAAAGACACAAGCTTATAAACGACAACCAGCACGGTTTCAGGGAAGGAAAATCCTGTGTCACAAACCTACTGGAGTTTTATGACAAGGTAATGGAAGTAAGACACGAGAGAGAGGGGTGGATAGACTGCATTTTCTTGGACTGCAAGAAGGCGTTCGACACAGTTCCTCACAAGAGGTTAATGCAAAAGCTAGAAGATCAGGCACACGTAACATGAAAGGCACTGCAGTGGATCAGAAAATATCTGACAGGGAGGCAACAACGAGTCATGGTACGTGACGAGGTGTCAGAGTGGGCACCTGTGACGAGTGGGGTTCCACAGGGGTCAGTTCTAGGACCTGTACTGTTTTTGGTATATGTGAATGACATAACAGAAGGGATAGACTCAGAAGTCTCCCTGTTTGTAAATGATGTGAAGTTAATGAGAAGATTTAAATCAATCGAAGATCAGGCAGGACTACAAAGAGACCTGGACAGGCTACAAGCCTGGTCCAGTAACTGGCTCCTTGAATTTAACCCTGCCAAATGTAAAGTCATGAAGATCTGGGAAGGGCAAAGAAGACCGCAGACAGAGTATAGTCTAGGTGGCCAAAGACTGCAAACCTCACTCAAGGAAAAAGATCTTGGGGTGAGTATAATACCGAGCACATCTCCTGAGGCACACATCAATCAGATAACTGCTGCATATACGGGCGGCTGGCAAACCTAAGAATAGCGTTCCAATACCTCACTAAGGAATCGTTCAAGACTCTGTACACCATATACGTCAGGCCCATACTGGAGTATGCAGCACCAGTTTGGAACTCACACCTGGTCAAGCACGTCAAGAAATTAGAGAAAGTGCAAAGGTTTGCAACAAGACTAGTCCTAGAGCTAAGGGAATTGTTCTACGAAGAAAGGTTAAGGGATATCGGCCTGACGACACTAGAGGACAGGAGGGTTAGGGGAGACATGATAGCGACATATAAAATACTGCGAGGAATAGATAAGGTGGACAGAGACAAGATGTTCCAGAGAGGGGACACAGAAACAAGGGGTCACAATTGGAAGTTGAAGACTCCTATGAGTCAAAGGGATGTTAGGAAGTATTTCTTCAGTCATAGAGTTGTCAGGAAGTGGAATAGCCTAGAAAGTGACGTAGTGGAGGCAGGAACCATACATAGTTTTAAGACGAGGTTTGATAAAGCTCATGGAGCAGGGAGAGAGAGGACCTAGTAGCAACCAGTGAAGAGGCGGGCCAGGAGCTATGACTCGACCCCTGCAACCACAACTAGGTGAGTAGAGTACAACTAGGTGAGTACACATACACACACACACACACACACACACACACACACACACACGGGGCCAGGAGCTGATTCTCGGGGCCAGGAGCTGAGTCTCGGGGCCAGGAGCTGAGTCTCGACCCCTGCAACCACAATTAGGTGAGTACACAGATACACAAATAAATTTACTTTGGCACGGATATCCTGGTCGCTTCACGACTAGCAAGACGTAGTTCACAGTCCCTATAATTCACCCTGGAAAGTGATGGTCCACAGCCACCCTCAACACCCTGATTGATCTCATCCCACAAGATAATATCATAAACATTATCAAAGCAACAGCTACTAGGACCTTCCTACATATTCACAAAGCAGCCCTTCCACACGCAGCAAGTTTGAACATAAGTGGCCTACCCAAGTCAAGGCTATTTCGCTAGTATTCGTCCCGCATTATTCATTGATTGCAAGAAACGGCCCTTTTAATCATCAGAACATCCCCTTATTAAGCATCACGATGAGCGAAAGGCTCAAATTACTTCTGACTGGCAATATTTGGTTCTCCGTGTTGGCAAGAGGCGGCAAGTCGCTAAGTTCGTCGACCATCAAATCATTAAGAGATTTTCTCATAGCTCAGAGCTGACGACTTGATTCTCCTTCCCCATCAACACAAAAGGAGAAGAGGCAGACCCAACAATAGCTCCGCCGACACGGAGAAAATGAGAGCTCTTGTAAACTAAAAAAAAATGAAGACGGCAACATAGGTGGGGATACCAGAATAATTGCCAGCAATGATAAAAATCGCCCTAGGACTGCTGATATATCTCAAGAGAGAAATGTACCTTGGCAGGAAAACCAGGAGCGTCGACATTTCTAACACCGCTATCCCCACTGCAGATCCACTGTTTATGCAAGACTCAGATGTTTACAAAGCAATTATGTCGTTTCCGCCTGGCTCCGCTGGAGGCTACGCTGGAATTAGACACTAACATATAAAAGAGAGAGAGAGCTAATCCAGTTCTCGGTGAGATAGCAAAGTAGCTCCTATCTGAGATCACAAGGTTCGTCCATAACTCGCTTGCTTATTCCATTCTTGATGACATTAAACCGCTCTAATTTGGTGCATCCCGTTGTGCTCTTAAAAGGAAAGATGGGTGAATTAGGCCCGATGACGTGGGCAACATTCTACGCAGCCTCGTTGCTGAAACTGCTCTTAGATGTTTTCCAAAATCAGCTGACTTTGGGATCCCTCAAGGCAGCGAAGCAGCGACTCGTGCGGCAAGGGCGTTTATCAATAACTTTGCTGAAGATAAAGTAGTATTAAAACTAGACTTCAAGAATGCTTTAATCTGCTTAAAAAAAGTTAACACATTTAGTCTCTTCAGATGGATACAGCAAGACGCTGATGCTTCTGTTTGAGGAGTATACAGTCACTTCGTCAGAGGGGTATCCAAGAAGGAAATCCTGACGCCTCATTTCTCTTCTGCATAGTGGTTAGGGAAATCTTAGCAATATCCACCAAACTAAACATCTAGTTCTTGACTGATGCTACACTGTACAAGTACAAGTACATGATACAACTTACACAGACCTAGCTGACATTAGTGACATACTATATAGAAAGCCCCTGCTTATGCAGAACATTTCGGGCAACTTAGATTAATTTTGTCCTCAAGATGCGACCCACACCAGTCGGCTAACACCCAGGTACCTACTTGCTGCTAGCTGAACAGTGACAGCAGGTGTCTGAAGGAAAGGCCTAATGTTTACACCCGTACCGGGGATTGAACCAAGGACTTCAATGTGTGAACTGAGAGGGCTACCAACCGAACTTCGGGACACCATGAATACGGCACTGTGAGGAACCCGTGTGGGATACACTAGGCAATATAAGGAGACAGCAAGGGATACAAGAGTAATGTAATAACGAATGATACACAAGACAGTGAAGGGAAAGAATATAATATACAGAGCTCTATGTAGGGAATAGCGTAAGATACACGTGACAAAATAAAGAAACAGTGTAGGATAGACATGACAGTGAGGGATACACAACTTATTGTTTGGGAACAGTAAGGGATACACTAGAGAAATGTTTTGGAAACACCATGGAATACGCTTCAGTAATACACTTAAGTGTTGTATCCCCTACTTATCCTATAACCCTAGGGAGGGAAGGGTTAGGGATACGCGATACGAAGGATACCTCTCTCTCTCTGGGATCGTGCAGCGACAGACACAAGTCTAGTTTAAATAGCTTCTTAATTAATATTATCATCATGATCCTTGACAAGGTGGAAAAAAATCTGAATTGTCTTGTGTATATCCAATAGACCTTTTGTGTTCAGTCTTGTAATTAAATTTCTATCTGCTTGACCTACAGACTTTTGGTTGCAATCTTTTTCATGGAATTTCATAATCACCAGGTACGTCACGGGTTATTCGACTTTTGCGTCCACTGGCAATACAATGCCCTATTTTGATAAGATAATGGTGTAAAATTATGCTGCAAGTAGGTATTGCATTGTTCATGTTCCTGCTATAAGAAATTAACAATTTAGTATCGGATTCCATTATATTGCTATCATTAATCTTCTGGGCTTCATAATAACTAATATTTGCTCGTTCTTGGCGATTTGGTTTGAACCATTCTGGATTGTCGACTCTTCTGAATTGTGTAGTGAAGGTGGTAGTTTTCTTGTGTTAAGTGTTGTGGACTGGCCGAACTGAGCGCACGTACAAACACTAGCGACACTACACGTCTGCTCTGAAAAGTATAAATTGGCCAGACGTGTAAGATTACAATAAACACTTACTATTAATTATGGGTTTCCAATGATTATAAGTATATCGAGGAAGGTTAACCCGTCGTTCTTCTTATACTCCACTGTAAATTTAATGCTGGAGATTATTATTATTATTATTATTATTATTGTTGATGTTGTTGTTATTATTATTATTATTATTATTATTATTATTATTATTATTATTATTATTATTATTATTATTATTATTATTATTATTATTATTATTATAATTACATTGATGGAGAAGCGCAAAACCCATAGGGGTCATATAGCGCTTGAGAAATGAGGGATGAGAGGCAATCCTACTCGATCAAAGATAAGGGAATAACTCCAATTCCCTAGATCAAGAGATCTTCACCGGCATCAAGGGACATCCTCTAAGGTCCCCATTCCTCTTCCCAGAAAGTATTTTTTTTTTTAATCTCACCGATCGTCTCTCGCCAATGTATGGTGACCCTAAAAAACGAAGCATTCACCATCTTTCATTTAATAGCTGTCTTGCCAGAAATGTGTAGATATGAAAGTACAAATGACCCTCTGAATTGCAGCATCCTCACCGTTCCTTCAGAGTGCAGGAATTGTGCATCTCACCTCAAGACTCGAGCCCAGCTAACTTGTTTCCCTGAATCCTTTCATAAACGTCACCTTACATTCCAACAGCACATCAACCCCTAAAAACTCATTTTATCCATTTGCTCTGATCTAATGCGATCACACACTCCTGCAGGATACTCAAGCCCCCATCACTTAAAGCCTCCTTCACCCCCTTCGTAAAACAACCCATACTCATCATGCTTCCACGGCAGATTTATTAACCATCTATATTATTCCATTCTGCTCATCCTTTCTAAATCTCCTAACTACCTCAACAACCTCACCCACTCTCTAAATTATGCCTTTTGTAATCCTACATCATTTTCTCCTTTTCTCGCTCTTAGTTCTTCACATAATATGCACACCACACTGCTCTCAAACATGACATTTCCATTGCTTCCAGCCTCCTCCTGGCTGCAACGTTGAAAGACTATGCCTCCTTTAAGTAAAAATTCCTTCAAAATATTACATACGCAGTATAGAAGATCGATGAGAGTGGGTTGCCATTTCTGACTGCCCACTGGCAGATGTTACAACAGCCTCACTGCATGGTGTATGTATGGTAACAAACTGCATTAGGCAGTTTGATATGTACACAATGTTCAAACTAAATATATTGAATTAGGTCGGCTTAATACTCACATTTTTGAGCCGTTTGTATAAATGAATAATATGGAGACAGTACATTAATCTACGTATGTTACATGTCAGTTTCTGTATTACTAAAAATACAGACTCAGCAAACGATGCTGGGTCACATGCGACTCGCGGCACCTGACACTTCATGAAAAACAGTGCCTGGTGCTTCATGTCTTACATGTCAAGAAATGGTCACTCGAGAACCTTATCAATGTTATCCAGCGGTCAGGAAAGAGCCCTGACCTTAATTACATCTAAAATTGGTCGTATGAAATAACGCCAAAACTTCGTTCCAAACACATCATCAAACATCTGGATTCATGAAATGTGTTGGACATGCTATTGAAAACTTTCTGACTGTCTAACTGCCTGAATTTGGTAATCAGATCATATGGAAACAACCATATAATAAAAGATATGTGAAATATGGCTTTCTTGCCCTTTTTGCTGCTTGGCAGGAGTTCAACATCATTTCCGGAACTCAATGTCAGTTGTGGAATCTGTAGCTTACAAATGTGAGCAAATATATTAAATTTGCCAGTAACAAATAAAGTTTATCTGTACTAATGGCTATTGCAAATGTTTCCAAATGTCCCCGTGTTAAATATTTCAGGACAGTACCTAACTGCCGCTGGGGCGTTGACTCCCGAAACCCTCTCCAGGTAAACTCCAGGTAAACTAGAACTTTGTGTATGCGATTGTCCTGGCTGCCGTGTCCACTATGTGTACAGAACACCATAAAATATTCTCTTCAGCGACATAATTATATTTAATCAGATATACACACTTCAGCTAACCGCTAAATGCAAAGAGAAAGTTACCTGTTGCCTTAATGTTTTTTTTTTCCATTATTGCACTCTGCAATACCTTCTACCATAGTTCATGTAATCTTAAAAACAAAAAAAAACATTGACTACAGATGCTTTCACTTACAGAGGACGATAAAACTCCTCTTTACAAAAGAATCCATTCATCGTTGGCATTAATATTTGTCTGAGGCCCTTATGATATTATAATGAGACTGACTCTTGCGTCCCTCCCTCTGCCTCGTAAACTTTCAGTAATAATAACCAACAGGTCGTCTCAGGACCCCCATTGAAGACCAACTGATGGTACGTGTTTTATACTCTCTGCTTCTATGTTCCCCACGCACTGCTATCTCCATGGGAGTTTTCTTTCAACTTTTTTAATGCTTGTGATTTATTCTCTAGGCTTTTGAACAACGGAATAATTGCCCTTTACATTATTCTTAAACCACACACCGAAATTCATAATCAATTTTTTTTTTTACCAAATTTAAATAGTTTCCGAGAAACGTAGGATAATTTATCTGATTGCTGAGTGTAAGGGGAAAAAAATATATATACACAGCTGGAAGGAAAGACATCATCCAAATTTACGAATAATATTCCCTTACATTTTGAAAAGTGATAATTAACATTTTGGTTAGAAGCTGAGTCGAGTTAAATATTTAATCCCAAAATAAAGGTTATTGATTTTGGGATTATTATTATTATTATTGGTATTATTATTTTATTATTATTATTCTTGTTATATTATTATAATTTTATTATTATTATTATTATTATTATTATTATTATTATTATTATTATTATTATTATTATTATTATTATTATTATTATTATTATTATTATTATCAATATTGTTAATAATCCTCTTTTTTTCAACACACCGGCCGTATCCCACCGAGGCAGGGTGGCCCAAAAGAAAAAAACGAAAGTTTCTCCTTTTACATTTAGTAATATATACAGGAGAAGGGGTTACTAGCCCCCTTGCTCCTGGCATTTTAGTCGCCTCTTACGACACGCATGGCTTACGGAGGAAGAAGTCTGTTCCACTTCCCCATGGAGATAAGAGGAAATAAACAAGAACAAGAACTAGTAAGAAAAATAGAAGACAACCCAGAGGTGTGTATATATATATATGCTTGTACATACATGTATGTTGTATTACTCGTGTGTACTTCTTTCAAGGGGGCGGGGGTGCCTTGGTGCAGGTGATTGGTTTTTGTTCCAAGGCACAGGAGCTACCCTCCGTTTTTCTTCTCTGAATCAATCCTGATCAAACCTCATTCCTTCCTTAGACGCTATATGAACCCTGCGGGTTTAGCGATTCCCCGTGAAAACTAAAATACAGGAGACCCAGAGCTGTATTCTTTTGTATGGTGTTCCATCACCATGGTGTTCCATCAACATATTGTTCTATTACTATGGTGTTCCATCACTTTGGTATTCCATCACTATGGTGTTCCATCACTATGGTGTTCCATCACTATGGTGTTCCATCACTATGGTGTTCCATCACTATGGTGTTCCATCACCATGGTGTATGTGGCATGCAAAGAATATGTTACACTTTATTCGGTAAGGGTACCCATCGTTAAATCAGTACCTTGGTTCATTAACTAATCACAGGTGAGCCTGCCAAGTACTGAGGTGATGTGGTATCACTCACAGTCAGCATTTGCCAGACTCGCTTAGCCGCTGGTTGATCATGGTTCTCTCTCTCTCTCTCTCTCTCTCTCTCTCTCTCTCTCTCTCTCTCTCTCTCTCTCTCTCTCTCTCCCTCTCTCTCTCTCTCTCTCTCTCTCTCTCTCTCTCTCTCTCTCTCTCTCTCTCTCTCTCTCTCTCTCTCTCTCTCTCTCTCTCTCTCTCTCTCTCTCTCTCTCTCTCTCTCTCTCAGGCTTTTGTATTTGCCTTGATTACCGTGTGGTACACTTATATTTCAAACTCTTGTACATAGTGTTCATAAGTGTACATATATATATATATATATATATATATATATATATATATATATATATATATATATATATATATATATATATATATATATATATCATATATATATCATATATATATGAAGGAAAATACAAGTTAAAGACAACTGCTGTGTTTATTTTCGCTCCAAGTCCCATTACGACCAGGTCAACAGGCCATTATTACCTGTGTGCGTAATAGTGATCCATCACCATGGTGTTCCATCACCATGGTGTTCCATCACCATGGTGTTCCATCACCATGGTGTTCCATCACCATGGTGTTCCATCACCATGGTGTTCCATCACCATGGTGTTCCATCACCATGGTGTTCCATCACTATGGTGTTCCATCACTATGGTAATATTAGAAATATTCCCTTCAATATTTCCTTATGTTCTTTATCTTGTGTACTGTACCTCGTGTAGTACATCTTGTGTACTGTAAGACGTGTGCTACATCTCTTGTACTCTAAAACGTGTGCTACATCTCTTGTACTCTATTATATGAACTTTATGTTCTTCTAGAGATTTAACATGTCATCAAGGTATCTTTAGCATACCATGTTTCCAGTCTTCAGTAATACTAATATATTACTCTGAATACATGGAAAGTAAAAAGTGCAGACGACTGCTGAGAGGAGCTGGTCCATTCTAAAATCATATTAGGAAGAACGCATTCGTTGCTGAAAAAACAAATGGGAAAAAAATCTTATAAGAGCAGTGATTTTTTTTTGGACATATTAAGCGGTAGGTTACTATGGTACTACGTCACTTTGTAAAGACATTGACTCATTAAAAGACTTTCTCATAAAAGAGAGAGTCAACATCAAGGCTCACAGAAAGGTTACTTTATTTTATTTGTGAAAGTGTGTTAATATGCGTATTGTTTATTACGTATAATAGTGTGCGTTGATATGTAGGGAAAAAGTGAACTGTTACGGAATTATGTGTGCAGATAAGTAGGGAGGAGAAATCAAACTGTTTCTGCACTGTATATATATATATATATATATATATATATATATATATATATATATATATATATATATATATATATATATATATATATATATATATATATAGTGGTGTGTGTGTGTGTGTGTGTGTGTGTGTGTGTGTGTGTGTGTGTGTGTGTGTGTGTGTGTGTGTGTGCGTGTGTGAGTGTGTGTGTGTGTTTGTGTGTGTGTGTGTGTATTCATGCAAGACATGAAGAGGTTAATAACATTATGAAGAGGAGCCTCACAACAGCCGGATGCCCAGCAGTAAGGGAGCCACCCCAACTATGCAGATCTGATGGCAGCCAAAAGTGACCAGATGGTATCACCCTTCAAGCCTGGACAGACGACATGCAGGTGGTGTGGGACTACACATGTGCATCTACCTTGGCTGATACCTATCTCCAATACACCAGGGAGGAAGGAGGGGCAGCTGCCACCTTCAGGGAGTCCCAAAAGTCTAGAAAATATGGAGAACTTGCCCATCATTATATGTTTGTTCCCATAGGCTCGGAGACCCTTAGCCCATGGGAAAAGAGTGCATCTAAGTTTCTTAAGGAGCTAGGCAAAAGACTCATCAGGGTAAATAGGGATCCCAGGGCGGCTAGTTTTCTGTTCCAGCGACTCAGCGCTGGTGTTCAGAGAGGTAATGCCTGCTGTATCTTGGGTACGAGCCCCAGCTCTGAAGAGTTGGATGAGATTTTCGCATTATAATCAGTGACCAACACGTAGCACTATGTACTAGAAACGTATCTCTCAAACCTCATGTACTGTATATGCATCTTTATATCAACAATGTATCTCTTAAATCTTTTGTACCATATTATGTAATAAAATATACCTATTGGTAAAAAAAAATTAAAAGATGGGGTGGTAGGGAAAGTGGAATATTCAAGGCTTCAAGAAGAAATCCAAATATTCTTCCTCGAAGTCTTTTTATCCACTTCTCCGAGGCTATGGGTCCCACAATTTGCGCTAGAGGTGGACCCCATTAATATCGATTTATCTTCATTGAACGATTTTTATGCAAGTTTTTTCTTTCGTTCGTTTTATCACTTTGAAGAGCAGTGGTTTTAGACTGAACAACTGGTCTGTTTTTAGTCCGCCAGTCCGTGTTTATCCTCTAGTTCTCGCACAATTTCCATCTGTTTATTCTTATATCGTATATCTGTCATTCTCTGTCTGCTTAACTGTCTTCATGTATGCCTCTCTGTCGACCTGTCTCTTACTATTTATTCCTGTAGCTGGTAAGGTTTTGACCAAACCTTCGCGCAGTTTCTCAAATTTTCACATTTGCTGGGGCACGATCTTCTCGTTCGGTATAGTTCCTTTGCTAGAAGTTCAGCACAACAAATTCTATCCAAGCAGAACACAGCCATCACTTGGTTGTGCCCTCCAGCCTGTGCACCAACTAACTTAACCCACTACTATATACTCTGTTTTCTATTTTCTCCACTAAACTGATAAAGCCACTGGTTTGCGAAACGTTTTTATAAAGAAAAAATGGACTAGTTTCCTCGTGTATGTTTCTTACAAACAGCCGTCTTTTCTGATTGTGTTTTTTAAAAATTAAAGACTACTTGTATGATTAAGCAATGAAAGCCAGTGCGGTTTATTTTCACTGAAGTCCTGACAGCTCTTCCTTCCCATGATAAGACACACAACAGCCAACTAACTCCTAGGTATCTGTTTACTGTTGAGTGAATAGGGACAACTAGTGCTATGAGACTTGGTCATAAACCTCAACATGTCCTAGAGTAAACCCAGGGCCGTTCGGTTGTGAACCAGTGTACCAGTGTGATTAATTTCCTTTCGAATTACCTAACATCAACTTACAAATAGCGTTTGCTTTATTTTTAGTCAGGCTAGGATGGGTTAAATTGTTACATCGACCTAAAATAATGTAAGTTTAACCACGAATAGGCTGATTATAAAAAAACGGGTTGGGTCATCGTAGTATAAAACGTTCAAATCTGAATGATTATATTACTGGTGGTGCGAGAAGAGATTTTATTAACATTTCGCATTGTGTCTATGTCCACTCTTTCTGCTGACTACTTGGCTCCTCTGGTGGCGTGTAGTGAAGGTTGGTAACGCACTCAGCTCACACAGTGAGTATCCGTGGTTTGTACCCCGGTACTGGTGGAAACATTGGACGTGTTTCTTTAAGACACCTACTGTCCCTCTTCACCTAGCAGCAAGTAGGTACCCGGGTGTTAGCCGACTGGTGAGGGTCGCATAACCAGGGACTTTCTATATAGTATGACATTGATGTCAGCTAGGTCTGTTTAAGTTGTACTTGTAGAAACAAAGATTATTATTATTATTATTATTATTATTATTATTATTATTATTATTATTATTATTATTATTATTATTATTATTATTATTATTATTATTATTATTATTACCAGCCTCCCTCTCCCACTCTAGTTTAAAAATAACTCCTCTTTTCCCGTTACTCCCTTCTCTTCCCATTCTCCCTCTCTTCCAGTTCCTTCCTTCTCTTCCCATTCCTTCCTTCTCTTTCCGTTCCTTCCTTCTGTTCCCGTTCTCCCTGGCTTACAGGACGTCCTGCATGCAATCTTCCCAATTAATATATGGTTTGTGCCAAATACTTTCTCATGCCATAAGCCTCGTGCCAATTAGCTGTTGCGAGAATTGCCTTCAGTCTGTCTGTTAGGGAGTTATCTGATCCCAGGGACCATCTGGGGTTTATGCAGACTTTCCTCGTATATCAGCAGGCATCATTATCTCGTTCTAAATGCTCGTATCGTCCAGAAAACTTTGAAAGGATTTAATTAAACGCCCAGTCTTGCATGATTTATACAAGGTGTTTGGAGGGATGGAGGTAGAAGGAAATTGTATTATACATAAAGGATTTTCGAAACTGTTATTGGCAGTTTAAATAAAACTAAAATTTTCGATAAACTGTATTTATATCGAGAATTTAAAGCTTCTATTGCCTTGTATATGTAGTCAACCCACGGTTTGATGGAAGTATGCTTGCAATAGATCAACACTAATAATAAGTCTGTAAAGGTGTGTAGTAATTAGTGTTCAAACTAAATTTATTGAAAGTGACCACGTGAACAATTTTCATAGCATTACACCTACGAGCTTTGAAATACATTCACTCACTTGGATGTCTTTGAGAACCAGACTCGTGTAATGAACTGGCCACGCAAACACTAGGCAGCATTACAGCATACTTATTTGTCAGTCAGAGCTCAGACTTGTACAGCTGCCTCACCCTTTGACAAAGGTGAGCATGAAACTCAGGCTACAAACACAAGACACAGGGTCAAAGGCAAGCATAAAACTCAGGCTACAACCTCAGGCTACAAATACTGAAGTAACTAGAGTGTAGTTAGTTCTCAGCAGACAGCCTTACTGCTAGTAGTAAGGTCTTATGCTTTGTGTGTCTCCAATGAACTCCCATTTATTCTATGCACACACAAAAAAAATAAACATAGAATAAAATGCCTGGAAATACAGAGACAAACAAACTTTGTTTTCGTTTTCCAGCTTTCATAACACCAGAACATCGTGAGTTACAGTGCCATCCGAAATGTGGAATGTGTAGTTGGCACACCATAGTGACAAGGGTAATTGTGAACCATAGTGTGGGGTGCCACGATGGTACTACCACAACCCGATCTGGCAGTACACGAAAATGCCAATGAACATCAATGAGCAATTAAAAACTACACCATTCCTTTACTCTTTAGTGACTAATCTCGTATTCCAGGTTATATATATATATATATATATATATATATATATATATATATATATATATATATATATATATATATATATATATATATATATATATATATATATATATATATGTATATATATATATATATATATATATATATATATATATATATATATATATATATATATATATATATATATATATTAAGGCATCTAATTGCATTCCCGCAATATTCAGATTCATTATCTACTATCCCATAATAATAATTGTTATGCTTGTCACAGACAGACCAAGATTATATTAGACTTCTTTCATAGAACCTTCATGGGGTAATTGATCAACCTTATCTTGTAGAAATAAGTCAGTGTGAGACGGAATCCATTTGCATATCTACACCTTGCTTCTCCAGTGAGAATGCTCTCAGTCATTATACAAGTCAAGTGTATTCAGTGATGACAGATAATCAGTAATTATCAAGTAGTGATGCTCCTTGCCATAAATTAACTTTAGTCCTATTAGGATGGCAAACAATTCATCCCTTTTTTTAATGAAGAAGCCCAGTGGTTAATTCTTATACCCAACTAAGCATGGTTGCTACAATTCTTATCTGAGGAAGTGGCAAGAGGACCAGATGAAGCCCCGCCAGTGGACTCTTGTTTAGACTCATCAGTGAATATAATTTATGGTATTTGCTTACTAACAGTTAGGCAATTAATTCAAGCAAGGGAATTACTTCAGCTGCTGTGCTCCTGGAGGAACTCATTATCAAGTGTTATTCATTTATATTTATATTTGTTTTATTTATATTCTATTTATAGTGAGGTTTTGGTTCATTTTTCAGCAGTTTGCTATCAATTGCAATGGAAAGTTTAATTATCATGTCTTTGACGTTGAGAATACAAAGCTCGTTCCTATTGTTAATTGAGCTAAAACGAATTACGTTTTAAGTGGTGTGTGCTAAAACCTCTGGAAAATTAAAAAAAAAACTATTGAACTAACTATTAACCAATTACTGGAGTGCAACAAGCATAGCTCTCTTCCCTTAAGAGCAAATAGGTAACGTAACACACAACGTGGAAGAGGTGCCACAAAAAGGCCGCCGAAGCAAGCACGAACAATTACTGATTCTCGGCGACTTTTATGCACAAGGAAAGAGACTAGGAGACCCGAGAGTCCCACGAATGACCCGATATATGGAGAATAACGTTGCTGGAAGTAACTGCGAAGACATTTCTCAGCAACATCTGGGAGAATCCGTCCTGATAAAACAACAACACTGGAACTTGCAGTCTAATTAAAATAAATTTGAACGTAGACCTGATGAGCTGCGATGCTCACTACGTGACAATTAACCACAATGTGTTGCTTGAATGCTTAATAGACCTGTTGTTGAGCTGTATCACCCATACAGGTTTAGCGCTTGTTTTTTTGTATTACTGTTACACGACTAATAAGTAGATGCGAGACTACAAAACCCTGGGAGGGAAGGGAGGGGGGGAGAAAAGAGAGACCAGATCTCTGGAATACGGAAGAGATGCTTACCAGGGAATGAGGGAGTTAAAAATTGGGATTCACTGGAACAGTGAATTAAATGTCCTGACCACTCAAGCCGAGCTGAATTGGACAGAAGTGTCGGGAGAAGACTAGGAGAAGCATCCCTTCCCAGACAAAATCAAAGGAGAAGCGCAGGGAGACCACCTGGTCGAACAAAAGTCACTGAAGAAGTCACGGAAAATGAGAGTCCTGTGAAAGTCCAAACAGAAGATACTAGGAGGACTTCATGAGGGCCACGGCTGACAACCTGTTCTCCAAAGATGGGCAGACTGGGTAGGTAATGACATAAAATACCAACAACACAAAAATAAGAGACCCAGATGCAGTTACATGGAAGCCGACGTTTCGTCCAACCAGGGGTCTTTGTCAAGTTACAAACAAAGAGGACGGCTCTATTTAAACATATATACATTGCCATTCCCACGCAATCTGTTTAAATGTAAGGGTGAGATGGACGCCAAAGACTAAGACACCAGACCAACCAAACAGAGCTGAGTAACTTAGAAATAACCTGATAAGATCCCTGTAGAGTAGGCACCAACTGTGTCGCTCCATTAAAGATTAAGAAGTGGAGCAAGGAACATGAGCTCTACCCCAACAAGCACAGCTCTGTAGCTGACACACACACACACACACACACACACACACACACACACACACACACATACAAATATGCTTTTCTTGAAGAAGTAATTGAGAAATACTGACTGGTATAATATACTTGACTGACTAGGTAAGCTTAACAAAAGAATTACTAGCAAATGAAGTGACCAAATAAAAAAAAGATAACTAACAAAGGCTTGGATGCCCCGTAGAGAGGTGAGAGGTCGCAGGTGAGAGGTTAATACCCACACTGCTTGTGGTTCCTCATCACGGCCTCTAGCTGTCTCGCTCTTTACTGACCCAACCTCAGAACTCCCTCTCTCTCCTGCCTTACCTCTCTCCTTCACGCTCTCCCTTCCTCCGTCCACACCACCCCATCATTCTCTCTTCCTCTGTCTTTCTTTTTCTTTCTCTCTCTCTGTCTATCTATCTCCTTTCCTCCCTCTTTCCCTTCATTCTTCCTTCTCCCTTTATCCTTTGAACTCCTTCTTGCTCCCCCTCCATCGTTTTTCCTTCTATCCTTTCCTTCCTTTCTCCTTTAGTTTTCCCGTCCCCCTCTTCATCCTTTCCTCTCATCCTTCCTCCAGCCTTCCCTCTCACCCTTTTTCCATCCCACTCTCCCTCACTCCCACTCTCCCTCCCACCTGCGGGCACTCCCACACCTCCGGTCCGTACCACTTCACCCTTCCAGTGTTCCGTAGTTTTTAGCAGTGTCTCCCTGCTGCAGCTTTCTCAACTTAGTGCAACTTTTGCAACTTTCTCCTCTGATTCTTTGCCACGTCAAAACCCGCACTTGATCGCGGTTGTCGGCTGAAATACACTGACACATGTTGCAGATCAAGTGTTTACCGGGACAACATTTCGCTCTTCTAAGGACAGTTGTTTGAGGGTCTCCTCGGGGTGAAACGTCGTGCCAATGGAAGCTTTAATGCTGCCCCAGTAAATTGTTCACCGTTGTCCCAGTTTAAGCTCAAACGCTGATGCAGTAAATTGTTAAACGTTGTCCCAATAAAAGGTTAAACGTCATCTCAAGAAGAGGTTAAAAATGCTGTCCCAATTGAAGGTGAAACGTGCCCCAATAAAAACTTAATCATTGTCCCAATAATAGCTTAACCATTGTCCCAATAAAAGCTTAAGCATAGTCCCAATAAAAGCTTAATCATTGTCCCAATAAAAGCTTAAACATTGTCCCAATAAAAGCTTAATCATTGTCCCAATAAAAGCTTAATCATTGTCCCAATAAAAGCTTAAGTATTGTCCCAATAAAAGTTTAATCATTTGTCCCTATGTCCCAATAAAAGCTTAATCACTACAACATGAGGATCGGATTTAGTGAATCTCATGTAGTTAGTGATTTTGTGAAGGATTATGTGTACTTACTGGGGGTGACAGTGATCTCGCGTGTGTTCCAGGGAGTTGACACAGATCCTGGTGTGTTCCAGAGAGTTGACACAGATCCTGGTGTGTTCCAGAGAGTTGACACAGATCCTGGTGTGTTCCAGAAGTTGACACAGATCCTGGTGTGTTACAGGAGTTGACACAGATCCTGGTGTGTTCCAGGAGTTGACACAGATCCTGGTGTGTTCCAGGGAGTTGACACAGATCATCCTGGTGTGTTCCAGTTGACACAGATCCTGGTGTGTTCCAGGAGTTGACACAGATCCTGGTGTGTTCCAGGGAGTTGACACAGATCATCCTGGTGTGTTTCAGGAGTTGACACAGATCCTGGTGTGTTCCAGGAGTTGACACAGATCATCCTGGTGTGTTCCAGGGAGTTGACACAGATCCTGGATTGTTCCAGGAGTTGACACAGATCCTGGATAGTTCCAGGAGTTGACACAGATACTGGAGTGTTCCAGGAGTTGACACAGATCCTGGTGTGTTCCAGGAGTTGATACAGTTCTATGTGTCACACATACATTCTAACAAATACATTGAAAATATTTCTTATAATACCTTTTTTTTTTAATTTTCAAATTACATTGCCTTGTTATTTTAATGGAGGTTCCTCGATGCTGGTAAAGTGCCTTGATCAAAGGAACTGGAGCTACTCTCCACTTGTTTGGGTTTAAGCTCCACGACCCCTTCGGGTTAAGCGCTTCTCCATGATTGTAAGATATCAGGGCCAAAGGTCTGTTGCTATTTGAGTTTGATTGAATAAATACATTTTTTTTATCTCGTTTTTCACTTTTATAAATACAACTCTGGAGCTGTAATGTATTGTCTTAAAATAGGAGGAAAAACTTGGATGTTGTCAAATGGTCTCAGACTATTTAACAAATTACCAGAACTCACGAAATCGTAACAAGACGATTACAAACAAACAACGCGTCAAGGGTTCAAATCCCACCCGTTCCGTGGTTTATCTTACCAGGAGATGTCAGAGTCTTTAAGAGGAAGCCGGACAGTTTCCTCCGCCAACTGAGAGACAACACAACTGCCTCCCAGCATACATAATGGGGATTACCAATAGACCCCTGGCTGTCTTCAAGAAGGCGCTGGACAGGCACCTCAAGTCAGTACCTGACCAGCCGGGCTGTCGTTCGTGCGTCAGTTTGCATGCGGCCAGCAGCGACAGCCTGCTTGATCAGACCCTGATCCACCACGAGGCCTTGTCTGATACCGATCCGCGGGGGCGTTGACCCCAGAAACCCTCTCCAGGTATACTCCAGGTAAGTGCCAGGCTCTGATGGGTATGTGGGCCACCGGGCCGCCATTAGTAACTGCCTGGCTGACCAGGCAAGCACCAGACAAGCCTGGCCCAGGGCCGGGTTGCAGGAGTTGGAAAACACTCGAAACCCATCATAGGTAAAAATAATAAGTGAATCAGCAGCTACGAAGTGGATTTAGCACTGCAATGGACGTCTTCTGCCTTACTCCCCTAGAGGGAGGGTTCTTACAGTTACTGAGGGGCTCTTGATCCGATCTTGAACCTGAATGTTTCCCATTTTCCAGGAGTTGTATGACCCCTACGAGTTTAGCGCTTCCCTTTAAATATCATGATGTAGGCTTGCGCCCTTAACATGAATTAGAATGATAAATTTCAATATATTTTTCTACTGAAACATTACGTCACTATCCACCTTCTGTGTGTGTGTATGATTTAATATATGATTTAAGATATTTTTTTTGTAAGAGCGCGTGGTAAATAAGACCACCAGTCATAGCTTCCGCTTCACTGCTCAGGTCAAGTAATATACCTGACCTTCACCGTCCCGAGCGAGCTAACACTGAACAAATACCTAAACACACACACACACACACATGGAGCAGGAAGAGTGACCTAGTAGCGACCAGTGAAGAGGCGGGGCCAGGAGCTGTGACTCAACCCTTGCAACCACAACCAGGTGAGTACACACACCGCGGGTCCAGCCTCCAAGTGGAATTTGGAAGCTGTAGCAACACCAGCTCTGGGTCCAGACGAGGATGAGGGTGATGTCAGATATATTGAAGTGCATTACTGGAAGTTTAACCCTTGCCAGATTACAGCGAGTTTTGAGAGGTTACCAGACAGCCAGTGAGAGTGGCAGATCCATGCTCAGGCACTCTTTTTACCTGCACTCAAGGTTCATGCTCTTCTTCCCTACCGCTGCCTACCCACATACCCCTGGCACGTAGCGCACCTTCCAGGGCTAAATTTCGAGTAGAGTGCAAACCATGCAAGTTAGTGTCATCCTCGTAGGGCCAGTGGCACTCGCAGAGCCAGTGACATTCGAGTAGAGCTGGTGGCACCTTTACAGAGACTGTGTCACCTTCCACAGAGTTGGTGCCATCCTCTCAGAGCTCGTGCTCCTGAAAGCTTTTTATGTCTATTCTTCCTCTTGCTCGATGTTATTGTGGCGTTTTTGTGTGTGCTGGAGTTTTCTGACCTTTGAAATAACCCCGTCCTTGTTCACGGCCGACTGTCTGACACAGGATGGAAGAGTCTGTTAGTATGATTTTTAGAACTGAAAACTTTTTGTTCAATTTCTGAAAGTTTCACTTTCTGTCTTAATAAAGAAACGCACTAGGCTGGTATTCGTCTGCAAAGTCTATGGCACTGAGGGCCTAATGTCCCTCCACAACAGAGTCATCGTGAAATTTCAGTCGAGGATTTGAGTCGTTGTGAAAACTCATGACGCTCGAGTCTACTATGGATGGCTTTTGCAAGTTAGAAAAGCATTAACCACTCTTAGAAGCTAGGGGTATCACGAATCTTCTAAAGAAAACATCAGCTATTATCTATTTAACTTCGTAACTAACAAGACACTATTTCAATGACACGATTTCCTTCACCATTAGATTTGCTGTAACTAAGGTAAACAATATCTAGACACCATCTCTTCAAAACGCACACGTACATGAACACCAAATACTCAATAGCAAGACGACGAGCTGTAAACAGCCTTTACAAACCACAGGATCACGAAGGCGCCTACGTCCGCGTTGACTAATCGTGTACAGAACATTAGAAAAAGTACACTTTTTTTCATTGAATCCTGAGGTGAATTAAACCCATAATGGCTAGCGATTTACACATTGGACTTTAAACGGCCCTTGTCCAATAGCCTCGTCCAGAAATTGCCTGAAGTAAATTATCCTGCAGCTGGGTCAAGCTCCGGCAAGACTATTCACCCAGAACTAATCTCCAGATGGGTCGAGCCCCGGCACTTTCTCTCCTCCAAAACCCTTCGCTAAAAAAGATATATATAGTAATCTTCGCCCACCCCCCATGACCTCTCACTCTCCAAGATAGCCATTTTCGTCCTAACGATGTCAGATTCCGTTTCAAACAATCATGAGGTTCTCATTACCCATAAACTCCAAAAGCATGAAGTGTGTCGTGGTGCAGTAGTTTGTGTTGGCCCTGTGCATGTATCGATAAAGGCAAAAGAAAATGAATACATGAATTAATAACCCTTTCAAATGGCTGAAAGCAATTTTATATATATATATATATATATATATATATATATATATATATATATATATATATATATATATATATATATATATATATATATATATATATATAAATATATATATAAAATATAATATTTATGTGTCAATACTAATTATAGTTACATGAATATAGTCGAGGCTGAAACATTTCATATGATCAACTATATCATATATGATAGTATTTATGAATATAATATATATATATATATATATATCATATATATATATATATATATATATATATATATATATATATATATATATATATATTATATATATAATATATATTTATATTGTAATACTAATTATAGGCGGTGTAAGAGATACAGTCTGTAGGCTGTCAAAACCAGGTTCAATGACAGACTATTTACCCAAACCTTGTAGTATTCCCTATGTAAGAAGAATCACGTTATACTATTGCATCATTTGCCTATCCATCCCCTCTGAATATGCAGTGAATTGGATAAGACATTTCTACTCATGATTTTAACAAATTTGCCATTCATATACCAACTAAATGTTATAGATTCATGAATGCTCAAAGATAGTTATTTAGAAAAAAAACTAGACAGTTAATCAAACAAGAGTTTTATTATGTGTAGGGTGGTAACAAACACACAAATATATCGATACAAATTTCAGACTTCTGGGACTGAACCTCACATAGTGGTCAGAAAGAACGATAGGGTATGAAATTTATGTTTACGGTATATATCTTGGCGTCTCCGTAAGGAAATGGGGGACTAAATATAGGTTTTATGATAAGTGTAAATTTCATTCTCTCTCTCTGTCTCCCTCACTGTCTTTGTCTGTCTGTCTGTGAGTGTGTGTGTGTGTCTTTCTCTCTCTCTCTCTCTCTCTCTCTCTCTCTCTCTCTCTCTCTCTCTCTCTCTCTCTCTCTCTCTCTCTCTCTCTCTCTCATTCGTTCGCAATAACGTAAAATAAAAAACTTAACTATTACCTGCAGAATTAGAAATGGGGTTTGGTAAAATTTGAACTCAAGTCACTAGCCACTGCTGGAGGGAGGGTTATCAGGGTGCACCTGGCCTTCCTAAGTCACTGAATTAGATCCTAACGTTAAACAAATCTGTATATACACCAAATGAACTATAATTCAGTGTAACCTTAATAAATTCAAAATGTATTATTAAATAGATGTAAAATTGATTATTTAGTTAACACAGTTCTTTTTTTGTTACAGTTTTGACCTATTATTAATTTTTTTGTCGGTACAAATTGCTTATTCTTTCGCTGATAAGTAATAAATTTGAAGACAATATCAGAGTATATAATCAAAGCAGCAGTAAGACGACGATCAATATTAATAAGCAACAGTGGTTGCCTTTTCATTGTGGTAGGTCTCGGATAGACAAAAATCATCGGGTCACTTGTTTCAAAGGCACTTTGAGCAGGAACAAAAGGGTGCCTTTAGAAGATGATCACAGGAAGCATTAATTGTGCTTAATTGTCGACTTCAGCTGGCCACCCAGGTCTCCAGTGGTGGTGGTGATAGTGGTGGTGCCATCGTTGGTTAGTGGTATGGTAGGTTACTAACAGTGAGGGAGGTTGTGGGCAAGATGGGTAGCAGCGAGGGTGGTTAATGGTCATGATTGTTAGTGGCACTGGCAATTAGAGATACCAGAGTAATTAAGGGTGATTATTAGTGAAACTATTAATGGGAATCGAGATCATGGTCTGTTGTTAACGGCGGCTTTGAGTAGTGATAAACATGGTTAATGGGAAAGGTGGTTAATGGTATAAATGTTTGCTGAACTTACTGACAGTTGTTAGGGAAGGTAATAGCAGAAACACTTAGTGTTTTCAGTTACTAGTTACAGGGAGGTCAGTGGCTGTGTTAAGTAATCCTAGAGAAGCTGGGAAAGTTATAACTAGGATTGCTTACAGATGATGCATGCTTATTGCCTTCCCTCTTCCCCAGCAACTAGGTTAAGCCTAGAGGAGGTTAAGCCTAGTGTCTCCTCTCACAAAATCTACCCTTACTCTATCTCATCTCCCAAGTTCAGCTTATTACAAGGGTCTTTACTTACAAACAAGGAGGCCTTCCTCTCCCAGCAGGAGCTTGTCGAAAAGACACTTGGAATGTTTGTGTGTGTGTGTTAAGGACCACTTGAATGGTAGACAACTGGTTAGGTTATCAAGAGCAGGAACCTTCAAGCACACAGACTCAACCTTCAAGAATAAAAGATATACAAAGGGGCCAATCTGGAGCTGCTTAACTTTTTCCTCTTAATCGATTTCCAGAGAGGCAGTCGGGTGGTCACACTTGAGGCTGTCGTCAGGGTGGGCCGTGCTTCACTACCTAAAAGAATGCTCGCGTCTCCATTGTTTGTTTGTTTCATTGTAGGTGGTATAAGTAAATTTCAGATTTTATGAAAGGATTCGGAATCAGTTTTTGTCAAAATAATTTTTTCGAGACCTGGTTTCAGACCGGGCCGCGGGGACGTTGACCCCCGAAACCCTCTCCAGTTATACTCCAGGTATGCATATTTAATTATCTTTGACTTGCAAAGATGGTAATAACACTAGTGTAAAGAACTTAATGAACAGATGGGGCTTAAACCTATGGTAAGTCAGTCCTAAAACTAGCAGGCATAGTTACCCTGCTAGTTTTAGGAGTGACTTGCTATGGGCTCCAATCCCACAAAAATATTACATGTTTCCAATGGAAATATGTAATATTCTAAGCAATTTATAATCAAATACTACAAGGCTTAAGACATGCTTATATGAATGAATCTGAAAATATAGGTTAGAACAAAATCAGCAAGAACGATGTAAACTCATATTTTCCCAAGATGCTACGTAAGAGGCAACAGTTTGCTAGTGTATGACAAGGAGCATGTTGAGTGTCTATAGTGTGGATTATATGTGGGGTGTTAGAGAGTAGCACAATTATGTGGGCAGAGGAGGGGAGATGCTTGGAGGAATAATGAGGTGGAAAGAATTTTACGGAGGAAATGAACGAAGAGGTGAGGCATTATCAACAAACACTGTTGAAAAGGAGAGACCTATGAGAACCTAGCGAGTGAAAGTGGTGAGATGTTGGATAGAAATGTTGAAGTATGAGGAAAATGGAGAGAATATTTGGTGGGAGTTGTCGAATGTAGACGCAGAAATGGAGGCAGAAATCCCATGCATGGAACAGGGCGAAACGAGAATTGTCAGGCAGTAGGTAATGCAGTAAATAATTTGAAAATTTAGAAAAGTAGTGGGGATAGATGGGATTAGAGCTGAAAAAATGAAACCAAGTGTGGAGAAAGTATTGGAACAGTTGATGCATTTGTTCTTTGTATATATGAAAGGTGAGAAAGGTACCTAAGTAGTAACAGAGATCCTTTTGTAGTTTAGTTGAGTAAGAGGAAAAGAGAGAATGTAAGAAGTGAAAGGGAAGTCTCTTGAGTACACCAGGTAAAAATGTTTGAGAGAAATGTAATGAAGATTGATGGGGAAGGAAAAAAGTACTATTGCAAAGGAGCAATATGAATTTAGAAATGGAAGGGAAGGTGTATATCCGGTTTACGTTAAAACACAAATAGTAAACATTGCTTAGATAAGGGATCTGTAGATTTGGAAACTGTTTATGATATGGTAAAATAAAGAGGAGGTGAGTAGTGTTTAAACAGAGGACAAAAAAAAAACATCGGCAGATAAAGGAATGAAAGGTTGAAGGTCATAATGGAATGAATAAGTGTAGGAATGAACGTGTTAACAGATGAATCGATAAAAGATGAAGTGTATCATCGAATAGAATAAAGGAAGAAAAGAATGAATGTAAACGATCTAACAGAAAGAAAATAAGTTTGTTAACGGATGCAAAATAAAAGAAATATATCAGAGTATATTGATGCCAACACTGTTGCAAGGGTGTTAAGAATGGCCTTTGAACGTTGCAGCAAGAAGAAAGTCTGGGGCAGTGAAGACGCTGTGTCTTAGATAAGTATGTAGAATGAATATCATGTAGAGAATAAACTATAGGAGAACAAGGGTCTTGGTGGCAGTACAGAATATATAATTCAAAGAACGGAATACGAATTGTTGAGATGGATTGGTCATGTAAATAATATATATTCCAAGAGGTTAGTTAAAAACACTTATTAATCTGAAGAGGTGAAGGAGACTTCGGTGGAAGAGTTTTGAAGAGGATGCAAACTGAGGGTTTGAGTGATTTCCATAATTTTTCGCTCTGTTGAAAAATGATCATGGCATTATTTATGAAGGGATTCAAGGAAACCAGCTAGCAGGACTTGAGTTTTTAAAGCGGGAGTTGCAGTTCCTGCACTCTGAGAGTCGGCGAGAGTAATCATTACATCTGCGTGTCTGTGCACTCTCGCAATGACAGCATGGGTGCCAGCAACGGCCAATGTATTTCTTTCTTTGGATCAACCGGCTTGGGTGGGAAACCGGCAAGATGTTATAAAAAAAAAAAAAAAACTCGACAACAACAAGTAACTAGCTACCACACTTTACTTTCCCCCTGCCTCTTCCAGACCTGTCTTCTGGGCTTCCATCATTTTTCTCGTTGTCTGTTGACTTGACAGTGGTCCAGGACCAAAACGTCCTCAAAAGTTTCATCTCTAAAGTGCGACTTATTTATGAATGACTACGCCCTTGCCTGAACCTGCCGACCTAGATGCTCTGCCCCGTCCAAAAGAACATCCACGTGGTGTATAAATTACGTATTCTCCACAATACAGTAATTACTGGAGGTTAGTGCGTGGCGAGCATGGTTGTTTGCTGGTTATGAAGCTTAAACATAGCTATTGTGTGGCCATCTTGTAGGGAGATCTTATTTATAACTAAATTTTCTGTGACATTTGATATTCGTCTATTGAGCTGAGTTAGTTTTTGTCTTGCGATCTTTGACTTACGAGGGTGCCCGAGCGCGGTGGACCTGTAATTAGTGGTGGGGTGAACTGGAGGTGGCGGGGGCAACTGGAGGTAGTGGGGGACTGGTGGTAGTGAGGGGACTTGAAGCAGCAAAGGGATGATAAGACTGGAAGTAGCTAGGGTGGACTAGAAGTACTGGAAGGGAGGTTAGAATGGAAGTAGCTAGGGTTGACTGGAAGTAGCTAGGGTTGACTGGAAGTAGCTAGGGTTGACTGGAAGTAGTGGAGGGAGTTAGAATGGAAGTAGTGGAGAGGAAAGCAGACTGGAAGTAGTGGATGATAGGTTACAGTTGAAGTAGGTAGGGTGAACTAGAAGTAATGGAGGGAAAGTAGACTGGAATTAGTGGAAGGAAGTTGGAGAGTCTGAAGGTGTATGAACCACTGTCAAAAAACGTCAAGAAATTATCATTTCGATATCGAATTTTCTGATTTATTGTTATAGTACCTAAAGTAGATTAGCACAAGAAATACAATATGCTAAGCATGTATTATATATTAATACAATACCAGGTAGTGCTCCTACAATACGCAGTAACAGTTACTAAAATACACAGTGACAATGACTACAATACACAGCGTGACAATACAGTAAGCGTGACTACATATAATACGCAGCGTGACTACAATGCAAAGCAACAGTAACTACAATACAGAGCGACAGTGACTACAATACAGAGCGTCACAATACAAGACAAATGCCTCGTGACGAGGAGCTATCGCTCACCTGTCCGAGGTCTAAGAATATGTGTTGAATATTCCTTTTTTCCTTAATCGTAATCGTGTGCCTCTTCTTCTTTTCCTTCTTCGGGTTAATCTCACCTAATTTGTTCGACATTTAGTAAAAATTAACCTAACCTAATGTAAACTAACCAAGAATAATTCTAGATTTAGAAAGTACTCTAAATAATGGATTCAAGTTAGATCATTTTAGATTTAGAAAGTACTCTAAATAATGAATTCAAGTTGGATAATTCTAGATTTAAAAAGTACTCCAAATAATAGATTCAAATAGCCTAAACTTAGATTTAAAAATACTTGAAATAATGGAATTAAGTTGGATAAATGGACGCACAGCTACGCGTGTGAAAACGAACGCTGTGTTTGGAGAACACGCTGCCAAACACTTAGCCCAAACTAATTTATTCTTGATCGCTTGCATGATTAATACTTACAATTAGTCAGAGAAGGAGCAATAATAATAGCGATTTATGGCGTATAATGGAGCACAGCTTATATACCGTCTGTTGCTCTTGTTCCCTCGACAGACCTAATTAACGTATCGTAAATTAGGTCTGGAAAATAAGTGCACTTTGATCATATTTTCCCTGAGCCGAGTGCATCCCTCTGTTCGAATTTTAAAAGTACGAAATTTATTTTGCATCGGGTAACTTTTTTTTTTAATCATGCAGAGATGTTGCAAAAATTATTCTCCGGGAAATGAGATGCTCCAAGCTGCAACATTCGACACTTACGGAGGGGGATTAAGGGGATGAAATTTTGGAAATGGTACACAGTGTCTGCAAGAGAGGTTGAGGGACTGACCACCTCAAAAGCTACTTCATCAAGGTTGATGGACTGATCGCATCATCTTTACCTCGCCACTCCTCCTGCTCTCTCTCCATATTTATTCTCCTCTGTATTTGACTGAAGAAGCCTACCGTGTAGACGAAACGCTTCAAGCACTAAATCTCCAAAAGTGTTGCTGCACCTGTGTCTTACTCAGCGACTTACCGAGTGAGTTACGAGTAAGACGATAAGTGAGTCAGTCTCAGTTATCGTACATCCAGTCCTCCTTTTACAGCGTCAGTTTCTTAACGCTTCCTGTAAGTTTACTAATGTTATTTGCTTTATTTAAGGTTAGGCTGAGTTAACCTTGGTTATGTTAGGCTGGCTTAGGTTAGGCTGGGTTATGATGGGCTGGTTTGGGTTATCCTGGGTTATGATAGGCTGGCTTAGGTTAGGATGGGTTATGATAGGCTTGCTTAGGTTATGTTGGGTTATATTAGGTTGGCTTTGATTAGGCTGGGTTATGATGGGCTGGCTTGGGTTGTCCTGGGTTATGATAGGCTGGCTTATGTTAGGCTGGGTTGTGATAGATTGGCTTATGTTAGGCTAGCTTAGGTTATCCTGGGTTATGTTAGGCTGGTTTATGTTAAGCTGGTTATGATAGGCTGGCTTATGTTAAGCTGGGTTATGATAGGCTGGCTTATGTTTGGCTGGGTTATGATAGGCTGGCTTAGGTTAGGCTGGGTTATGATAAGCTGGGTTATGATAAGCTGGGTTATGATAGGCTGCTTATGTTAAGCTGGGTTATAATAGGCTGACTTATGTTAAGCTGGGTTATAATAGGTTGGCTTAGGTTAGGCTGGGTTATGTTAAGCTGGCTTAGGTGAGGCTGACTTAGGATAGGCTGGGTTATGATAGGCTGGCTTGGGTTATTCTGGGTTATGATAGGCTGGGTTATGATGGGCTAGCTTAGGTTATCCTGGGTTATGATAGGCTGGCTTATGTTAGGCTGACATGTTAACCTGGGTTATGATAGGCTGGCTTATGTTAGGCTGACTTATGTTAACCTGGGTTATGATAGGCTGGCTTATGTTAGGCTGGCTTATGTTAAGCTGGGTTGTGATAGGCTGGTTTAGGTTAGGCTGGGTTATGATAGGCTGGCTTAGGTTAGGCTGGGATATGATAGGCTGGCTTAGGTTAGGCTGGGTTAAGTTACGCTAAGTTCAATAAACGTTAGGTTAATGAAAAAACGTATATTCAACAACAAATAATTAAAAACTACGTTGAATATGAACGTTGAGATCAGTCCTTCAAGGAGGTGGCTATTGATCCGAAGAATTGGAGCTAATCTCCCTCTCCTTGGATCAAACCTGTCCTAGGTTACTCTCCTTCCCCTTCCATGCAACTCTCACCTTTCGTTTTTGAACGCATTTGAATGCGTCGGTTTCTGCACGATCTTAACTACTAATCCATTAGATTCCTATGGCAGGTTAAGCTGTGTTAATCTGATTCAATTTAAATTAAAATATCTTTACGTAAAGTAAACAGCTTAACCTGGAGGGCTACGTCTGGCAGCGAGGAGGAAGCGGAAAGAAATTAGTCACTAAATTCGTGTGTAACAACACGCTGGTTATGAACGTGGGACTGAAGATACGTGCGCTACACTCAGGACTTTCACCCAACGTCTCTAATAAAATGGCGTAAATGTTGCATACGTGTCTTTAACACTCACAGTTTGTCGGTATTGATGTACCAGGTACTAGTACTAGTAGTTATGTATACGGGAATAAGACATTTACGTAAAATCAAGACATTTATTGAAGGCTTGTCTTGATTGTGCATGTGTGTCTTATTCCCCCCCAATCTGTCGGTATTTACACACCTGTACGTGTGCTATTGCTTATGTCCGGTGTGAGGGCGAGCTGCCATACACGTTCACGACAATTCTCTCTCTCTCTCTCTCTCTCTCTCTCTCTCTCTCTCTCTCTCTCTCTCTCTCTCTCTCTCTCTGGTCTCCAACGTTTTTACATTCGACGAAAAAAAATAAGAGCAGAGGAAACTACTCGGCTATTGAGTTAAGATAATATAGATCGTGTCAGATTTTCTCCCGTCAACACCACAGTCATTCACTGTGTCGGCCCACAAAGATGCCGGCCCCGGCCGCTCTATTGACATGGTAATTTTTGGGTCGTCGGGCTAGTCGCTTACAGAAGCTGCTAAGAGAGTGGTCACAAAAATGATAATAGGAAGCTATAATATAGTCTCTCGGCGGTTAATAGCTACGCGTCAGGGTATAAATTATCTCGGCTTGCTCCTATACGGATGGATGATGCGCTGACCTGTTTATTGTGGAAATTAAGACAGCGTTTGCAGCAGGACGAGGGAGGGACACCACCTCGCTGATGCAACTTGATTATGCTGTAAAGAAAAGACAGGTGGCTGAAGGAGGCGTTAGATAACGTTTCGCTCTGTGTAGAACTTTCTTAGAGATGATCAAAGGAAAAGTTGATCAAAGAAAGCTTGCTCTGTAACATGTCTTTTCCAGAGTCGGCAGTATTCTGTTCTGATCAATATTATGTTGTTTTAGAAGAGTACGTATTTCCTTCCTTTCGTCATATCAGACTTATTACTTAACAGCATCCTGGTAAGAGATCGGGAGATGGTAGATTAATAAAATTAGAATGATTCTTCTGTGTAGAACTGTATTTCACAACAGAGACAGATACATCTTCGATGCTGATACTCGTGTGTGTGTGTGTGTGCGTATATATATATATATATATATATATATATATATATATATATATATATATATATATATCTTTAGTTAGTAGTGGACTGGTTAATGTAGATGGCGGTAATATTGAGGAACTTTTAAATGGATGAAAAAACGTAAGTTTCATCCTGGGTACAAATCGTATTAGAAGTAAGAAGAGGGATTGATGTGGAGTGCTCGGCATTTAGAATGAAAGGTAAAGCAGCTGACTGCGACATGACAGTGTTAAAGCAGGGAAAATATATGTTGGAGTGTTGGATTTTGTTTAATAAATGTATATAAGAGGAATATATATATATAATATGTATATTCTTTATATAAATATATATAAAAGTAGGAGTGTAAAAATATGGGGAAAAACTGGGGGTATCAGGTAGATGGCAGGTAATATTTTGAAAGAATTTAAATAGTCGATGAAAAAAGGGAGGCGGTAATTTCATGAGCATGGACAGTGAGGTAAACATCGTTTAGAAAATGAAGAAGAGCAGGAATGGAGTGTGGAAGTTGCGTGAGGAATAGTAGAATGAAAGGGGGTAAAGCAGCTGGAACTGACGGGATCATGACAGAAATGTTAAAAGCAGGGGAAAATATAGTGTTGGAGTGGTTGGTATTTTTGTTTAATAAATGTATGAAAGAGGGGAAGGTACCTAGGGATTGGCAGAGAGCATGTATAGTTCCTTTATATAAAGGGAAGGGGGATAAAAGAGAGTGTAAGAATTATAGGGGAATAAGTTTACTGAGTATACCAGGTAAAGTGTATGGCAGGGTTATTATTGAAAGAATTAGAGGTAAGACAGAGAGTAGGATTGCAGATGAGCAAGGAGGCTTTAGAGTGGGTAGGGGATGTGTAGATCAAGCGTTTACAGTGAAGCATATATGTGAACAGTATTTAGATAAAGGTAGAGAAGTTTTCATTGCATTTATGGATTTAGAAAAGGCATATGATAGAGTGGATATGGGAGCAATGTGGCAAATGTTGCAAGTGTATGGAATAGGTAGTAAGTTACTGAAGGCTGTAAAGAGTTTTTATGAGGATAGTGAGGCTCAGGTTAGGGTGTGTAGGAGAGAGGGAGATTACTTCCCGGTAAAAGTAGGTTTTAGACAGGGATGTGTAATGTCACCATTGTTGTTTAATATATTTATAGATGGGGTTGTAAAAGAAGTAAATGCTAGGGTGTTGGGGAGAGGGGTGGGATTAAATTATGGAGAATTAAATGCAAAATGAGAGTTGACACAGTTACTTTTTGCTGATGATACTGTGCTTATGGGAGATTCTAAAGAAAATTTGCAAAGGTTAGTGGACGAGTTTGGGAGGGTGTGTAAAGGTAGAAAGTTGAAAGTGAACATAGATAAGAGTAAGGTGATGAGAGTATCAAACGATTTAAATAAAGAAAAATTGGATATCACATTGGAGAGAGTGTGATTATAGAAGAGGGTAAATGTTTTCAGATATTTGGGAGTTGACGTGTCAGCGGATGGGTTTATGAAGGATGAGGTTAACCATAGAATTGATGAAGGAAAAAAGGTGAGTGGTGCGTTGAGGTATCTGTGGAGACAAAAAACGTTATCCATGGAGGCAAAGAAGGGAATGTACGAAAGTATAGTCGTACCAACACTCTTATATGGGTGTGAAGCATGGGTTGCAAATGCTGCAGCGAGGAGGAGGCTGGAGGCAGTGGAGATGTCCTGTCTAAGGGCAATGTGTGGTGTAAATATTATGCAGAAAATTCGGAATGTGGAAATTAGGAGAAGGTGTGGAGTTACTAAAAGTATTTGTCAGAGGGCTGAAGAGGGTTGTTGAGGTGGTTTGGTCATTTAGAGAGAATGGATCAAAGTAGAGTGACTTGGAGAGCGTATAAATCTGTTGGGGAAGGAAGGGGGGATAGGTGTCGTCCTAGAAAAGGTTGGAGGGAGAGGGTAAAGGAGGTTTTGTGGGCGAGGGGCTTGGACTTCCAGCAAGCATGTGTGAGCGTGTTAGATAGGAGTGAATGGAGACGAATGGTTTTTGGGACCTGACGAGCTGTTGGAGTGTGAGCAGGATAACATTTTGTGAAGGGATTCAGGGAAACCAGTTAATTGATTTAGTTGGACTTGAGTCCTGGAAATGGGAAGTACAATGCCTGCACTTTAAAGGAGGGGTCTGGGATAGTGACAGCTGGGAGGGACTATTCTCAGATGTCGTATCTCAGCGCCTCTGCAAAGACAGTGATTATGTATGAGTGTGGTGAAAGTGGTGAATGATAATGAAAGTATTTTCTTTTTGGGGATTTTCTTTCTTTTTGGGTCACCCTGCCTTGGTGGGAGACGGCCGACTTGTTGAAAAAAAATATATATATATATATATATTATAATAAAATATTCCTTCAGGATTACTTACGATGAATGATGCAAAGGGATTCAGTGCTTAACATATACTAAGCTTGCCTTGTTTGACAATGTTATCTTTGCTCTCTAAAACATAATTCAGCAGCTTCCTGTTACAGATCATTTATACCATTTCTATTTTTTCCCAGCAAGCCAAGAGTGCAAGTACTGGAGACTCGGAGGCTGGAGGCCGCCTACCAATATAACTGGCATGAAAGCACTGCTCCAGCCTGGTAAGACACAGAATGGGTCATGCTATCACGATCAATTAATCTGTCCACATGGGTAGCGAGGAACCCACATTTATTGCGACGGTAATTACATAGGACCCAGAGGTAGTGGGAGGCTAAAGTTTAGGTTGTTCTGATGCCAAGGGGGAGAAGGGGGAAAATGGGATGTAGGACCCGGCAGGTTTCCAAACTTGAAACACTAGAAAAATGTTGTTTGTGCTTTTGCCTGATTGATGCTAGTGAAGGGTTCTTGATCTAATGAATCTGAGCTACACTCACCTTGGATCAAATTTAATTTCCTCCCATTCTCCAAGTGCTGTTGGACCCTTAAGAATTAAATGCTTCTCAATGAACATATTATTAGTAGATTCCTAGTACCTCTATTACAAGCACCAACACTACTACTACTACTATTAATAATAAATAATAATAATAATAATAATAATAATAATAATAATAATAATAATAATAATAATAATAATAATAATAATAATAATAATAATAATAATAATAATAATAATAGTAATAATAATAAGAGTAGAAGTAGTAGTAGTAATAATAACAATAATAATAATAATAACTATAACAATCATTTACCTTTACTACGTGTTGGTGTCCAGCTATAAATAATTTTTGTCAGAGATGGTCGGCCGGCTCATGTGCTCTCATTAGCGGAGAATATAAACCTGTTGGTGTAAAAAAAATACCTCTGAGAAAGCTGCAAGCGGAGGGAACAAGAAGCGGAAGGTACAGGCAATATTGATGATGGGTCAGCCGAGGCCGCTGATGAGAGGCTGCCCACCCTTATTATGCGTCATCCAGCCCAGTTTTTCTTGCGACGCGCTGAATGTTCAACAAGCCCGGTGTGTGTGCGCGAGCGAGCGTGCGCCTGTGTGTGTGTGTGTGTGTGTGTGTGTGTGTGTGTGTGTGTGTGTGTGTGTGTGTGTGTGGGTAATAGGCCGATCTCCCTTAAAAATTATATTTTTTCCCCCAAAAAAAAAATTACTGACTGATAGATATAAGTTTTCATTAACAATAATATAAAATGTTTTATTTTTACTAAACCTAACTTAGAAACCTTATAACCTAACTTAATTTCTTTTAGATTAGTTTAAATTCACCTTATATTACTTAAAATCAATCCACTTCCTGATGACCCTCTGGCTGAAGAAATCTTTTCTGACTTTCCTACGAGTCATCTGTTTTTAACTTCCCACTGTTCTCTTGTTTTCCTGTCCACCTCGTCAAGTTCTCTATGTATTTTGTACGTCGTTAGCATGTCTCCCTTGATCTTTAGGACTAGTCTCTTTGAAAACCTTTGCACTCTCTTTAATTTCTTAACATGCTGCACATTACAAAATAGGCCTAACACATGTCGTATATAGGGTTCAAAATGACTCCTTGTTTAGATTCTTGGAAGCTAGTCTCAGATTTGCTAAGCGACAGTTGCTGCAGTGGTTATTAGGTCCTGTGCCGCTGGTGATATGTTCTGCACTTTGTTCACCCCTTTATCTTTATCCATTAGTAAGGTTTACAGCCTCTGCCCCATTGCTTTAAACATAATTTACGGTCTTCTTACTTCTTCCCCAACATTTGTAAGCTTGCATTTACTGGGGTTGTTTCCCAGAGTGTCTGCTTTCCCTCGCAGGATACATAGTAACACTTCACCAGGTTCCTATGCATTTAATGTACCCAACTCACACGAAAGATTTGTTTTTTTCCATCTCATCCCTGTTGTGTATAGTATCCAGTACCTGTTGGTACACCCGTTGACTTTGACCCTGGTACTGCCGCTGTTTCCACACGAGAACCTCCTTAAGTTGTTTTTCATCTGGTCAGGGAATTCCTTGAAGTTTCTTTCTTTTGGTGTGAATATGAAACGGTTTTGGTTTTGCTTCTGTATCATTCTCAAATTTGCCAGTCAGTTTCTCTTGTCGCAATTGTGTGTTCCTTTCTGACTCTTGTCCTCGCTTCTCTGTTTACCTTCTGTACTTAACTTTCTATAACTTTTGCATGCTCTTGAACCTGTGTTTATCCTCTCTGCTTCTTTGATTGAACCACGGGCTCTGTGTCTGTGCGTGAAGACGTATTTGTGCATATACGTGTGTTCTTAAGTGCATGTGCTTGTTCTGTGCGTTGATCTCTCGAGTCAGGACGCAAGAAGAGCATAAGTGGTCTGCTTCCCTTGCTAGGGCCACTGGACATATGCATACTTACACTACTGAGGAGCTTACCAGCATCATCTTCATTTGCACCTACCCGAAAATTGAGCATCTGTCATTCTCTTCCTACCTCGTCAGTCTTTCTTGAACTAGAAATCCTACTCTTTGCCATTCACCTGCTTTTGTCCCTTCGGCAGAGAAAAAAAAATCTCCACACGATCTGGATCATTTTTTTTATTTTTCTAGTTTGTATGCACATAGTCCAAGCATGGTACATTATATTCAGCTTAATTCGCCATACAAATCTTAAAGTGCTGCTTCATTGTACACCCATTGCACACTTTACAGATATTAGACTCAACAATGGCCACTGGAATCCTCAATTAGTTCGCCCAGAATGATCTGGCTACCATGGACCACCACCACCACCAGTAGTAGCAGTAGTGAGTAGTAGTAGTAGTAGCAGGAGCAGCAGTAGCAGTAGCGGTAGTGGTATGAGTAAAACTAGACTATAGATAGTCCTCAAAAACCTCGATATAGACTGTGAGGTCTTTTGCTATCTCCCTTTGCATTATACTCCCATGCACTCTACTCATTAACACCTGACCAATGTCTTTCCCGTAGACATGATCTCGTATCGGGGAATGAAGCTCCGGAAGCTCACTTCTCCACTGGTCCAAGTAAATTTAGATTAGTTGTAATAAATTTTTAACTCTTTTTTACAATAAAACGTAGGGAGTGATATTGAGTTCGCTTACCATCGGATGTGGTTTGGCTTCACAACTTCATAGACATCCGCCTTCATATTTGTAACACATCTTTAATGACCTCACTGCTTTACATAGCATTACTGACCTTTCTGAAATATAAACAACAAAAATTCAATTAGAATGTATTTTCTTACTTATCTTCTTTTAAGATTAACTGTTTGCTAAGTATCATTCGCCCTTCGTCTCCGAATCAAAAGAAAATAATATTTCTTGAAATGGAGAAAAAAAACATTTTATGTAGGATGTTATTTTGTCAGGTTTAAGATCTAGCTAGAGTCTATACGAGGGTCATTAAGATCTAGCTAGAGTCTATACGAGGGTCATTAAGATCTAGCTAGAGTCTATACGAGGGTCATTAAGATCTAGCTAGAGTCTATACGGGGGTCATTAAGATCTAGCTAGAGTCTATACGAGGGTCATTAAGATCTAGCTAGAGTCTATACGAGGGTCATTAAGTTGTGAAAGTGTAGCTCACGTTGCGCCTCCTATGGTGCTTGACCAGGTCGACGCTGAAGCTAAAATCCATCAAGGAAATATATCTTTACGATCTTAAGATTTACTAATTTTTTAACCACTTGCTATTATCACTGTTGCTTATGGGTTCACGGGTCAAGACCAGTTCATTAAGGGCCTCCCATCTTTGGTTCTTCCCTCGTAAACTTGGAGAACAACGCCCACAGCCATGTCTCGCGTACTACCCACGTATTTGCGACGTACCATCCATGTACCAACCACGTACTAGCCATGCCCCGCGCACCAGCATGATACCAGCCACATTACCTCTTACTAGCTGCATTTTACGTACCAGCCATATATCAGCCACGTACTTTCTACATTCCACGTACCTGTTATATATCAGTCCGTACCACCGACAAGCACCCACGTACCAGCTACGTCCCACGTACCAACTACATACTACTTACTGATACTGGTCGTCTTGAAATCTAGCGATATCGCTTCTACCTTTAATTTCGCAAGATAATTGCTGAATTATCTGGACAACGATCTCAATGCTTCAATACTTACGAGTATATATATTTTATTTTGTAAACTCTTGATAGTTTATCTTAATGTTCTCACTCCTTAAAACTCTAGTTGCTCTTACAATGACTTTATAGAGCGTAATTTTTGCCTGCCATGCATGTTTAGTTAATTGGCTTTTATTAAGTTTCTGAAACACAAGAATTAATGTACCTCGCAGAATATCGTTCCCATCAGTAGTTTATTATTTTTATTGTTGTTACACTTTTAATGTAGGAGTGAAGCCAGTAGCTTTCGTAATAATATAAATGTTAGCAGTAAAAGGAAAAGCAGGAGTAATAATAATAATAGTAGCGGCAATAATAGTAGTAGTTGAAGTTGCAGTAGTAGTAGTAGTAGTAGTAGTCGTAGTAGTAGTAGTCGTAGTAGTAGTAGCAGTAGTAATAGTCGTAGTAGTAATAGCAGTAGTAGTAGTCGTAGTAGTAGTAGTAGTAGTAGTAGTAGTAGTAGTAGTAGTCGTAGTAGTAGTAATAGTTGAAGTGGTGGTGGTAGCAGCAGATTCTGATTATTTATTCATGTCGAACATTTTCCATATTTATATTCAGCAAACATTTCCGTTTCTTCACTGTCTAAATAAGGTATCAATTTATTACCAATAAAATCAGACGCTTAACGGCCGGTGAACGATTTCCTTCAGCAGTTATAGCGAAATCATCTGTGAGACGATAGAATGCGACTTGCAAAAACGCATGTGCGTATTACGTCGCTGTTCAGAGGGCAATCCGAATTGTGTTGCTGACGCACTTACAGTTAAACAACTACTGAATGAGTGATGGTGAATGTGTTTCCTTCTTCAGGTCACTATCATGCTGATAAAACTGGGGGATGTGGTTTAAAAAAAAATAATATGTTCTTAATATACCACAGATCAGCGTGCCACAAAAAAATTAAGGTCTATATAAAAAGGCATCAGACCATGTATTTGAGAATTTAAACTTAAAGTACAAACCAGTTGATTTTTCTCCTAGTTCGTTGTGGCCTCTGTATTTCATGCACTTCTACACAAAGCTGCCGCGCTCCTTATAAATACGAGGCTGTGTTTAACTCTGAGATAAAACCTAAAATTATCTGCAGCGTAGCCTAATTTACGCAGCAGCTGTTAATAGGCGAAATGTGCGGCGGTGAAGTTGCTCAAGAAATATTGTACTACTGAGCAGTGCCTTCGGGAGGTCGATTTGCAGCTCCTGACCCTGCCTCTTAATCTTCAGTGGAGTGCCCTAATTGATTTTTTTGTTGTTCCTAGCCTCTTTAAGATCTATTCTTTTTATATGTTTTTGTGTGCATGCACGGAGCTTGCTCCCACTCCAGCCTCATATAGTTCAATCCCTCTACTTAGTCAGGCTGCTGGATTATCAACAGTGATTGATCACAGACCGGGGCTGTAATCAGCGGAAGAAGGATCGATCCTCTGCTACTCCTTTTCCTGAATGACTTACGCGTTTAGCGCTTCATATTTAAAATGTAGTCTACAACAATCTGGTCAAAGCCTTCTTTATACTACGCTGTGAAATGGCTTTTACAATTTCCTGTGTTCAGCTTCTATCTTAGTCATGTTTTGGCTATACGTGTGTTTAATATTGTGTCCACAAATCGCCTTGCCATTACTATAACTATTCTGTGCGTCCTTCTGATGTATTCTAATATAATGTAACCTATTCGGAGGTAATTTCAGACGACTTGCATACACCTTCATGTTGTAAATGTTATATATTATTAAAATCTACCATCAACTACCAGGCAGGAAGTAGTGTGTTAACTTATTTCCAATTAAACAAGGCTTGTTCGAATATTTTTTTTTCTTAGATACTATTTAACGTAAATAAAATAAAACATGTTGATTATATAAATTGCAGCCGTGTTTTTGTACGGAAGTTTGGTTTATGTGTTTTAAATATTATTATTAAAGGAATGGAGCTGCGGGGTTGTACATTATGTGTGGGATGAGTATTCGCCTCTTCTCTTTCCAGGGTTATTAAACGATACATTTTTACCCAGAATTAATTAAACAAATACTAGCGTAAGCCATAAATTACTATATCGTTACTTGTAGAATTTATTTAAGTGAAATTAGGATTCAGTTAAAAAAATGTTGATTATTATTTTCTTTTGCTGATTTTCGCTTAACATTTTGGAATTGGTGTTTTCTTAAGGGAAAAAAATAGGTGTCAAGGATACTAACCTTTTCTTCTCCCGGTGATTAAAGATTCAACTTCCTTTTTATTTCAATCGTATATATTGGCCATTAATTTTCGTACCAGTCTGGCGACAATTTTCTGAATATTTTCTCCCCTCAAGGAATGTGCCTTGATGTTGGAAAGGGGCTCTTGATCGAGGGAAGTGAACCTAACCTCCTCTTCCTTGGATCGAACCTGATTGCCTTTCATTGCCTATGCGCTGTATGAGCCCCTAAGGATTTAGCTCCTCCCCTTGACTATAATAATTACGTAAATATTTTTGAACTTCTGCCATATACATTAGACTACGTCAAGTTACAGCATCTATCTGGCACTCCGTGGCACTTAACCTGCATCAAGCTACAGCATCCACTGGCACTCCGTGGCACTTAAGCTGCATCAAGTTACAGCATCCACTGGCACTCCGTGGAATTTAACCTGCACCAAGTTACAGCATCCACTGGCACTCCGTGGCACTTAACCAACATCAAGTCACACCACCCACCTGACATTCCGTTTAATCAATATATTCCAATCTTCTTGTAATTAGTTCATTCTTACGACTGACTTTTCTTGGTAATCTAATCAATATTGTGATGCTCTTTATCGTTCCTCCTCAAATAAGATTTTGCAACATGCATAATTTCCAATAAAAATTGAATGCTAGTACAAAGTGGGCTTAGACTAATTGATTTTTTCTCTTTCTTCAGTAAATAATAGGCCTAGTGTTGATGGTGGGTTGCCCTCTCTCACCTGATGATTACTTTGTATTCTGCAACTCAATCACTTTTTTTTTTTTTTTTTAGAAAAGATTTGGGTCACAATTTTTTTCCCCCTCTTACCAATTATTTCTCGTCTCTTGATTTAGAGATATGATTACTATTTTTTCCTCTAAATATTATTTAACTTAAAAGTCTTCAGTAGTTTTCACTATGTTGGGGTTTATCTTCATTGTCGTAGTTGAATGTTTTAGTAAATTGTGTGCGTATGTGTGTGTGTGTGTGTGTATATGTATGTGTGTGTGTGTGTGTGTGTGTGTGTGTGTGTTGGGTGAGTGGGTTGTCTGTGTGAGTGTCTGTGTGTGGGTGTATTTGGCTGTCTGTACCAAAGAGATGTTCCTGGACTGAAGATAGATCTCCAAACTGCGGAGGAATATCTATCAGTACAAGAACTCTGGCTAGAGTTAAGTGGACCCTCGGTAGATGAAGCGTCCTGCAGGAGGAGACAGAGAAGGTCCCTGCAGGACCCTCCACATCGATCCTGCTGAGGTCCTACGTTACCCCCGCCCAACACCTGACCATTATCAGGTGTCTTTCTCTATAATTATGATAATTCCCGCACCACGGCTCAGCTACAAGAAAATGCGATTATTCATTAAGGAATCTTCTGTACGAGTCACAGATGGAAATGTGATGATAAAAAAAAAAAAGTAAGGGAAAAAATTAAAAAAATGTAGTATTTTTTTGCGATTGAGTGATATTATTGTTTTAATATTTAACGAAATATAAAAAAATGACTAATTTTTTTCCATTTAAATTGCAGTTTAGAAAGCAAGTTTGATTTAAAACTAATAATTTGTGTTTCTACACATTACATTAATTCTACTACATATAAGGTTAAAGGCATAATTTCAAATATATCAGAAGATCCTCTGAGATTGATCTGAATGGCAGGGATTCCTGAATGCCTTTAAAGAGCTCTTGATACAAGGAGTTGGAGCTCTCTTTTTCCATGGAATGAATCTCATTACCTCCGATTCCCAGGCTCTTAATGAACTCCAACTGGTTTAGCTCTCCCTCTCTGAATATAATAATAATAACAGTAAAACTTTTTATTAATTTTTAATTTATTTCATTTAATAATTTAATTTGTAATTTTATCACAAAGAAGCATGAAGGATTTTGTGTGTATATGTGTGTGTGGGTGTGTGTGTGTGTGTGTACTCACCTAATTGTGGTTGCAGAGGTCGAGACTCAGCTCCTGTGTGTGTGTGTGTGTGGTGTGTGTGGTGTGTGTGGTGTGAGTGTGTGTGGTGTGTGTGGTATGTGTGTGTGTGTGTGTGTGTGTGTGTACTCACCTAATTGTGGTTGCAGAGGTCGAGACTCAGCTCCTGTGTGTGTGTGTGTGTGGTGTGTGTGGTGTGTGTGGTGTGAGTGTGTGTGGTGTGTGGTGTGTGTGTGTGTGTGTGTGTGTGTGTGTGGTGTGTGTGTGTGTGTGTGTGTGTGTGTGGTGTGTGGTGTGTGTGTGTCGTGTGTGTGGTGTGTGTGTGTGGTGTGGTGTGTGTGTGGTGTGTGTGTGTGTGTGTGTGTGTGGTGTGTGTGTGTGGTATGTGTGTGTGTGTGGTATGTGTGTTGTGTGTATGTGTGGTGTGTGTTGTGTAAGTGTGTGGTGTGTGTGTGTGCGTGTGTGCGTGTGTGTGTCTGAGTTTATCTTTATTACTGATAATTATCATCTAGGTAGAGGCGTCATTTGCAAGAACATTTGCCCTAAAGGCAAAAAGGGTGAAAGCCATTTTAGGACTCCACTGTCATGCCTGAGGCAGCTGTCACTTCCCAGTGTGATTGTCTGCATAGCACTGTCGATTGATCAAGATTGCCAATCGCCACGCGAATGTGAGACCGTATCTGATGTAGCTAGGCACTGCACTCTGTTATGAGCAGGTAAAAATAAAGATCTGTCGAGTTCATGGGGAGAAAAATTTAGATCAAGAGAGAGAGAGAGAGAGTAGGAGCAGGAGTAGGTATATATATATATATATATATATATATATATATATATATATATATATATATATATATATATATATATATATATATATATATATATATATATATTCTAAAGAAAAGTTGCAAAGGTTAGTGGACGAGTTTGGGAGAGTGTGTAAAGGTAGAAAGTTAAAAGTGAACATAGATAAGAGTAAGGTGATGAGGGTATCAAACGATTTAAATAAAGAAAAATTGGATATCACATTGGAGAGAGGGATTATGGAAGAAGTAAATGTTTTCAGATATTTGGGAGTTGATGTGTCAGCAGATGGGTTTATGAAGGATGAGGTTAACCATAGAATTGATGAAGGAAAAAGGTGAGTGGTGCATTGAGGTATCTGTGGAGACAAAAACGTTATCCATGGAGGCAAAGAAGGAATGTACGAAAGTATAGTGGTACCAACACTCTTATATGGGTGTGAAGCATGGGTTGCAAATGCTGCAGCGAGGAGGAGGCTGGAGGCAGTGGAGATGTCCTGTCTAAGGGCAATGTGTGGTGTAAATATTATGCAGAAAATTCGGAATGTGGAAATTAGGAGAAGGTGTGGAGTTACTAAAAGTATTTGTCAGAGGGCTGAAGAGGGTTGTTGAGGTGGTTTGGTCATTTAGAGAGAATGGATCAAAGTAGAATGACTTGGAGAGCGTATAAATCTGTAGGGGAATGAAGGCGGGTAGGGGTCGTCCTAGAAAAGGTTGGAGGAAGGGGTAAAGGAGGTTTTGTGGGCGAGGGCTTGGACTTCCAGCAAGCATGTGTGAGCGTGTTAGATAGGAGTGAATGGAGACGAATGGTTTTTGGGACATGACGATCTGTTGGAGTGTGAGCAGGGTAACATTGTGTGAAGGGATTCGGGGAAACCAGTTAATTGATTTAGTTGGACTTGAGTCCTGGAAATGGGAAGTACAATGCCTGCACTTTAAAGGAGGGGTCTGAGATAGTGACAGCTGGGAGGGACTTTTCTCAGCTGTAGTATCTGAGCTCCTCTGCAAAGACAGTGATTATGTATGAGTGTGGTGAAAGTGTTGAATGATGATGAAAGTTTTTCTTTTGGGGATTTTCTTTCTTTTGGGTCACCCTGCCTCGGTGGGAGACGGCCGACTTGTTGAAAAAAAAAAAAAAAAAAAAAAATATATATATATATAAAATATATATATATATATATATATATATATATATATATATATACACATCATATATATATATACATATTGATTAGCGCTACAGGTAAACAAATAGAAACCAGCTCGGTTAATTCTTCCCCTCATATAGCATTGCGGATAATCCCATCTGTTGAGGGCACACGAGACACACTTTGAGTGATCCTTCCCAGATAAGATGCTGGCAGCCTCCACATGCCTAACATCTCCCAGCTTCCCTCCTACCCCTGTCCAGATGCCTCAGATATCTTAATATGCCAAGAACGTCTTGTAAGACGTAGTATAGCCTCAGTTTTAATTCAATTTTTTTTAATATTTTAGGCTGAGGTAAACAAAAAAAGTTTTTTTTTTATAAATGCCAAAATATGTTGAAATGGTAGATATATTATGATAAAAATATCACAGTGAACTGTGGAAGGTGAAAAAAGTGTTTAGATAAAAATGTTTATTTTTTTTCAGAATAACGGCATGCTTGTCCAGCTGTACCATAGATCTCTGTATATAGGGATGGGCTGACCCCACTACCTGTATCCATACCATATGTTCTCTGCCACATACACTGTGCCACATACATTGTCACACCCACGAGCATACACGTACATGTATACGCAGAGGCCTATGCATTCACGTGCTCGCATGCGTGTACATATGCCTGCGCACACACAGGCACGTGTATTGCGCACAGCAAGAATATGAGCGCACACACACACACACGCGCGCGCGCGCGCCTGCATACACATTCACATACAAACGAGTGGGCGCATACGTGTACACATACGCTTACACAATGGACATGCGTGTTCCAGTACACACATGCGCATATCCACACACACACACACACAGGAATACCCACCAACCACCAGCGCACACCAGGAACATATAAATTTGTGGCTAAAAAGATTAAATGAAACCAAAATAGGCATTTACACCAATTAATTTATATAATAATTAATATAATCATGGTTCAAAAGCAACCACAAATAGGTGAATGCACACACAAAGTACTCACAAACTAGCCTAAACACTCACCTAAACATACTAGCACACACAGACCTCACAAACTAGCCTAAACACTCACCTAAACATACTAGCACACACAGACCTCACAAACTAGCCTAAACACTCACCTAAACATACTAGCACACACAGACCTCACAAACTAGCTAAACACTCACTAAACATACTAGCACACAGACTCACAAACTAGCTAAACACTCACCAAACATACTAGCACACACAGACCTCACAAACTAGCCTAAACACTCACCTAAACATACTAGCACACACAGACCTCACAAACTTTATATACAATATAAATGCTGTCGCCAAATAGAAATTTCTTCTCAAACATACGAATAATTATTGTATCCTAGCCATCACTGCTTTGGTGATCGTCGAAAAATGAGTACGTAAAATGCGGATTTCCATATTACTCATTAATTAGAGAACATTAAAGTAATCCACTCTTGCAAATATGTGAGACATTCGGAGTATTTTGAAATTCTAGATATACTTAGATGAAATGTCAGGGATCGAATTTGTTACTGAGATCCTCACCGACTTGAAGATCACCATAACATTTATATATATATATATATATATATATATATATATATATATATATATATATATATATATACATATATATATATATATATATATATATATATATATATATATATATATATATATATATATATATATATATATATATATAAAACATTTCATAACATTTAGATGTATATACTTTTATGAAGTGCTAAACTCGTGTGGATCAATGAGCTGTGAATAAACAGTTTATAAAACCGACGAGTTGGTAAATGAGACACCTGTGCAACATTTGGGTATCTGGAAACGTTTCGCCCCCCATTGGCTTCTTCAGTCCATTGGATTGTATAAGGCTATTGGACTGAAGTCCCTGGCGAAACGTTTCCAAGTGAATCATTTATCAGCTGTGTCCGCTACTTGCGAGACAGACAAGGAATTCACTCTCGTATTATTGAGAGTCTGAGAGCTATTTTAGTAAATATTTTGCATGTTAAATTTGTCTTAAACATTATATCTTAGTGAGGAAAGATGTTTAATTGCTTCTTTCGACAGTAAATCAGCCAACATGCTCAGATTTCTCTTGCCTGCTTATTTTTATCTTTTCTTAAAGCCTCCTACTCACTCGCACAGAAATATTCTTTACCGAGTCTGGTAGAAAGCCATCCTGCCTTAACCCACATACAGGTTTACAATCACCAACAAATTCTCTGGTAAATATATACAACGTTGATCATTACTAACACTCTCATTAGCCAAGAAGCAATAACACAATTCCTATATTCTTATTTTGTTTATTCTATACTTCAACAACGACCAAAAAAAAAAACGAGCAAATTATTTGTTTAAGCGAAAAGTCGAATCACGAATTGTGTTTTGGCCTAAACTCGCGTGACGTCACCGCATTCCATTCATCCTTCAAGGGTGATTAAGTCGTCTTCATTAACAGCTGGGACTGTAAGCCGATTGCCCACATGTTTGGTCACGGGGACCCACCTACAGTCACATCTGCTGGACGAGGGAGCTAAAAACAAAATAAACAAAGAATTGAACATAGTACTGAAGTGTATGTCAGTTCAGTTAATGTATTTAATAAAATTAAGGAAGCTGTGCATCTGCAGGCGCAGCTACAAGCAGCAGTAACCTGCAGTAACTGGGACCTGTGTCAAGTAACAGTGACCTGTGTCTAGTGACAGTAACTTGTGTCAAGTAACAGTGATCTGTGTCTAGCAATAGTAACCTGTGTCAAGTAACAGTGACCTGTGTCAAGTAACAGTGACCTCTGTCAAGTAACAGTGACCTGTGTCAAGTAACAGTGACCTGTGTGTAGTAACAGTGACCTGTGTCAAGTAACAGTGATCTGTGTCTAGTAACAGTGACCTATATCTAGTAACAGTGACTTGTGTCTAGTGACACTGACCTGTGTCAAGTAACAGTGACCTGTGTCAAGTAACAGTGACCTGTGTCAAGTAACAGTGACCTGTGTCAAATAACAGTGACCTGATGTTTTACATATAAAAAAATGCTTTATTTTCTATAGGATAAAAAAAAAATGCTGTTATGGCACTGAAAATTTTTTGGTTAGACAGAAGCTTAACACACTCACCTATAAATTGCTAACTTAATGAAAAATAAACTACCCACTGAGAGTGATATAGACAAGACTAGACAGATTTCGTGGGGTTTAGTGAATAAGATATACGTGCACATGTGTCTTATTCGTCAACTTGTCGGTATTGTATTACTTCAATAACATATTTGTGAGGTTTATCCTAATATTGGGGAGTTTGGCCCAGTGTGAGACCCCCACTAATGTCGTTCAGTGTGCCCGGTGTGAGAGTCGGACAAATGTCGTTCAGTGTGCCCCGGTGTGAGAGTCGGACAAATGTCGTTCAGTGTGCCCCGAGTGTGAGAGTCGGACAAATGTCGTTCAGTGTGCCCCGGTGTGAGAGTCGGACAAATGTCGTTCAGTGTGCCCCGGTGTGAGAGTCGGACAAATGTCGTTCAGTGTGGCCTAGTGTGAGAGTCGGACAAATGCTGTTCAGTGTGGCCTAGTGTGAGAGTCAGACAAATGCTGTTCAGTGTGGCCCAGTGTGAGAGTCGGGCAAATGTTGTTCAGTGTAGCCTAGAGAAACTATATCCTTGGATCTGAACTTCAGACATTCAAGGAAAACAAGGTTATTTGTCTTGGAAAGTGGAGCTGGTATTAGTAGTGGTGATAATGTTGAGAATGATGGAGGTGGAGGTAAGGATAGTGCTTGTGGTGGTGAAAATAGTTGAGAGGAGCTGGTGTTTGTAGTGGTTGGTCATAGTACTAGAAGTAGTTTAGGTCGAGACGTTGCTTGTGGTGGTGATAATGATATTTCTTGATAGTGTAGTAGCTGTTTTTGATGTGGTGGTGGTAACTGTTGTTGTTGTGGTGGTAGTTGTTGTTGCTGTGGTGGTGGTAGTTGTTGTTTGTGTGCTGTTGTGGTTGTTGTTGTTGTGATGGTGGTGGTGATGGTGAAGGTATTGTAGTTGGAAACGGTGATGTTGGAAGTAAGAGATGTTGCTAGTTTAGAGAGTATTCTCGGGTAAGAGTGCTGATAGCGGTGGTGGTTGTGGAAGTACTACTAGTAGTGAAGATAGTTACAGAGGTAACGTTAGGGATAGTGGTAGGAGCCCTGAACCAGCTGGATAGTGGCTGTCATAATTATTGTGGAGAGTTGAAAAGGTTGTGGAAATAATGTAGTGGTGTTAGCTTTTTGTGTGTGTGTAGTGGCGATGATTGTATTATACCGAAATACTTGGAGAGTCAACATAGAGCATTGTTTGCAGTTATATACCAAGTTTTCTTTTAAAGACAGTATATGGGTCTGTAACTCCCATTATTGTTGAAGGAATTGAGTATTTGAGAAGTCTTATGCTTCATTATAGGTTATCTCTTAGTATACTTATTGCTCTCGTGCTTTTCATCAGGGATATATTCCATTAAAAACCTTTTTTTTCCGACTGTATGGAGTTATTTTAGTGTGTAGATTTGGAACATGTCTTTATAATTCTTCGGAAATAAGTTACTGTACTGTAGATTTTTTCGCCAACACTCTAGGGAGAAAAATCTGAGGAATTTTGGGCATTCATAATAATATAATGGATATCTTTTCATTGTCACTTTCACCATGGCAATTGCAATGATCTGTGCACTTGAGGGCAACTGTAAAACACTTGCAGTGATCCATCGCACTCCTTAACATAAGTAAGTTTATTTAGACACAGGTACACTTAAGTACAATTATTGTACACAGTAACATATGTATAAATTACCTAGAATAATCCAAAAAAGTCACTTAGTTTCATATAGGTTCTTGTAATATCTAACTATTTAAAGCCTAGCTGTAAGATATATCAGAAATCAGTCATGATTATAAACCAAAAAATCAAAATAGATAAGTAACTCAAGTGTGTGAACATCAGTTACAGTAACAGAAGGTACACTAGGAATAAAGTGAACGTTTCTACAACTTAGCAACTCAAGTTACACTGACCCCAGACACGTACTTCGTTCTTGGAGTCTGGCAGCTATAGTAAGGAAATGTTGCATTCACCTGAGACGTATTCTCCATCCCAAGTCACTCAGGTCTGGAAGCTGAGCAGAGGAATGTTTCACTTTACCGCAGTCATGTTCTTCTGGGTAAACAGTCCTCGTTATTCGCTTTTACAGTACTAATTGAGAAGAAAGAATGCAGTCAATGATTCTTTAGATTTTTTTTTGATGAACATGAAATGTAACTTATCAGGTCAGAGTTGTGTCAGTTTCATGAGCAACAAGATGTTTTCCAGGTATATAATTTACATAAACCTTTTGATTACTTAATTAACATAAGCAGCTACCTCTACAACATCTGCATCTTTGTCAATAGTCCTCACCAAAACTTCCCACACACATTTTTGCTGCACCCGTCATATCTGACAGCATCCTGGTGTCAAGAATCTTCATGTAAACAAAACACTTTACTGTTGGGTCATGGAAACAATGGCAGAAATTTTGTTCTTCATATTGGTGATAATCTGTTTGTCGCTCCTGCTTCTATTAATGTGTTCAACCAAAAACTTTAATAGTTCATTTTTATTCTCACTTAGGGAGGAAATAATTCTTTACGGGTAAATGGGATACACAACTTGGCTTAGATTCTTCTTCGAAATCCTTACCTCTTCTTGCTTTTGTAGTTACATTCACTAAATCTGTGTTGTATACATCACAGGCAAGGTACTATCTTTTATCAGCACCAAGAAGCTGTTGCATGATAACTAGTACAAATACAAATGTTGCATATGTAACAAAGGTCCTAGTGCCTGGTGCGAGCGTGTTTACAATCACAGATCCATCAGTTATTGTCAGCAGCAACAGCAATCTCTTTAGAAGCAGAGCCAGCGCCTGAATACACTTCAGAGAAGATGACTCTGCAAAGGGCCTGATATTTCAAAGGTGTGATATCGGAAGTAGTCATGACTGATTTTTGAGTACAAAAATCCTTCAAGTTATCATCCTGTGTTTGGCAAGCGGAATATTGTTTTTAAAAATGTGTATTGCAATCCCTCTCCAGACTTATTTGTTGCGTGAGAGACTTCTGTTTACAGGTGATTGCCAACAGCCTTACTAGTAAAAAAAATCAGGCAATGATTAAGAGACTGAGGATCGAGCCTCCACACTCCTTGTCAATATTATGTTCTCATCACTGTCTCTTTCACGAGTTGGTCTACCATATCGTTAGTGCGAGAGGACACTGAACTCACGACTCAGTTCAGTGAAGTAAGCCTCATTATCCTTCACCATTTTTATAAGGAAATGCTCACTCACTTCTCAGTGCCAATATAAACCCACCCAGCTCCAAGGTATACACACCCTAAAAGAAAAACAAATTAATTTATAATTAGTTTTTGATCAAATCAGGTTTAAGGGGGACACTTTTATGTTTTATACCCAAGAAGAGACGGTGCCCCCCTTAATCATCATTCAGGAAACCTTAGCTTATAAAAGGCTCGTGGACGTAGCTTCTTGTCAGGTCTTATAAAACAATCAGAATATTGTAGTGGAAAGAATTCACCAGAGAATAAGAATTTAAGAAACCTTCGTGGGTAGAATCTTGAGGCTGGTGAAGGGCTCTTGCTCTAAGAACTTGGAGCGATCCTTTCCTTCATAGGAGTCAAACCTGAATATCTCCCATTTCCCACGTCCAGTATCACCCTTACGGATTTAGCTCTTCCCCATGAAATGTATGTGAACACACACACACATGCACATAGCGCAGGGAGAGTGACCCAGTAGCGGCCAGTGAAGAGGCGGGGCCAGGAGCTATGACTCGACCCCTGCAACCATAACTAGGTGAGTACACAAGCACACACACACACACACACACACACACACACACAATAGTGGCAATTTAGAGAGGAAGGGCCAGGAACTGAGACTCGACCTCTACACAATCACCAGGGAGGGGGGGGGATGTGCAGCAACAAACACGAACACAAACCATAACAAGAGACAAGGTCATTTAACTAATGTATACATTGTAAATCGGAACGTCCTCATCTTGCATCATTATCATTTCGTACGTAAACATAAACAACGTCAAGTTAATCGCCTGGGAGGTTAGCCCGCTGCTGAGACCAATACATAACTGCTATCTGATTTACTGTACTCTGCGTTATTACTCTTAATTTCGTTTGCCACTCTTCAAGGACTGTGTTGTGTTACAATATACCATTTTAGAAGAATATAAGTTACGGTACCATACTCTGTGTGGACTGTTTCACAATATATTGCCGCAGTTTGGAGGGGAAACCATCGAAATTTCGGTCTGTCCAGGCCTACTCTCAGTTCGTGTCACGAGAATGGTTCAGAATGGACTGAGACGTTTATTTTCCTCTCCAATTGGTAGATGAGGTGTTTACATCGTTTAATTTTACTATATCTCCTAGTTTAACCTTGCTATGATGACTGTAACAAGGTCTTATCCCGTGGACTAAGGATTACTGACACTTACCAATGGTCCATATGTCTTGGTGTAAGTCTTTGTATATGTTTTCGTATATATCTTGGTGCATGTCTTAGTATAAAAGAATGAGGTAAAGTCATTAATGTGTTTTAGTATGGTGGCTTTCTGAACAGTTGTTTATATCTTAGGGTAACAGGCTCACTTTGTATATGCGTTATTTATAAATATGTGTGTCTTCATTGATCGTTTTTCAGTCTGTGTTAGTTATAATGTGTCAAAGGCACTTGTCGATAGAAAACTTGGACTGTTTCATGTGTGTGTGTGTGTGCACGTGTGTCAGACAGACACATGGCTTGCTTCATGTGTGTGAGGGAGGGAGTTAGAGGAGAACACGTGTGTTTAGGGTGCGTGTGGGGTGTATTAATTAATGCTTGTTTGTACTTCAATGAGGTTGTGATCTGAATGTATTGTGCTGATAAATTGAAAATTAAATCAGATATCTCTCTCTCCCTCCCTCCCTCTCTCTCTCTCTCTCTCTCTCTCTCTCTCTCTCTCTCTCTCTCTCTCTCTCTCTCTCTCTCTCTCTCTCTCTCTCTCTCTCTCTCTCTCTCCATGTCATTGCAAACCTTCAAATGACATACAAGTGGAGCACTGCCATGGAAGATGCGGCGCATTTTGAAACACGACGCCAGGAATGTCTACATGCACTATTAGTATTAATATTCCGAGCTTGTCTGATGGAGTCGTGTCTCCGAGCAGCAGCAGCAGCAGCAGCAGCAGCAGCAGCAGCAGCAGCAGACACTGTACCCCTGGACTGAAGGAGAGGGCGATGTGGGTGGGATTTCGGGGGCGAGAGAAGCCATGTTTATTTACCTGAGATAACAACAACAACAAAAAAGGTAACATAAAAACTTTTTTTTCTCTCTCGTGAACGTTACTGTTAGTTTTTCAATTTCTCTTTTCCAGTTATTTCTACCTGTCTAGGTTTCTCTTTGTGTTTATATCGGTCCTCTTTTTTTTTTTTTTTTTTTTGCTTTTCTAGGCTTAAAAACGCAAGAAGGGAAATGCGAATTTTAAGCCAAAATTGTTGCTGCTTTACCACTTAAGAAATTGTATTTAAAAAGCTTTGAAGTATATTTTTTTTATTGGGTCATGACAGCAGTAGAGAAGACAAGCACTAGGGTAGGATAGAGCAACAAAAAAAAAAAAAAAGGTTGTGGACAAACAGGAAAGAGAGAGGTAAGCAAGGTTAAATGGCCTGACCATTTTTGGTAAATTTTAAGGGAGTGGTTTATGTCACACAGTGACGAGTGCGATCAACAACATTGTTCATTATTGCTTAAATTTTATGTTGTTATAGTTAAATGTAACTAAATCACTATGTGAGACACAAGATTCACTTGGTTGACTTGAACCAGATAAGACTAAGGCAGTGAACGCTGCAACGGCGGGTGTAACCAAAACAAAAAATGCTGAAGGTTTTACTTAAGGAAGAATATCCATTTTGCATGTATTATCTTAGATGACGTTTCGATCGGTCCCGGACCATTATTAAGTCGCGATGTGGCAATTGTCAGAAAAGGAACCTTCGTCCAGGTTTTATTTTGAACTTGTGGAGCAGTCGTGATTACATACAATATGCGAGGGTTTGCGACAAACCAGCGGGGAATTGGGTCATATCCTGGCAATTAGCTTAAACCATATTAACAAGAAACACTGTCTCATCAGCGAACTTCAAACTAGATATTACTGCATGGCCAAGCCAAAACTACCCTTGATTCTGGTGCAGGTCTCTTGATCCAACAAACTGGATGAAGAGGAATCATAATTGCTCTCCCCCCCCTCTCAGGTGTTGCATGCCTCTTACAGATTCAGAAATTCCCCTTCAATATAATCAAAATTACTTTTTTCACTTTTTTAATCATTACATTTTTACATCCGTTTATTTTGCCTCACTACACTTGGTCGCGATACATTTTGTTCGTTAGTTCGTTATAAACAGTTTTCCTGACGCGGGTCTTTTTCAGATGCCTCGCTCACTGGCTCCTGAAGGAGGGTGGGCGATGTAAAACTGGAGATTCCAGTAATGACCATAAGTCGTAGGTCCGGTAATTTCATTTCTATGGCTGAGGACGGATGACTGCCGTCATGGGTGTGTGTGTTAGCCTCTATGGCTGAGGACGGATGACTGCCGACATGGGTGTGTGTGTTAGCCTCTATGGCTGAGGACGGATGACTGTCGTCATGGGTGTGTGTGTTAGCCTCTATGGCTGAGGACGGATGACTGTCGTCATGGGTGTGTGTTAGCCTCTATGACTGGAACGCGGTGAGCCGTTTTATGCCAATATGTTGTAGCGCTGGAAAGTCAACATCCGCTTCTTCGACTGACCAGGTAAAGATGACAAGCCAGCCATTTCACACATGTGATGTTTGCTGTAGATTATATCATTTGTCAGGTAAGGGCATTTTTATTTTACACAAATCAATTTTACAGGTTAAGAGCTATTATCTTATCTAAGCTCATTTCAAAGCCCAGCCCTATCTAATGTATACCACCACCCCCTGGGATGCGACCCACACCAGTTTACTAACACCCAGCTATCTAATTATCGTTAGGTGAACAGGGGCAGGCGATCTAAGGACACACGCCCAACGTTTCCACTTGTTCCGGAGATCGAACCACAGACACTCAGTATATCCAACCGGCAAGTTACTATACCACTTTACCTCAGGTATTCATTCACAGCCGACTCTTCCCGTCGCAACACCGTATAAGAGTCGGACCCCACCCTTTGGCCTAAACAAATACGTTGCTGTTCTGTACTTGGCAAAAAAAAAAAAAAAATCCTCAGCGTTACTCCCACCACCATGGCTTCCAACAGCGAGACAGGTAATTGAGTTATTCCCGTTACCTGCCATATTATCTATTCTACTAACTACTTTCATCAGCATTGCCATAGGGGAAATACACCTGCACATTCTCATATTATTACGGCTTCCTGCTCACATATATAACCCGAGAGGCTTCCATAATTAATATTGACTTACATTCCTTGGCTGCATTCTTGTTTCTTTCTTAAACTTTCTTGATTACTTTTCTATGTTCATTCTGTGGCAATGAAAACTTTTGTCATCGACATTTCGTCTCAACTTGAGATTATTCACTCATTACCGCTAATCTTTACAGCTGGATAAGTCATGTTACGAGATGCCGAAACGATGTAAAGAGAGAGTTTGTGACATGATGAAGGCCAGTGTGTGAGCGAAACGTCGTCAACAAAGAACATTTTCTTTTTATGACCACAAAGATGTAAGTTTCAGAATAAGCTTTTATTGGGACATTTTTTCGCTCCGTAGAGGTTTGACTTGAAAAGGGCGAAACATTATCAGAATAAAAGCTTAGTTTGTAACCTCTGTTTTAGTCTTCGTGTTCTAATCGAAGATGAAACTTCTCGTTCTCATCCCTAAGAAATTTGACTCCTTCAGCTCCTCCAGTTCTGGTCTCAACACATTTTTTTTTGTTTCACCCGGAGGGTTTCCTGATCCAGCCATGATCTAATCTTCTGCTAGACACGCGCTCAGCATTAATTAGGTTGAAGTTACTTGAAGCATTAATTGCAAATTCATTCTGTAATCGTATTATGAAACATAAATAAAAGACTCGCAGCATGGCTTTAATAGAGAGCATTATTGTCTTACGAATTTATTCTCACTTTATTCGGGCACATCAGGAGGTGGGCAAATAACACGTCTGTTTCGCGATTAGCTGACGGAAGATGCAGCCTCCAGCACACTGTGCTGAATGATCAGGGGTTGATCAATATATTTATGTTTTCAGGGGAAATCGCTTAAACCGCACGGTATGTACAGTGCCTTGGGAATGGGTCGTAATCAACTTGGATCCGAGGGAAGGAAGACCAGCTTCAGAGAGCCAGCATAAATGGGAAAAATTTAAGAAAGGATAAGTATTACGGGGTGTATCCCAGGGCTCTTCCTTGGGGCCTTCATTATTTCACATATACATAAATAACATTGATACAGGAGTTAATAGCAACTTACGTAAATTTGCAGAAAATCTTAAAATTGAGAGCACTGGAAATTCTGAAAAAAAAAACAGGAGAATGTGTGCGTGTGTGTGTACTTATATTTTCACTCTCTCGGCTTCATGAACTCTGTCATCGTATTTCTCTATAAAGCTGTGCGTGGATCCTACCTCAACCATTTCGTTGTCCAGGTCATGCTAGTTACTGACCACTCTGATCAACTGTGTTTTTAACTATTAGTGTACAATTGCTTTTCTTCTCTCGACGAGCCTCTCCCTAGCTCCTTTATCAGTTCTTTGGAATATTTTGTACGTGGATATCAGGGATTAGATTCTCTAGGTCTAATCTCATAGTTAATACCCCTGAACTCTAGGACTAGTCTCATTCAAAGCCTCTGCACTTTTTTCCAGTTTCTAAATATGTTGGGTCATGTGTGGGCTCCATGATGGACCTGCATACTCAGATGAACCTGGTATATGTCGTATACACTTGTATACACTGCTCACAACTAGGTCCTTCTGCCTGAGAGAGGTTTATATCCTTTGTCCTCGCAACCTATATTCGTGTTCTAGTACCTGTCCATGTTATTCCTGCCTGCTCTTCTTGTGCGGTACTGTCCCATATGCCTTCTTACAGTTCAAGAATATGGCAATCCACCTAAACCCAACTCTTACCTCACCTCTCTTCCAGTGTCCTAGAACTCGAGCAGGTTTGCAAGACAATTTACCATCTTTAAAGCCGTGCTGGTGATTTTTTTATGAAATTATCTATTTCCAGGTCAATTCTTACTCATTTCTGATTATATATTTTTTGTATTCCATGTAAATGACGCTGACCTGTAGTTCAGTACTATGTGTCTGTCCTCTCTTAAATATCGAGAAAAATGTTGTCTTTCACATCTCTGGTAGTCGACTGGTATCAAGTGATTTGTGGATTTTAGTTAATGGGGTACACAGTGCTTCTGTCCCCTCTTTCAGAAACCACGTTGAGTTATAGCCTGGGTCTCTAATAATGTTCTTATTTCCTCTTGAGAAAAACCACCTTAAATCTTTAGTTCATCTCTTCCGAGATTTCTTAGTCATTTCCTCTGAGGTCTCTCCCTTCTTCTTCTTTAATCTTATTACCTGGTCCTTTTCTGTTCTTGTGTGCATGTACCGCAAGATCGGTTCAGCTTTTGTTTTACTACTATGATATTCTCAACTTCATCTCTCTCTCTCTCTCTCTCCTTAACCCGTGCTTATTCGTTTCTGGTCATTCTGCTGCCTTCTGTTTTCTGATGTGCGCTCTTTCCTATATTTTCTTTTATGTTCAAGCACTTTTAACTTCGCATCTCTGACTGAGCCATACGGTCTTTTAATTCTTACCATTGCTTCTACTTCCCGCTGTGAACTTCTCTTCTACCTTCCGGCACTTTCCAGTTACTTTCTCCAGTCTCTATCATCCCGTTCCACTTTTCTTTCCCACTGAACTTCTCTTTTTTTTGAGAATTCTCGTATACCCGTGTAGCCTCCTATTCTGCTTCTAGCCATGTTTATCTCTCTCTCTCTCTCTCTCTCTCTCTCTCTCTCTCTCTCTCTCTCTCTCTCTCTCTCTCTCTCTCTCTCTCTCTCTCTCTCTCGAACGTACAATTTCCAGCCATGACACAATTCACACATAAAGAAAAAACATAACCCGAATTTAAAATTGCATTAAAAAAACAATGTCTTCGCTAAGTTAGTACTGTAGGTATTATAAAGTTCTCTAAATATCCTAGAGTGACACTAAGTTATTCTTCCATCCTGACGGGGAATCTCTTGCTATGTCTCTCCTGGCAACCTCTTGAATTCTGCAGTATCATGGAAGCCTCCGTGAACTCGATAGTATTTATCATGGAAGCCTCCGTGACCTCCACAATAATAATCATGGAAGCCTCCGAGACCTCCATAGTATTTATCATGGAAGCCTCCGTGACTTCTTTGTCGTCCCATCATGGAAACCTTCCTGACTTCCAGTGTATATCATGGAATCCTCATTGACCTCAGCAGTGGTCTAGCACGGAAGCATTGACCTCAACGATGTCCCCTCGTGGAAGCCTCGCTGACTTAGCCTAGAAACCCCTCCTCCTCAGTTTTATTTAAGAGAAGCCAGCGGCGTCCCATAATTAATATTCTAATGATAGCGAGTCTTCATTAACAATATGTGAATTAGCATTAGAATAACATAGAGGCTTCGATCACTGAAACATTTATTAGGCAGACGTGGAGGAATTTCGCTCTAGTCTCTTCATGAAGGAGGAAGAGAGAGAGAGAGAGAGAGAGAGAGAGAGAGAGAGAGAGAGAGAGAGAGAGAGAGAGAGAGAGAGAGAGAGAGAGAGAGTGAGAGAGAGAGAGAGAGAGAGACAGAGAGAGACAGAGAGTTTTGACAAAGAATGAAAAGGCTCAATACCGTGACTGGACAATACACAAATTACTAGCACATAAGTTTTTTTTCTGCTATGTGCTGGTTATTCGGATAGAGAGAGTTGATGGTGGTGCAAGGCTCTCGTTCCAAGGAATTGTAGTTGCTGTTCCTTTTCTTGGATGAAATCTAAATAGCTCCCTATTTCCTAGGCGCTGTATGACCCTTGCGGGTTTAGCGGTTCCACACGAACAGAATTATTTGCAGCATTCTCTCCTCTCTCTCTCTCTCTCGACCCTGGCAGGTTCCATCCACCAACAGCTTGATTGAGTGAAGACCTGGATACAGTGGATAGTAAATCGAGCCTTCAGCACTCTATGTGCTGAATGACCCGCACGGTTTACCGCTTCGCAGTTTTGAAACTGATGCTTCTTATACTTTCTCTTAAGAATATTTTTACTTCCTGCATTTCAAACCTTTTGCTAAAAGATAATACGTAGCCTTTTGTGGCTAAAAGCAATTACTATACAGAAGGGCTCTTTCCCTGCATTAATCTTGGTACGACAAGACGACGTACTAACACGACCTGCGACATTTTTCCAGAGTCATCAAAGCAGATAGAGATTTGGGTACATCAATCTTGGGACAAGATGACTGTACACATCACTGAGCACAGCTTCAGCAGTGACCATGAGTGGAGATAGAATTTCACTTATCACATCGGACATCTTGCACGAGTGTTTGTGGTTTTCGAGCGACCTGAGGCACAACAATCCAGGGACTCGAGGGTCGCCTTGTTTGGCTTGAAGTCTCTGTAGTGCGGACAGTAGCCGATCCAATGTCTTGGCGTATTTGAAGAGGGAACGATTTTTAACAAACTTGGAGGGATAGGCGAAGATAGTTAATGTGGCGGTACTTTAAAGTTGCGCAATTAAAGAAGTATGATACGAAACATTGCAGTGTGTTAAAGAAGATGGCGAAACTGCACGATCAGGGGAATAATATATAGTAAGAATTCATTAGATTTTTACGAGGTCACTGACCTCTTCTAGAGGTGTACATTGATACCGATGAAGTGCTCTTTACTCAAGGAATTGGAACTACCACTCTTTTCCTTGGATCAAACCCAGTTACCTCCCATTCCTCAAGTGTTGTATGACCCCATAAAAATATAATAATAATAATAATAATAATAATAATAATAATAATAATAATATGGCAGTGAAGTCATGGAATTTTTACCTGTAATAGAGAGCCATGCGCTATTTCTCATCAGTGTGCCAGGTCGTGCCACTGCCTGATGGGGAAGAACAGTTACACCTACACATTCGATGGCGTCCTCAGGAAATATGCGTAATAATAACAAAACAGTAAATCACAGGTTTATTTATAATCTGTAGACTGAATACCTTCCCTCAAGTCGAAGGTCTTCAAGACCTGGTCTTTGTAGTTGGCCATCAAGTGCCTTTCATTCAGGTTTTTTCAGCCTTCTTCAAGTGCATCTAAGTGTTCAAGACCACTGGTTTAAGTGCATTTAAGTGTTCAAGACCACTGGTTTAAGTGCATCTAAGTGTTCAAGACCACTGTTTTAAGTGCTTCTAAGTGTTTTAATTTAGGAACACATGGTTTAAAGACCAGAGTTTTCGATAAAACTAAAAGCTTTAAGAGTACAATAGTCAAGACCAAAGCTTAAAATGAAGGCAAGAGCTTCAAAAGCGAAAATTTCAAGACTCCATCAGGGAATTTTAGCTTTCGTTTATTTTATTTTTATTTTTTTGCAACCAAAGATTTCATGTATCTTACAATCAAACGTTACGAAGCGAGTTTCTCCAGATCTTTGAGTCTCGGTGTATAATGCATCACTGTCATTCTGACCAGCACACACCCATAGTTATACAAGCCACGTTCCTGTAACCATCAATACTTGTAGTCTTTGTAGTACGCTACAGCACCTGTGTGCAATACAGATCCGTCTCACCCACAGACCCTATTTGCATACAGACCAACACTCAATGTACTGTATACCTCAACTGCATATGAATATATCCTCATCCCTATCTCCTTACATCCTTACCATAAACACACCTACCCTCACACCAAACCTAAAGGGGATATTCCTCCTTAGTAAAACACACACACACACACACACACACACACACACACACACACACAACACACACATTCACGTACGTACGTACGCATACACACAAGCACATTTAGTGAATTTAAGATTAGCTTTCGCAAGTCAACGGTCATTCACGACCCTCTACACCACATATAGCAGGTCCATCTTGGAGTATGCAACGCCAGCATGGAACTCACATCTTTTTAAAGCATGTAACAACCCGGAGAGAGAGAGAGAGAGAGAGAGAGAGAGAGAGAGAGAGAGAGAGAGAGAGAGAGAGAGAGAGAGAGAGGAGCAGAGGTCTGCAACGAGAGCAGGGCTTGATAAGGTAGGCAGGGATAGAGTGTTGAAGAGGCGGCTAACTAGTACAGAAGGCTATACTCGGAAATTATAAACACAGATGGGTCGCATTGACGCCATGATAGATTTATTTTTTCATCCTCGAAGTGGTCAAGAATTGGAAGGATCTGGAGAAAGAAGCGGTAAAACCAGGCGACATACCTAGGAAACAAATCACTTTGTCTAACATTTATTTTATTTTTTTTTTTTTTTTTGGGGGGGGGTTATCCTAGGTAATTTACATTATGTATGATAATTGTACTTATGTGTACCTGTGCCTAAATAAACTTACTTACTTACTTGGCTTTAAGAATTATTGCGATACCGCTCACGAGACTAGGAGGGAGTGAACTAGATAAGAAGAGGCAGGGTCTGTAACCGAGACTCAATCCCTACAACAATAGAGAGGTGAGTACACACATACTCTCTCTCCTCTCTCTCTCTCTCTCTCTCTCTCTCTCTCTCTCTCTCTCTCTCTCTCCCCTGCACTATTTAACCCGGCTGGGCCCAGTTTTGGTAGTCTAATTAACGTGTAATGGAGAAGGCACGTCATCCCCTGACGAGACATCAGCTGCTTCCCACACTCGCCTCTGTAATGACGAAGATTGAGACGATGATAGCGGCTACAGTGAAGATGATAATGATGGAAGGACCAGTATCAGGATGATGACGCTGATAATGGGACACATAGCAATGATTGCGTTCAAAGGAGACATGTGCGACGTCAGGAATCTTCATTAAGGAGACGTTTCTCCCACCTGGGGGTGATGAACCGCCTGGATGAGTGAAACGTTTCCTTAGTAAAGATACCCAACGTTGTGTCTCTTGTATACATCTGTAGGGAATAATACTTTGATACGATAATGATGAGCAGGATGATGATGAGCATGATAATGACGGACAAAATGATGATGAGCAGAAAGATGATTATGAGGATGATGAGTTGGATGATGATGAGTAGATGATGAATAGAATGATGAGTAGATGATGATGAGTAAATGGGTGTTGAGTAGAATAATGAACAAAATTTAGATGAGCAGAATGATGAACAAAATGATGATGAGCAGAATGATGGTGAGCAGAATGATGATGAGTAGATGATAATGAGCAGAATGGCGATGAGTAGAATGATAATATGCAGGATGATGAGTAGATGATGAGCAGAACGATGAACAAAATCATGACGAGTAGAATAACGATGAACAGAATGGTGGTGAGCAGAATGATAATGAGCAGGATGATGACTGCAAGCATTATAGATAACTCTCACTTACTCATCAAGACTGTCTTCCCTCACCAAGCACTATGTGATCCTTACAGGTTTAGCGCTTCCCCGTGAATAAGATGATTTGATATGACGCAGAAAGTTACCTCCTCCCATGTGACGCAAAAAGTTACGTCCTGCCATGTGACACAGAAAGATACGTCGTGGCGCCAAACATGATGCTTTGTAAATTAGACACATATGCAACACTTGGGTATCTTTATTGAGGAAACGTTTCGCCACACAGTGGCTTCATCAGTCCATACATAGGAGAATCGTGAAGAACAGGAGGAGTGTGAGGTTGTCAGGCCCTCAATCTTGTGTAGATGTTGTCAGTCCATCAATCTTGAATAGAATAACAGCATATGAGCAGAGGAATCTTATATACTGTAGACAGGAGAGGTGCAGCAGTTGTAGGAGGTGTCACATTTGTTCAATGTGGAAGTAGGTCAACCTCACATCCTCCTGTTCTTCACGATTCTCCTATGTATGGACTGATGAAGCCACTGTGTGGCGAAACGTTTCCTCAATAAAGATACCCAAGTGTTGCATATGTGTCTAATTTACCAACTCGTCGGTTCTCTGAACCATTCATTCACATCCTGTCTGACACTGCAACATCTTGGTATCTTAATACAGGGATTTCTTCGCTTTCCTATTCCTTGGGCACGACCTACTTCCACATTGAACAAATGTGACACCTCCTACAACTGCTGCACCTCTCCTGTCTACAGTATATAAGATTCCTCTGCTCATATGCTGTTATTCTATTCAAGATTGATGGACTGACAACATCTACACAAGATTGAGGGCCTGACAACCTCACACTCCTCCTGTTCTTCACGATTCTCCTATGTATGGACTGATGAAGCCACTGTGTGGCGAAACGTTTCCTCAATAAAGATACCCAAGTGTTGCATATGTGTCTAATTTACCAACTCGTCGGTTCTCTGAACCATTCATTCACACATGATGCTTTAAGCTGTTTAAAGGGCCTCTGCCCTTTAAACAGAACTGTTTGCCATACTCCTTGCACTCAGATGCATCCATGTATCTAAGGTTGACATTCTAATTGTAATTGATTCTCTATCAAATATAAATGCTCTCAAATTATTTAGTACAAACTGTGGCATGCTTGTGCCAGAAGCCAGACACAGGTATGGTAGGATTGTGGACAGTGGAGTCGGAGTGCACCTTCAACTGAACTTTATTGACTTAAGACTCAGGGAGATTGACACCAGTCAGTCCATCTATCATCATTCTATCATGCAGGAGGAGCCACATGTCTATGGTGCATCCAACAAAATAAGCAGACTCTTGGATGTCACCACCGCCCGCCTCCGGCTGGGTTACATGTATCTTTGGCAGGTTAAATCACCACCACCAGATGTAGACCAAACGAAATGTAAACTTTGCCGGATGTACAAGTGTCACACCTTGCGTCATTATGTACTGGAACAGGATCAAATTAATGAATTCAGAGACAACTCACTCAGAAATGTTCAAGATATGTCAAAGTATTTTATCCACAGTGGTATATTACAAACCCTTCTGGAAAAATACCCTGACTTTACTCACTGTAAATAAAGCATGTATTTGCGTTAATAACTCATTACAGTTGTGATTGGGTGTGGACATGTGAATGATTCTACCTTTGTAACTTGTTCAGCTTTCAAAACTTTGGGACCCAGTCCCTGGACCCATTATGTACTTCTGTAATCTTTTTGACTACCGCCGGCAGGATGAGTATGTGGTGCATAATAAAGATATTAAACTAACTAACTATGTAATGCAGAAAGTTATGTCCTTTCAAGTGACGCAGAAAGTTACGTCCTACCATGTGACGAAGAAAGTAACGTCCTGCCATGTGATGCAGAAAGTTACGTCCTGCCATGTGATGCAGAAAGTTACGTCCTGCCATGTGATGCAAAAAGTAACGTCCTGCCATGTGACACAGAAAGTAACGTCCTGCCATGTGACACAGAAAGTAACGTCCTGCCATGTGATGCAGAAAGTAACGTCCTGCCATGTGATGCAGAAAGTAACGTCCTACCATGTGACGAAGAAAGTAACGTCCTGCCATGTGATGCAGAAAGTTACGTCCTGCCATGTGATGCAGAAAGTAACGTCCTGCCATGTGATGCAGAAAGTAACGTCCTACCATGTGATGCAGAAAGTAACGTCCTGCCATGTGATGCAGAAAGTAACGTCCTACCATGTGACGAAGAAAGTAACGTCCTGCCATGTGACACAGAAAGTAACGTCCTGCCATGTGATGCAGAAAGTAACGTCCTGCCATGTGATGCAGAAAGTAACGTCCTGCCATGTGACTCAGAAAGTTACGTACATGTGATGCAGAGAGTGACGCATAATGCTGACAGGGAGAATAGGCGGGAATGACTGTGTGGAATATGACACATTGGTTCACCAGGACCGTCCCAGCATCTCTATTCCTGTATCAACAAACGAATCTTGACTTCTCCGTTGGTATGTGTACCCACCTATTCGTGACTGAAAAGGCCGAGTCTCAGCTCCTGGACCTGCCTCTTAGCTTGCAGCTTTCCTGGTTCATTCTTTCCTGGTAACGTTGGTCCTGCCATACCTGTTCTTAAATCTATGTGTACAGCCTGTCTACGCTACTTCTACGTACACTTAGATTTTTTTTATATTTTGCTACTGAAGTGATTAGTTTATTGTGCACCCCATATCCATCCTGTGGAGGCTAGCGCAAGAGCATATGGATACACAAAAGGCCTAGGAACTAGGCCCCAAAAGGGTTAACAGGAATGCATCTGGATTTATATCTAGTTCACTTATCTGTTACAAGCAAATTTAAGAAATTTACTTAATATATCTGGTATCTTATTTTAATTAATACACTTCATTTCCATTTTCTGACTTTCTCTTACCCCCCGACCCTTCCCTCCAACGATGCTGAAAAAATACTTCCTGACATCTCTGTGACTCATCTGTGTCGTTATCTTCTAATGTGTCCTCCCGTTCATCGCCTCTTAAATAGTATTTTCCCTGTCATCCTACCAAGTGCTCTGAGTAATTTGCAGGACATAATTGTCTCCTCTGGTTCTTCTATTGTCTAATGTCATCGGGTTCCTAATCACACCTCAGGGCTTTCTCCAGTTTATTAGCATTCTTTATCAGGTGATGCTTCCTTGCTGCTGCTGCTGCTTCATATTTCAAGGGCCAGATATGTCGTACACTGGGTTGTGAATGACACACTGTTGAAATTCCTGAAAGATACTTAGATTTATCTAAACTAGTATTCGCAATATGTCGACATTATGCTCAGCCCTAGGCCTTTCTCCTTGAGTAATATTTGCACCCGATGTCTCTGAGCGTCTAACTCAGTTTCCGGTGTTTTTGTCAACCAATGTTCTATTGCTGACTTCATATTCCTGTTTTGTTCTCTTGCCATGTGGTGGTGGGTTGTCGAATCACTGTTTCTACTGTTTTTGGTCCCTCAGTCTTGATTGTGACCCACTGTATAGCCCTATACCTTCATTCTCTTTATTTATCTCATCTCTTCAAAACTCCTTTGGTTTATGATGATCTGTACAACTCCTCCTCTCCCTCTGCCCTGTTTCGTATTTCTTTTATCATTACTTGATATCCTGCTGGGAATATGGCAACTGCGCTTGTGCTAGGTGAATGTGAGAGTGAGAGAGAGAGAGAGAGAGAGAGAGAGAGAGAGAGAGAGAGAGAGAGAGAGAGAGAGAGAGAGAGAGAGAGAGAGAAATGAAGACGAATGAGCATGTCTGTGGTGAGTCGTGGTACCACCCACTTCTGTTCGTACCGCTGTGTTGGTGTGCCGGCTGTGTGGGTACTGACGGAGAGTCCTGTATGAAAGTTCCAAGGGCTACAGACTACTAGCCTCTAACTAGTGACCGTACTGATGTGTAAGGTCAGGAGCGATTCCCCATTGATGATGGGGGATGGTTTTTCAAAGTTTTGGAGGTAGTGTTCGAGTGTCACTAGCTGCCTCCTAAACAACTGGGGAGATTCTTCTAGTTATTTGTATACAAGAATAGCAAATATTTATATTTACGCTATCGCTTAAAGCACTTCGACTACTTCCATTATAGTATTAATTACCACTGTATAGTTAAGAGAGACAGATGTGCGGACTTAACCTGTGAGCTTTTTTTTTCAAGGTCGTATAATACACTGTCGCAAGACTGTATTTTATTGACTTGGTAGTCCTGAAGTTTCTGTTATGACTGCACACCCAGTATTTCCCCTCAGAGAAGAGATCATTAATAGAAAGGATTTTGTGAATATTCCATTACTTTACGTAAAGTGTTAAGCCCGAGCAAATCATCCATTGCAAGGAGCGTCAGAGGCTCGATCCTCCTTCCTTTAATCGAGAAACAAACGCGATACCTGATTATACTGCATGTGTGAAAACCCGTGTAAAAGCGAGAATGAATGATGTTATAATACTTGTGCTAGTGTTGTGTGTTTGCTTGTGCTAGTGCTGTGTGTTTGCTTGTGCTAGTGCTGTGTGTTTGCTTGTGCTAGTGCTGTGTGTTTGCTTGTGCTAGTGCTGTGTGTTTGCTTGTGCTAGTGCTGTGTGTTTGCTTGTGCTAGTGATGTGTGTTTGCTTGTGCTAGTGCTGTGTGTTTGCTTGTGCTAGTGCTGTGTGTTTGCTTGTGCTAGTGCTGTGTGTTTGCTTGTGCTAGTGCTGTGTGTTTGCTTGTGCTAGTGCTGTCTACCTGGAGAGAATTCCAGGGGTCAACGCCCCCGCGGCCCGGTCTGTGACCAGGCCTGTGTGTTTGCTTGTGCTAGTGCTGTGTGTTTGCTTGCTTGTGCTAATGTTATGTGTTTGCTTGCTTGTGCTAGTGATGTGTGTTTGCTTGCTTGTGCTAGTGCTGTGTGTTTGCTTGCTTGTGCTAGTGCTGTGTGTTTTCTTGCTTGTGCTTGTGTCTGTGGTTCAGGTATGGCAGCCTCTCTGGTCATCTTGATCAGTATATTGGTTCAGGTGTGTGGT